>BROE01000016.1:3714824-4085802 GCA_036571765.1 Plecoglossus altivelis
GTATCACCAGGTGTGTTAGAACTAAGGCGCCGTGTACTGGTATATGCATGTGTGCAGATGTAATTACAGTTATTTGAAAGGTAAATACAATTTTTTTGTAAAAAGGTGTAAAGAAAGAATACAATACAGTAAGAGGTAGACACAGGTTTGTTAAAGGTGGGGTGTTGCATACATTTGGGCTGCGATACGATGAGCTCCACTTCCTCCGGGCTGCTTTGCAAGATGGCCGCTGCATCCGTGAATGTCACACCCTCGAGACTGATCTTGTTCAGCGAGATCAGACGGCCCCCTGTGGAATGACCAAGCAATGTGCAGCACTAGCAATGAGTCATCTTTAGGAACCTAGAGACTGAAAGTTCTCTTACTGTGTGTGTGCACATGTGACTGCTTGGATGTGTGTGAGTATACTGTATGTGCGTGATACTATGTATGTATGAGAGCGAGAGCAAGATCAGACAGACTGACTGACCGACCAACCGACAGACAGACAGACAGACAGACAGACAGACAGACAGACAGACAGATAGATAGATGGATAGATAGATAGATAGAGAGTAGGAAAGAGAAATAGAAGGAAATAGAGAGATAACGAGAGAGAGCCTGTTCCATACCTGGTCTGATTCTTCCGTCTCTATCAGCAGGCCCGTCAGGCACAATGGAGGCTATGAATATCCCCAGGTCCAGTTTACCACTGTTGTCCTCTCCTACTATCACAAACCCTGAGGGAAGACAAAGGCCAGCACATGGGGATATACAATCTAAAATACCTGAATTTCCTACAGGGGCAATAAAATGAACAGAAGTAACCATACACACAGACACCCAAATATCTACTAAGTCACTACACCCTAAACATCTGGATCCCTATCCGGCCCTTTCTAATGGGAAGCTGGAACAATCCGTGACAAACATTTTCATCCCTGTCTCTGTGATGCAAAGCCACTTCTGTTAACTCCGCCCCCCCTCCCCCATACTCACCAAACCCCAGTTTAAGGTCCTTCTTTAAAGTCACACAGATAATCTCTCTCTCTGGAGAGCTCCTGGTTGGAGTGTCAACTGCAAATGAACAGTGCACTGGATTAAAACAAATGTTTCACTTTCACAGCACACAGCATTACAGGTCTACAACAGAAAACGTTTAGTATCTACATGGAATACCAGACATTCTTTTATATACACTAATTTTTACATGGTATCTACATATTATCTATGTAGTGTATACACGGTGTTTACTCTGTATATGGCATCTATATTTGATCTGTAGGGTGTTATCTACATGATTTCTACATAGTATCTCTATAGAGCAGGGTCCATAGTAGAGTCCATGTGTTCACCCCGTATGGAGGAGGTGGTGGAGAGGACCTCAGGGTCCTGCTTGTAGAGGGAGGTGTGGGACGTGATCCTGGGGAGGGGCTCTGTGGAGCTGCAATGCCACACACACAGCAAAAGTACAGCGTGTTATCACAGTACACGCAGAACTCCTATTTTTCCTGATATACCACCGATAAATATTCAACTAAGAATTCGCAAATATCTCTTGACTCCTCTCTATCTTTATCTTATTCTCTCTCAATCCATTTTTCCGTCTCTGTTGCTCTTTTTAGGTATTTCTGTCTCCTCTCTGCCAGTCCCCATACAGCCAGCAGCAGATCTCCTACCTCCAGGTCTTCTGGCCTCTCATCTCTCCCAGTTCGCGAGGCTCCGGGCCCCGGTTCATCTCCCTCAGCTCTCGCTGCTGCCGCAGACGGGCCTCCATCTTGGCGCTCAGGTCGTCGCATGACTTGCTGAGCACATCAGACGAGCTGGCACCGAGACCCAACAGGTTGATCCCACCCTCGGAGCAGGACAGGCGCTTCATGTGGGAGTTTCGCGAGCGACAGATGGACAAGTACTTCTCGATGTTCTCATCTGCATAAAACACCAAGCAACAGCAGCGGGACGTAAGACTTCTAGAAGATGGACTCGTTTATAGAGGTGGGCATTTAGATGGTAGATACCTCAAGATGGAACCTATAAATAAGGTTTCACTACACTGGGTGGTTGGCTCACAAACTAGCCAAGAGAGCTGGACTCTTTATGTCCTGTACTCACCCTGCATACCTGGGCCTTCGGGAGGCCCTTGCCCGGCCTGCGTGGCAATGCTGTGGTTGAGCTGGCGGGAGGTCATCTCGCTGAAGAACTTGTGCTGGGCTGAGCACAGACTCAGGAGGTATTGGGCGATCTTCGAGCTCTCTGTCATGAAGCTGTGCTTCTTCCCACTGGGGCCACCACACTCTACTGTCAGTTTACGTCTCTGGATATGCACGCACGCACATACGAACACAAACACACACGTGCACGGGAATACACACGCATGGATGTGCATGCCCACAAAGACACACACACACAGATTCCCCCACGTACACAAACATGAACACACAGTCAAACACACACAAAACAATTGTTACTGTACAGAACATTCGGGGTTCTTACCCTAGCAGCTCTGACTGTAGCATTTGTTACTGTAGTGTTTCCTACCCCAACAACTCTGAATATAGCATTTCTGCGGCTGTAGCATTTCCTATACCAGTACTCATGAAACCGGACTTATAGTGTTTCTTACCCCAGTGGAGATAGAGTCGGTCTCCCTCCAAAGGAAGCGTCTGGTGACAGAGCGGAGGTGGTTCTTCACCTCGTACACGACGATACCCCTGGCACACACCCCCAGCACCAGCTCGCCCACCAAACTCTTCTTTTCTCGGCCCACCCGGTGGAACAGCACGCCGTATTCAGGCAGCTGCTGGGCGATCTGGATGGAGGTGTGGACCATCAGGGGGAAGTGTGTGAATGCATGTGCGAAACACAGAGAGAACCTATTATACCAATCATAAACAAACAGCACAAAAGACTTAACTGCTTAATGTGGCTGTGTTGTGTTTGTACCAAAAACAACTGTACTTATTACAGAGTAGAAAACCTTGGGTATGTGTGAGTGTATTTGTGCTGTATTTATGTCTGTGCATTTGCGTGTGTCTTATATGTATATGTGTGAGTATGCATGTGCTGTATTGGTAGATATGTTTGTGTATTTGCATGTTATATGTTTGCATGTGTGTGTGTGTGTGTGTGTGTGCGTGCCTTCTTCCTTCACCCACCTTCAGGTACTCTGTCTCTGCCTCCTCCGGTAGCATGTTGCTGTGGTTTGCGTGCAGTCTGGGTAGTTCCTCCTTCAGGCTTGGGAAGGCCATCCTCTCCAGTAACCTCTTAGACACGTAGTGCTCTGGCTGGTAGTAGTCCTTCCCATACAGCTGAGAGAAGCACAGCAATGCACGTACATTCCCAGTTACACTCGCACAGAGGATGCTATGGCATCGAGGTGGTGCCACAATTTGCATGCGCAGACATCTGCTGTCAAGCGAGCAAACACCTTAGAGACCAGAGGCACAGACTAGCGAACGCAGAATGTACACATTACATTAAAGGAAGCGCAGCAAAGACATAGTCCTGGAACGCACTTCAAAATGAAGTCTTGCCAAAAAAATGTACAGCTTATTAGAAAGATAAATATGTATCTAAGTATTCATGCCTTTATAGGGAAAAGCAGATTTTATTTCGAGAAGCGGTATTAGTATTCTTTTTATCCTCATCCTTTATTCTAGCTTTAGGCGAGCTGGATAGTTACCTCAGGCATGTAGTCCCCAAACTCGGCCTGAAGAGCGAGAGCAGCCAGGAAGAGGCCAGTCTCCTCGTTGCAGTGTAGCCTGTCCTCCAGGATATCCTTCCGCAGCTGCAAGTAGTACTGATGACGTGTCAGTCTGTGTCTGTGAAAAATCCGAATCATAAATTGTTTTAGCGAAATGATCACACAATATTAGTTTTTAACCTACTCTATATGCTTACACATGCATTACCTCAATACTAACAGTACCTCATTACCAACTGTGTATACTGACACAATCTCTTAGCAACTGCTTCTTGTAAACAGTATCTGCATTAATAATGACAAATCAGTACTTACAAGATGAAGGAGATGTCTTCAACAAAGAACTTCACTCGTAAGTAAACCAGAAAGGAGGTTGACTGGGCTTTCTTCCAACTGTCAGGGGCAACTTTGGATATTTTGGTCTCATGGTCAAGAAAGAAAAACTCATCGTCTAGGGAAAGAAGTGACACAAAACGATACACATCCATGAATGAGCAGATGAAAAGATTCAGGTCAACAGACGGACATATTGACAGACCTACTAAAAGGAAAATTAGCACGCACACACAAACACACACGCAAGCACATTCGCAGACACACACACACACAGAAACAGGCAGGCACATACACACACACGGGCACATAGACACAAACACACACAGCCAAAAACAACAACAGGTAAACACAGACACACAGACACACACAGTGGGACGTGCACACACCCAGACACGGACATAAACAGGCACACCAATGCACACCTACTAACACACAGATACACACTCAGACACAGTCGTAGACAGACACGGAAAGAGAAACGTTCAGTCACACGCAGGCAAATGCGCATACAGGTATCCTTACCGTCTATAAAGGCCAGACCAAAGTAGAAATGCTCCACCAGGTTAGCGTGAGCCACCACCATGTCAAACACATCTCTACCTCGAGACTTGATGTCACAGCGCACTGCCACAACCTGACCACTGGGCATGACCACACTGACCTCCCTCTGAGACACACATGATCGACCCTTCTTAGACTGGGAGTGGGAGGGACACAGGAGAGAGAGGGGCGAGGGGGGTAGGGACAAACACATATAAGATTGTAAGGGGGATATTGAACGGGGGAGGGAGGTCACACAGGAGGGAGTGAGGGGTAGATTTGGGAATGGTGGAGATGGAGGAACAGAATAGTCAGGGGAGAGGAGAGAGAAGGTAGAAAGGAAACACACGGATGAGCACACTGAAACTGACAGCAACACAAATGACACAGGGACTTAGCTTCACCCGAGACAGTAACTTCACATATTGAAAAATGCCGGGAGAGACACGAGTATGCTTCCTCTTGGATGAGAGGAAGAGAAAGGATGATGATGGGATGCACGCTTACCACAATTGATCCGGGGAGTTCCAGAACGATCTGCTGTTCTTCCGCCATCCTGACGAACTCGGGACCCAAAGCCTGACGAAAACACACACACACGCACACACACAGATGTCTTAGATGTCTTAGTTGTGTCTTAACACAACTAGGGTAGACACACCCATACGCACACATTGTAACAACACGCACATGCGCTAGCTATAGTAGGTCTCACCTCCTCACTGGGCTGGTAGAGTGAGTGTGTGTGTTAACGGTTCAGGATCTGGCTGTTCTATCTTCACCCCCACCCCTACCTGCACTACGCAGTTTGCAGCGAGCCATCTATGTCACTAAAACAAAAGTGGCTGTGATGGGGTGTGTGTGTGACGTCACTGGTGCACGGCAGCGCTAGCTGGAGGGACAAGGAGCTACAAAGGCAAGTTGCATCTCTTGCAACTTCATCCTTGTCTGCCCTCTGCTATTTAGCAAAGATCATTTTGCCACAAAATTATATAAGGAAATTCTCTATAAGAAACATTTAACAAAAAAAAGTATCAAATAGATATGGTAATATCCACATATGTAGATGTGGCTGTCCAGCTCTTAGCTACAGTCTAGAGGACACAGTAAGGGGGAGGGAGGATAATACTCCCAGCAGATCCTTCAGCCTCATCTGTGTCCCTGCACAAAAGCAGAGCATTAGGAGTCCTATGGTATCGCTCCCTCCTAAAGGCTGCAGAGATGAGCAGCGAGGTACGGGCTGCTGACCTTGGCCTTCCTCTGGGTGAGGCTGAGTGAGGATTCGCTGAAGGTGATAGAGGGGCTGTGGGTTTTGGGCGCTGGCACGGGGGAGGGCTTGGGGGGCACGTCCAGGTATGGGCTCCGGTACAGAGAGCTGCAGCTGCTGTCCCTGTGACGGAGGCCTCTGGGGAGTCTAGAAGAAGGAGGGGGGTGGGGAAAGAGAGAGAAGGAAACAAGGAGTGAGAGGGGCGGAAGTACAAAGTCAGTTGGCGGTGGGGGGGGGGGGTGGCAAGCTAGCATCAGTTACTCAAGACTGTCAGCTTTTCCTAGGCTCAAGCATGCCAGGTGGAGAGGGAAGAGGAGAGAGAGAAAACAGACATGTAAACGACAGAGAGCGAGGCAGAGACACATATACTATATACATATACTACTACAAGTACTATATTTTAAGTATTTAAGGGTATGTTTAGTTGTTGGTTAGGATTGTGTGTGTGTGTGGGTGTCAGTGTGTGCGTGTGTGTTTACCTCTCTGTGTTGCAAGGGTATGATGGGGTCGGGGAGCTTTGTGGTCTCTGTCTCCAGGGTCTGTGAGGCAGACTCCCTAGAGAACACACACCACATCCTGATCACACATCAACAGACGGGGCCCATGCAGCTCTTCCCTACACTATTTCATTATATTGTAAACAACATCACATACATTTTTTATTGTTATTTAGTTTTTTGGAATTGTCTGAATTATTCCACACAACCTTTAATCCATGTTCTTGGCTCAAACGAAAGAAAATAGCTAATTTGCTGACTAAACTATACCCTTAGAGTATGTAAGAATTGCATTGATTGATTGCATTACCTAGGCTGCTGTAAAACAACAAAATAAATGTCATGTTCTCTCCCTTCACATCTTATAGTCTAGAACGTATCTCAGTATCTACTCAATTGTGATAAAAATCCAGTCTGAGTAGATAAAACTCTGATCCAGAAATAACATATTTTTTTTGTTCTGTCTTGTCTCAGGGTTAGGGTTAGTCCAGAGACAAGACAGGACAGACAAAACGGAGACACTACCATCTACCGTGTAGGTATATCTACCTACCTATCCATCATATTTCCTTATCACTATTTGGCACAGATAGTTCCTGTGCGGTCTAACAGAATGATGGACATGGTTCTTTCTAGAAACATCTCTAGTTGACCTGGGTCACGCCAGTCTCACCTGACTTGTTGGAGTCCTCAGAGTATCTCCTGAAGTCAGCTGCAGCCCCTGGGGTGTAATCTGGGTAGGGTCCTCTTTTACCTGCCCGGGGATGCCATGCCAGCACGCACCACACGCACACACACACACACAACAGGAAGCAGGGAGATAATTTGGGAGGAGGTAGGAGAAATAGTGGAAGGAGAGAGGCAGGAGGGGTGAATTGAGGTAAGAATTACGGAGGGAGGGGGAGAAAGGAGATAGACAAAGAGTTTGGGAGGAGGGAAAAAGAGCGAGATTTGTTGGACCGGAGATGGGTCTGAGGGGAGGGTTTAACTGAAAGACTGTGCTGAGTCCCTGATTACAGGTGCTCACCCAGCTCTAATCCTGCTCTGTCTTAAGGTTTAACCCTAACCCTAACCCTGTAATCTTATTAGCCCATGTCATCACAGAAGAAAACCCTGGCCCAGACTGCGTGGACTATGGTCAAAACACCGGGAAAGGTCAATATTCACTTTATGTTGATCCCGTGCCCAAAAAAACATCCTCATTAGGTGAGGTAAACATTTAGTCTGAAAAGTACAGACAGATACCAGGTGATTTCTAGAATATTCTGTAGTTCCAGTGAGACAAACCTTTAAAGCAGTCTCTGCTAGTTTACCTTCCTGACCCACTTTTGTCCTTGGTCATAAATGCAACGGGCGGAGGAGGGGGTGGTGGTGCTGGTGGGGTTTCTGTTTCGCTGGTAGGTGGCATGCAGCTCTGTATAACTCAATAAGGCTATCTCCTCTGTATATCACGATGATTGTGTGAGACTTGAGCACCTTTCAAAATAAAGGCGTACCCTTATGCTTTACACTTACCTTAACGGAAATTTGGCAACTTAAAAATGAAACTATAAGTTTGATTTTTGGACAGAGCTGAAACACACACGCAAAACCCTCCACACATCAGCTCACGACCCAACAGTTGAGAAACGCTGCTTTAAAGTTTACCTTCAAGATAGAACTTCTAGAACATGCACAAAGGTTTCTAGAGAGAAACTACTTCACCGGTAAAAGGTCCTTTTTTACCATGAAGCCTCTCTCTGATCATCTGGCTCCTCCCACTAAGGTGCACAATGTTGTCCTGCAGAGATCCTTGGTCCACCTGCCAGGCAACAGTGAAACAACACGCTGTTTAAATGCTTTTAGCTCTTCTAATTACATGCAAATGCTACTTTATGCAAATTATTATTAGGCAAAGGAGTGCCTTGTCACGTCAGATGGTTACACATGAATAGACGGATGGATAGAGAAACTGATGGAATGAGGGGTGTGCCTGGATGGATGGAGAAAAGGTTAAAAGGATAAACATAGGGGAAAAAAGATTAGGGAGGGATGTGGGGATGAATGGTTGAAAGAAGAAAAGAAGGAGGGATAGAGAGAGAGAAGGCGGGGGAAAGGTTTTGAAAGAGGGGAAGAGAGAGCGAGAGATGGAGCAAAAACTGAATGAAAAGAATGAAGGAAGACAGGAGGCAGGGATGGAGATGCAAGGACATAGGCAGATACTTACTGAGTCATGAAAAACATCCTCCACCAGCTGTCGGATTACTTTGTTGGGTGGAGGGAGGAGCGAGGCCTTGTGCTGCGACTCACACGCCTCTAGGATGGAGTTCAGGGTCACCCTGCGATGGGACAGGTCCTCGCACATGCTCAGTAGCAGGCAGTTCAGATGGTCGCTTAAAGGGACTGGCTGAAGCAGAGGAGTAGAGGAGAGAAGCGGTAAGACAGGCAAGAGAAAATGAACAGTGGAGAGAGAAAAGAGTGAGAGAGGTGAGAGAAGAGAAGGACGAGGAAGAAATTAGAGAAGGAGAAAAAATGTTCTGACAGATTACCCTGGTCAGGGACCACAAAGTCACTGGATGTAGCTCAGTGATACAGCATTTGACAGCAGATCAAAAGGTCAATGGTTCAAATCCCCCCTGTACGTTGCAAATGTATGACATTGCATTACATATAGTTTTACAGAGTGAGCCGCTATAATGCACAGCAGTATAATCATTAGTTTACCAAGCCTTTAAGGTAGGGTCTGTAATATTGAAATACACTTCTTGCTGAAATAAACTTTTGCGCCAATAAATCCAACCAATACATCCAGAAATTTGGCAGTCAAATCCTATAAATCTATGGAAGTCGCAGGACAGTAATAAACCTGACCAGTCATTGACTTTGGACCTAAATTAATCATTGGATAGCATGCTGACCAAATGCAGTGATTGGAAGGGCTACTTGTCCATCTGTCTGCCTACCTCCTGGCAGCAAATTCATGTGTTTTGGGGAAGTGATTTTGAGAGGGGAGGGTGGGATATTTTAGTTTGAATCCTTCTGACCCCAAACCAAAATTGTCAGGATCCCAAAACTTACCAAATCTGCCTTTAATTAGCTAGAACCTCTAATAGAGTCATTATTGCTGCACTGCAGTTGTTTGATCACCTGCTGCCTGGTCGAGATATTGCCGTTTCAGATATTGCAACACACATTACAGTGTGGCTAACTTTGGCTTTTCAAGAATGTTTTACAAGAAAGATTATGTCCCCTTTATTTATACAAATCAAGCTAGCGAAAATAGACAATATATTAATTATTACAGTAGGCAAAAATATATTTATTTTTTGATATACAGAAAACACACATATCTAGGATTTTTTTAAATCTACGCAATTTAGGTTAAATTAGGACTTAAATCAATGTTAGCTATTACATATTCAGCAGAAAAACTGTAACTGTATTACATATTCAATTCCAAGGACCAACCAACATGTCATGGAGCTAAAAAATAACAATACAGCGACTCCCATGTTGGACAGAAATTTGCTTCACAAACTTATCCAGATCATGACACATAGCATGGTTTGACTACTGTTTTCGCTACTGATAGATATATTTTTCACTGGAAAGAAAGGAGAGCAGGCTACAATGGTGACAAGAGCATGAGCAACGCAGACTCTGGGGACGTACAGGGAAGGGGAACTCAAAGACATTGGAACCAGTTGCCATGCACTTTTGATCCTTGATCTTCTGTCGTACTTTCTGCACATATCTGTGCATTGCTCTGGATTGAAGCGTCTGCTAATAAAATGACAAATGAAAAGGTCACCCACCTGATTCTGAGGAAGATGGTAGTCGACAGACCAGTACAGAGTCATGCCTAGCGAATACACCAGCATCTAGCAGAGAGACAGACACCATTTCACCATAAACAGCTACAGAAGAAAAACATTGGTCTTGTTTCACAGACACATATTAGACAAGTCCTTAAAGGCTCTCCTCAGAATCTATTTATTACATGCTGGTTAACTATGAAGTTCAGACTGTGTAAAGGAAATCCTGCTCAATCTGCAATCATCCAGGCAACATTCCCTATGGATTTAAAGAACAAATACACAGGCTGCTGCAGCAATGCATTATGTAGTTCTTTCCTCCTGCCACTAGATGGGATCAAAACACCACCTCTGGCCTTTATCCAAGCTTTCAATAGAGAGAATACCAGGATCATTAGGTTACAGTAGTCTGTCTGTATAGTCTAGGTAGTGTTCCTCTTCCAGAAACTTGAGAAGATATAAGAAGTAGAGTTAACCCTATGAAGCAACTTGACTATGGACAGTAACTGAGGGACTGACCGCCTGGTGTTTAAACATGTACGGACAGGTAGAGGTACCTTTTCCATAGCAGGTTTGGTTGAGCTAGCTCTGCCCTGCAGCATTTCCGGGGCGGTGAATGTAGTCACCTCGTCTGATAGGGCGCAGTTCTTAAACGCCAGAGTGCCAGTGGCTGAGAGCAGTAGGGAGGAGGGGCTTATGATGGTGGACATGCTGTTGTGCCCTAGAACCGGAAAGGAGATAGTTCATGGCTCATTAGACAGATACTCTGGACCATGCCAAAACTCTGGAGCCCAAGATGACGGTTCCAATGTAATAGACTAGCACAGTACATCATAGGCCAGCTGTAGGGTAGTCTGTAGCTATTTACCTGGAGCAGGTGCATAGTACTACCTTACCAAAGTTCTTACCTTTGTAGGAGACATCCACCAGGGACTCGGCTGTTCCCAGCAGCAGAGACCACACCTCGTCCTCCAGAAGAGGGCCTCCCCTAGCCTCCAGCACCTCCGCCAGGGTTACAAACGTGCTACTCATCCTGGCTGCACACACCCTCCACACACACCTGTGGATGAACAAACACAGGTAAAAGAGCAACACACACACACACACCTGTGGACCAAAGGACCCAGGCTGGAAAGCAACACACATTCGCGGACGCTGACATGGACAAACAAACACAGTACACACCATCACACACACCTGACATTCAAGCAGGCGCTGTCAACCAGACAAGAGGCAATCTTGGACAACAGATTTTAGCACACTCACACCTGGTGACACAGGAAGGAGGATCTGTCACTGAGCTGGGCTCTTCCTTGGGGCTCACTTCTCAGAAAGCTCACCAGCAGTGCATCTTTCTGATTGGATTCCAATTGCCTTGCCACAACCCCTCGGATCCCACCCACCCACCTCATAATAGGCTTTCTTTGAGCTGGACACAGACCTGCTGGTTGGTTAGAAAGTGGTTGTGGTGACAAGTTAGACCACAGTGACTGTTAGATTTCGCACCTTGGTGGAGAAAAAAAACAGACACCATATCCCAGATTAAGCTTCTTTTTTCCCCACCAAAAACAAATCTGCAGTTTCAATACATGGAGAGCTAATACCAAGGACTGTGTCTTATGTTCAACCTGTCAACTTGAGCCACTTTAAAGAAAGGAAACGAAATGTTACTGACTGAGTCTCTATATTGCCTTGAGGGTGACTAGCCCCTCCTCTGTCAGCTGAGCTCTTGACTCAAATTAAATTAAGATGAGAGACAGTTATACATAATACCCTGGTCCCTCCTACATACTTGGGGTCTTTTAGTGGTGGGGCTCGATGATCAGCCAGATCCGGCCCCTACCTCCAGCTCTCAACATGGTTCACACCGCTGGTCTTTCAGATAAAATCTCACCAACTCTTACACTCCACCCGTCAAAACAATATCAACCCCTATTCTTCTTATTTAATCAGCTGTGGATGCCGTTCTAAAGATGTCTAACTCGCTGACTTGCTATCCTCCACATATATCCTATCGTGCTATTTTCTGGAAGAAAGCTATACACTATTGATACAATCTAGCCTGATGGAGGGATGTCGAGACCTACTCTAATTGAGTCCGTAAGTGATTCCTGGACAGCTTTTACCTAGTCCTTGGTGAACTCGACACCATAATCACAATGCATGAGTTCAATGCACCTTAGAGATAAGAACTTCAATTAATCCAAATCTGTCAAGAAATTGTTCTGTTGATCTGTTGTATTTCTTGCCAAAAGGTTTGGTTTGCGAACAAAACTATTTTCAAGCCAGACGGAACCTTCAACGGAACCTTTTTACTCTCTCTCTTGTTAAGAGTTCTTTAATGGAATTTTGAACCCCAACACATTTCTTTAATCTCAAACCATGTTTGTTTGTTTTTTTCTCACAACAATACAAGTATACGTTCCACTTCCTCTGTACTAGGCCTCGATTCCAGACATATTTATGGCCAACTTACATCAATTTATAATTTAAACAAATGTTTTGATAATTCCACAACCCTCTGAAAGTATTTGGAAAAATGAAAATACTGTCCAAGTACATTTAAATGTCCCTTTAAACGACATTCAAACGTCAAGTTCCTGATCCACATCATGTAGGTACATTAAAATAGAACTGAGCACACAACTTGTCTTGGGTGCTAAGCAAAACAACAGCAGGACAAACAAACAATAGCCATTCTAGGTACGTGTTCACTGATTATAAAAGATTGAAATCAAATGTTGGCATACGAGGACAACATGTTCTTTCAATACCAAGTATCTTGCATTCATATGATCGAGTGGGTAAGAGTTGCTCATTACAAGTGCTGGAACTTGAAATAGTGGTGTGTTGGTTTTGCCTGTGAGGGAAGAACATAATTAATACAATTCTCCACATAAAGCAACAAGAAGCATTATCCTATGTCTGAATCCACCATGCATGTCCCCTAGGCAGCTTTACCTGTAAAGAAGGTCAGCATAGGAACAGAGGTTGTATATTTAGTTAAGGACGTAATCACCTCTAGGTGTTTCATGCATGACTGTTGGGACACTGCTATGGGCTACAGCAACCCTGCTCCATTGCTGTATCCTAAAACTATTCAAAAGGAAGTTATCTTGTAGAAAAGCACAAAACATATTCAAGCCCATCTCATCTTTATATGCATGTAACCTTAAGGGGTACAACGTCAGGCTGCAGTATGCTCTTACATAATTACGTCACAGGCATAACAAATGTGCATACACAGGAGGTATCAATAGGTTGATTTACTAAATATGGATTGCTTCATTTTCATCCTATGAAAGATGACGACTGTGCCATAAAGGAAATTCTCCTCAGACACATTGGGGAAAAAAGTAAAAGTTTATTTATTTATTCATGTTTTTTACATTTTAGGCAAGATACATGTCTGGGTTTGGCTTGCAACTTCGTGTTACCATGCCTACATATATAGACTTATGTCTACAGCGTTTGGTTTTGATTTTGAACCATGATAGAACTGTGGTATGTTGTGTACTTTGGGTAGCCTTGTGGTCTGGTTACCTAGAGACCATGGAAAGAAGCCCACAGCAGCTTTTCGAACCTCAACGTGCAACTTTAACGCTTGCAAACAATTACAATTGCAACTGCTACTTCCTTGCCTGGCAATCGCGGTCTTAACTTTTAACGTATGGGATCTACAAACAGGATGGATGAGCAACTATGTAATTA
Organism: Plecoglossus altivelis; assembly: GCA_036571765.1. NCBI lineage: Eukaryota > Metazoa > Chordata > Actinopteri > Osmeriformes > Plecoglossidae > Plecoglossus > Plecoglossus altivelis. The sequence goes on from BROE01000016.1 coordinate 3,728,652, forward strand.
CTGTGAACGAGGGGTGGGAGTGATCTTTCTAACTTTTACATCAGAAACAACTTTTGCAAAATAAACAAACGTTAATTTAATGTGGGTAGTAGTAGGATATTGTAAAATGTAATGCAAACGTTACAGTGAAGTATTCATAAAACTTCCAATGTTGAGTGGCGATATTTATTTTTAAATATAATCCAGTATGCAATAATTGTAAAGATAACACGAGATCTGAAGTGTATCTCAACCTATGCTTTTTTCTTTTGACGATGGTATATTAGTTCGGACTTCTTAGACACGGGCCTAACAGCACGTACTAGACAGCAACACGGGGTCAGAAACAATCCATAAATTCCTGAATCACAACTGACTACTGACAGTTTAGCAGAAAGATCTTCTTACACACTGCGACTCAATGCGTCCTCGGTATGGAATCTTACCTGGTATCATATGTGATGAACTCTACTGTCGGTTAGATCCACAGCCCCCGCCACAGCTCGAATATAATCTCAAGGATCATACCATGGTGTTGTTTGGCGTCCTAACCGGTAACTAAGAGCTTTATGTATGCCTCTCCATCAAAACGCATGGCTGCTTCGAACTAAATGGTGTCATACTCTACAATTGCACCACGACCCGTTTCTCTGCTACATATGCATGAGATATAGCCATTCGGTGTTTCGAAACTTTTCAGAAGGCTTTTGGGGACTATTCTTAGACCCACTGTCTCTAAATACTTAATTGGATTAATCGCGTAGTCTGACAGGTCAGAGGCGCGAGCCCGCCAATAGCGTGTTGGGAAAATCTCCGATCACGGCTAACCAATTTACCTAATCTGTCCGACAACCATGTCCCAACGCGCAAACCGCGAGAGTATAGTGGCAGGTACCAGTAAAACCAATTGCTAAAGAATAAAACATATGCCGACTCACTAGGCCTCACTGGCTACTGCTCTGCACGATGCTCATCCCGTTCCTGACGGAGATCTTCGATCATGGGGTAAGAATAAACTTGCTCTGCTAGAACACAGCATGCTAGCCTATAGTAGCTCTAGCTGCAGCCGGTAGTCATAAAGTATTCAAAGGGCATGGTGCAGAACAATCATATATATAAAAAAACGGATACATTCTTCATTCTCCAGTTTAACGAAACCTTGCAACTGTGTAATTTAGCCTATGAGAGAAAGTGAATGGATAAAAACATTAATTTCTTGGAAGAGGCACTCAAGTTTGAAATAATGTAATATTATCTAATGTTCTAATTCAATCACCCCCTGTAGCAGCCTGGAAAGCATCCTGATCTGGCAGCAGTCACAGGACGTGTAACTTTATTGTTCTGGTGTCTGGTATTAATGTAGGCCTATAAAATCGTTCTTAGATATAAGTAAAATACACATTGAGCCATCGCACACAAAAACAAAAACATTTGTTACATTTGCATAACATTTTGTTGCGTTTGTGTGTTGCTTGAGTGTTAGTGTCTTATGGTCTGTAAATTTCTTTGATAATTCAGATTTTAAGAAATATAAATACATATATAGAGAGAGATTGATAAATATGTAATTTACAAGGGTGGTTGTTAGGAGCGCTAGTGCGTACAGTGACGTAGTACGCATGCCCTCTGCATTGCGCGGACGGCCTGTCAGTGGATCGAATGAAACGTAGCGCATTCGGTGAGGTCATGTTTTCAAGACGAACAACGAAATAGATATTCTTCATAATCAGAATCTACACCGTGACTACTCCAAGCAACTATAATAGCAATTGAACAGTAAAAGAGTCGTTGTGTAAATCATAGACGGAGGTAAGAGCCATCTCAACCCTTTTATACGGATAACCAATGGTATTGTTTAGCCGTGGGGGAGGGTCGTATGCATGCAACTTACAGATGCGTTTGTTGTCTATACGGCTTTATGTTATGTATCCTCGTTAAATCAATCTATCTGTGATCTGGACATTTTATCAGAGAAAGATGGTTCAACACACTAACCGTTCGTGTCTGACACCGCCGGGATGCTCTAAAGCCAGATGCGTCTTAGACGGCGTTACAAATACAGGCTCCATAAATGTAGCATTTTATTGCTATTACAACAATACGCCTACCACACCATTCGCCTACACCGCTTTTACCATTTTACCAATTACGGTCACCGGGAAATAAATGTAATCGATTATGAAATAATAGAATTTCAAACGTTACCTGTCACCACCTACCCCATTCGTCGGTAAGGGTCGTGTGGCCAAGGTTATGGCGGTATTGTGGTGATGTTAGGGTTAATAAATAGAAATAAATAAATAAAATAGAAGGAAAAAAGCCATATTGATCAGTGTGTGGGTCATAGAACTGTAATTTTTTTTTAGCTAGCAGTGTTTACATCTGATGAGACGGACAACGTTTTAATCTGATGGCACTACCCCTTCGGGCACATGAACCAGTGCTCCGCAGGGTACATCAGAGGTTTTGCCGTTAGACCGGCTGTGAACACTGGAAGGACCAGCACTGTGTCGACGCCACAGTAGGCTGTGTTGAAAGAGGGGGATTTTTTTTAAATATATTTTGGTGACATAGCTTACCCCACTGCTATGCATCTAAAGGAAATGGTTAATATCAACGAAGCAAGGTTATAATACAATAGAGCATTTCATTCATGTGTTGTTTAATGTTCTGCTTGTTTAGTGTAGTGGGTGTATGCCATGTGAATTACAATTACCATAATTAATTAGACCTAATTACAGGGTTGAGAAGAGGGTCATGGGTGCTATTGGCAAGTCTAGAGACTGAAGGGCCCTGCATATGAATCTAGTGTGTTGAGTAGAAATTGAGATACTGGTATAAGAGAGATGAGAAGGAGGATGTTTGTCAAAAGATATGCAAAGAGATGGAAAGGTTGGAAAAGAGAGAGAGAGAGATCGAAAGGGGGATGATGGAGAAAGAGGAGGGGGAGTCAGAGAATGAACGAGAAAGTCAGAAATTGAGCTACAGGAGAGTTCACCAACCCCTAGCATGCCCACTCACCTTAGAAAGATCTGTAATTGAAATGCTGACTGTATCACACTTCATGTCTCTTATGGAACTGATTCAACATAATTAACACATACTGTTTCATGTGACAAGGCGCTATGCTTGCCAGACAGGATGCAGTTACTGTAACTCACTCCTCCGTTTAAATGTCACCCACCATGAATTTAATTGCTAGCTTTTCGGTGTCATACTTGGCTTAAGCAGTGCTTGTGAGAGGTGGTGACCCGCGACAACCAGCCAGTGAGCCCTTCAGCCACCAAAGCCACACAACTACTAAGCTAGCAAGTCAGCTATCCAGCCAGCTCGTCAGCTATAGACCCCGCCAGCCATCTATACCTAGCCAGCTAAGCAGCCTTCCTACCAGTGTAGTTGAAAGGTTTGATCCTGAGGCTTGGCTCTAAGAGGAAGCAGCCATGGATCCCCATGGTGCACCTGGCACAGCTTCCCATGGTGCATGTGGCACAACTTCTCATGGTGCACAGTGGTAAGGCCATCTCTATATACCTACAAAAAAACCATCCAATGCAATACCCTTTCATTATTATCAAGACTAATGGTTATTGCATGTTGAGCTCCTGCCTTGTGGATTTAGTAAACCGTATGTGCATCCCTTGAGCGTGTATGAATACATCACATAAACAACAACACCGAATGAGTGACAGCACTGTCAACAACGTCATCCTCATTTCCTTCGTGTATCTATTTTGATTCCATTTAGAGGGAGACTCTGATGTCATCTTTCTTTGACGCTGGCGAGGCAGATGGAGGGCTGAGTCATTTCAGCTTGGCTCCAGCAGCTAGGCCTCCGCTCTGCTCTTAGGGACTGTGGAGCGTGTGTAGGGCGTGTGCATATTTCAAATCCGACAGAATTAATTCTAAGTGCTGTCTTGAAGCCATCTTGTGCCTGCCAATGAAGGCTGTTTTTTATTTTCTGATATACTCAGGTTGAAAGCGGCTGTTTATAGGCAATCTTTCCCTTCAAGTCTTACCTTGTTTCAAGTTCTGTTTCAGGGGATGATGGTCACCTGTGGAGAAGAGCTCCATTTAATGCCTCTTTTTATGCTACACAGTACGGGCTCAACAGGACTCTACCCACCCCTACTTTATAGCAACCTATGATGGGTTCTGAGGTCTATAATTGCAGCCCCAATAGTTTTATTCACTGTACTATTTGATTTAATGTCAACCCCCAAACCAAGTCACGGTCAGTAGAGGCACATTCCTCTGTGTTTCCGACAAAGGATCGTGAGCGACATTGAAGACGTCACTGCAGTTTCATGCAACGTAGCGGTGACGACTAGCTACATTGAAGGGTTACTGACATGCTCGAAAGCACAGCATGTGAAGTCGAATTTATCCAGTACTATGTGGTGGGAAAAGCAACTGAATGCTAACCCAATACCACAGGGTGTCCATAACATGTCTGGGCTGTGGCTCAGCCTTGAACCCTCTGATTTTCCATGAGGCTGTGTTTCAGTTGGAATCCCAGGGAAGTGTACATGTTAGGGTGGGTTCACACCAACCTTGTTTAGTCTGGTTGAACTGAACCCTGGAGTAAGTACCCCTTTAATGCGGTATGTTTGGGGTGGTGAAGCAGCCCGACTCAAACTATGGTGCTGACTAAGCAAGTGCTTCTTTTTTCTTTTTTTCACCTCGAAAGGGTAGTCTTGAACAGCCTTTAAGTTAACACGGTTCATTTCTGGTGTGAACACCATTCAAACCGATCATAGGAAGCACACTGTTTCATGTCATATTCAGTCATATTTAAAATGTGACTTATTTATTATGACTACTAAATGTATAGTTGTTATTATTCACAAAAAGCAGCACTCTTTTAAATATATATACCTGTATCTTTATGGAGTCTATTAATGTAAGCTCCTTTCATGATAGCCATAGGCTACTATGCCTGCCTAAGTGAATGACCTCAAGAAATTATACTCTATCAGATTGAGCAATAAGGAAACACTTGGGAAGTCGTGGCCTAATGGTTAGGGAGTCGGGCTTGTAACCTTCAAGTTGCTGGTTCGATTCTCGCACCGGCAGGAATTGAGGGTGGGCATTGTGAATAAACAGCACTCTCTCTGCCTTTGATACCATGACTGAGGTGCCCTTGAGCAAGGCACCGAACCCCCAATTGCTTCCCGGGCGCTGGAGCAATAGCTGCCCACTGCTCTGGGTGTATGTTCACTGTGTGTGTGCGCAGTTGCCCACTACTCACTGCTGTGTGTGCACTTGGATAGGTTAAATGCAGAGGTAAATTTTGAGTATGGGTAACCATACTTGACAATACGTCACTTCACTTCACTTGCGATGTTTGCCCATAAACAGGTACATAGGCATGAGGTATGTAGTTTTCTCACAAATTAGTGATTTTATCATCTTGGGGAATCTCCAAACTATCATTTTATTTAACTGAATACTCCCTTCCCTGGCTAGGCTATTATTCATGTGTTTATGATATATTTTACCAGCACATACATTGTACCAATTTTAAAATCTATACAATTTATCCTACTGACACTGATTCAATTCAGGAAATGGACCTTTAGGTGTGAATACACCTTGCAAATCCTGGGGAGTTCTAGAGAGAATGCTTGGATGGTGTTCCAGTTAGAATCCGGGAGTGACGTTACAGTTAGAAAGAGAGGGATATTGGGAGGTATTAGGTTTTCTGTAATGGAGTAGCAGACCCCCTGTGGCCCACAGCTTAGTAATGCCTGTTGGAAGTGGACCATGGATCAGCCTCGTAGCACCCTGTTGGCTGGTGACAAGGGTTGAAAGTAGACTACAGCTGTGGTTTGGCGAGAAGGTGCTCTACACAAGCTGTTTTGCCATTTTTAGGTTGTGGACTGCGATTTAGCAGACCTCTTACTAATATTAAAATAGACGAAATAATTAAATAGAGCACAGCTGATTTAAATATTGTCCATACAAGGACTTTTGTAATTTTGCCAAAGTTGCATAACAAATCGTCCAGCTAAACTACTTTATTGAGCATGTTCTCAGTCATGTGCCTATGTTGTGTATGCTATGTTTGGTGTCTGCAGAAGTCCTTCTTGGATGCCCAGAAAGCAGCACTGCAAGATCTCACCATGAACAAGAACAAACGCGAGAAAGAGTTCTACAGCGTGGAAGTGGGCGACTCCACCTTCACAGTTCTGAAGCGCTACCAGAACCTGAGACCCATCGGGTCAGGGGCCCAGGGAATCGTCTGGTAACTATGGTTTTAGCTATGACTAAGAAAGCTCTAGGCAATTAAAAAATTGTTTCAAGTAGTTTTAATGTTGCCTGACAGTAGAGATTCCTCAGTCTGTAGGTAAAGAGCTGCATTAGCTGCACAAGTGTGGACAATGGTGACACAACACAAAGAGGAAAGTGAATCCTGAAATACAATTACAAAATGCCAATCCCAGATTGTGAATCCCCAAGTTTTTAATCTGAACATGTAAATACCAAACAAATCTCAGTTGTCTGCATTCTATAACAAAACATCTTGTTCTGCTCATTCATATTCATTGCTGTCATCTGCATTGGGGAATGTGGAACAGCCTGTACTTTTAGCTACACTCCACACATGGCCTTATTCTGACCAGGGTTGCTAACGTCCTAGAAACCAGGATTCAGTAAACAAGCCTAATAATTAATTTCATACTCACACTCGTCTACAGATGTCATATAATTGGGGGGAAATATATATATACATTCCAATACCTGTCAAGGTTTCTGCAGTGCTACCGTATGCAGTTTTGTAACAGTGTCCTCCATTTTGTTTTCTAGTTCAGCGTATGACCACAATCTCGAACGAAATGTCGCTATCAAGAAGCTGAGTCGGCCGTTCCAGAATCAGACCCATGCCAAGAGGGCGTACAGAGAGCTGGTGCTCATGAAATGTGTCAATCACAAAAACGTAAATGTCTAAGCAGTTCAATAATGTCTGTCAAATACATTATAGTTTTTCTTACTGATCCTGTTCTTTTTCGAGAAACCCAACCTTTGCCACTGTCTCACTGGCATGTTTGTCTGTTGTTACATTCGCAGATTATCGGTCTCCTAAATGTATTTACGCCACAGAAATCATTAGAGGAATTTCAAGATGTGTAAGTTGTACGAAGATATCGCATGGGTGTGACTTGTCAGTAACTGGTTGTGTAACTTGCTATATTTAGTTTGAAATGAATTAATGCTCTGTCAGTCATTCATTGAAGTAGGATCGTCCGTACAGTGTTCTCAACTGTGACTGAGTGACTCATCAAAGTAGAAAATATAATATTGGTTTCTATAGTAACCGTGAAGGCTTTCTATGTCCTTATATCCTCTTGTCAATAATGAAGACAGTGTTATCTGTGTGTGTGTCCTTTTGTTCTTTCTTTTTTTTCCTCCTCCCCTTTTGTCTCACGCTCTCTCTGGCTACCCCTCAGGTACCTGGTGATGGAGCTGATGGATGCCAACTTGTGCCAGGTGATCCAAATGGAGCTGGACCACGAGAGGCTGTCCTACCTGCTATACCAGATGCTGTGTGGCATCAAGCACCTCCACGCTGCAGGCATCATACACAGGGTGAGTGAGCAGATACACAAACACACGGGAGGGAGAGTGGTGGGGTCAAACATGCACAACTAACACACAAACACACACTGGAAACAGTTTTAACACAGCAAACACATACATACGAAAGCATCTACTGTACATTCACACTTGCGTACTTGCACGTATACTTACACACACATAGGGCACATGCTTAGACTTGGGCACCCAATATTATTTACATTCATATATTGTCTTATGTTCTTGTCTTCTGTATTTGTCCAGCAGTAGAAAAGTGACTATTTTAACGAGTTCTTATTATTTATTTATTTTTTATCTTCCTTCAAATGTGCCTAAGACTTTTTCTACAGCACACACACGCACACAGGACCATGGTTCAGCTTTTAGTGGCCAGGATCTTGAGGAAGCACTGACCTATGTTTTCTATGGTCATTAGAACACTGTCTGAGTCTTCATATTGATCGGTCCTAGCTCATAGTCAGCCTCCACAGATACAACACTTTAAAAGATGTCAGCAATATGACAAAAATCCTTAGAGGGATCTGGTCTAGATTTAGAAGTACTTCTCACTGCAATGTTTTAAATCATTCAGGCCCAAACATAAAAAGGTTCTGAGTACAGTCTAACAACCACATAGATTGTGGAAGGTGAGCCTCTTGTGTAATGTAGGTCTGCCACCTCTTCCTGTATATATCTCCTTCCCTGGTCTGTTCTGGCTCAGTCATTAGCAGATTAAGGTGGGGTGTCCTCATTAGTTTGGTCCTTCCCTGTGGGGAAGATGCAGACATCAGACACCTGTTTACGTCATCCCACGCCATCTCACAGCGCCAGCAGCATGCCTGCTTAGAGGAACCCTGGAATGATGCTGACAAACATACATGTCTGCCTAGCGCTGCTGACTGCAGTATTATGAAACACATAAAGCATATGAACACACCAGTTCACACTCAGACAACACACATGCACACACACATCCATGCACACCAGTGCACAACAGTTCACGGGCACTAGAACACACTGTCAGATAAACATCTGTACATCCAGATTGTTTTGAAGGAAAAGTAACCCTCAGTCTACATCTACCCTTCAGGATCTGAAGCCCAGTAACATTGTTGTGAAATCAGACTGCACTTTGAAGATTCTGGACTTTGGTTTGGCAAGAACCGCCGCCACGGGTCTCCTCATGACACCATACGTGGTCACGCGCTACTACCGCGCTCCCGAGGTCATCCTCGGTATGGGTTACCAAGCCAACGGTCAGTATCTGTCATTCAATCCGCTTATTAACCGTTGATCAATTAACCTGTATTGTTACGCATGTTTAAATTACAAGGACAGTATGTTTTCCCTGTTGCTCACATCCTTGGCTCCTCTTCTTTGGTGTGTCTTTGGAACTGTTTGGTGTGTTGGCTTCCTTTGGTGGTCACCTGAAACAAATGGATTACTGACAAAGTATATATCATGCATGTGCATATACAGCATATATGCAGTATTACTTAACAGCATATGTGTGTGTGTGTATATAGATATATATACTGTATGTATATATGTGTATGTATGTGTATATATCGAGAGAAAGCGAGAGAGATCTCTATGTATATATACATAACTGCATGTATTAATAAGTGCATGTCTTCAAGAGGGGATGGAAGCTCTCTTAGATAGCTAACCTATTACTGTGTTCCTCTCTCTTCTCTTCTGTCCTCTTCTTCTTTCTGCTCTGCACTGTCCAGTGGACATATGGTCAGTGGGCTGTATTCTGGCCGAAATGGTCCGCCATAAAATCCTCTTCCCTGGACGGGACTGTATCCTTGTGGCTCTGCTGTTGAGGCTTAACACGCTTGCTAGCTAGTGCTTACTCAACACACCTGTCCTCCTGCTGCTAGTGCAAACTCAAATTAACTGTCCCCCTCCTGCTGCTAATGCTACGTCAGCAGTCACCTTTGGTTCTCCGTCATGCCTGTGGAATCTCTCACTGGACACTGTGATTGAGTGTGGCTGCTGCTATATTTGGGCCATTCTCCCTTTCAAAAACAACCTCCTTTTGTCCTTCTCTCAAGTGTGTTTGCATGCTAACATCCATGTCCTATTATCGTCCTGCCTTCCCCTCCACTTCATCCTTCCCTCCCTCCTTCCCTCTCTTCTCCAGTGGATGTGTGGTCAGTAGGCTGCATCCTGGCTGAAATGGTGAGAGGTAGTGTTCTGTTCCCTGGCTCTGATCGTATCCTTACCCTGCCATCCACCCCCCACCCCTTTTTATTTTCTCACCTCTTGTGATCATGATCACGCTATTCAAATTCCCCCTCTTCCCCCACCTCCATGTTTTTCCATCCCCACCACTGCCCCGCACACATAGAACACACACTACAGACAGAGTTACAACAGATAAAACTCCAGAAGGGTAAAGAATTATGTACTGTACAATTCCAGTTACCAGGCCTGTAACAACCTGGTGTGCCAGGTTAGGTCTGGGGTCAGTGTGCGGTGTGTTTCCCTGACCCTGCGGCCGAGCAGACATTGACCAGTGGAACAAGGTGATCGAGCAGCTTGGGACACCGTCCCAGGAGTTCCTGTTAAAGCTCAACCAGTCTGTCAGGACGTATGTGGAGAACAGGCCACGCTACGCCGGTTACAGCTTTGAGAAGCTCTTTCCCGACGTCCTGTTCCCCGCCGACTCAGAGCACAATAAACTAAAAGGTAGTGTGCACTGGAGGGTGTTAAAGTTTGTGTGTGTATAGACATATTTATACACACACGTATCACAGGTGGCCAGGTTCACTATGGATGTGTATATTAAGTCATCAAACTCTCCTGTAAACAACATGAACAGTTAATATTGATACAAATTTTTGTCACCTCCTCTGTCCGTAGCGAGCCAGGCACGGGACCTGCTGTCCAAGATGCTGGTGATTGATGCATCCAAGCGAATCTCAGTGGACGAGGCTCTGCAGCACCCATACATCAATGTGTGGTACGACCCCACGGAGGTGGAGGCGGTGAGGCACTACTTTGGGATAAACTGTCTCTGTTCTGGAATGCCAGCAAAATTTTAACGTACTCGGTTATTAAATCCCCAAATCATATTTCTGTCCCTTACTTCTCTCTGTTACACTCTATCATTGTCTCTCTCTCTCTATCTCTCTTTTCTCCTCAGCCTCCTCCCAAGTTCACAGACAAGCAGCTGGAGGAGAGAGAGCACACAGTGGAAGAGTGGAAAGGTGGGAGAACGTTCTAGAGCAGAACAAGCCAACATGGTTGCTTATAAATGTGTCAGCTCGTGTGACCTATCATAGCTAGCCAATAGAAAGGAACATTTCCACATACACAATTTACTGCAGTCTCTATTTATTAATATAACGTGTCAATGTTGCACAGAATGGAACATGAAGCAGGGAGCAAGCCATAGATGGTGTGTAAATATCACTGTCAGTAACTGGTACTGCAGGATGAGGTCATAGCTACCCCTGCTAGGTGTTAATGGGACCCCCTCCACCCACCTCACCCCAGTAGCTGGGGGGGGGGGGTCACACCAGTACCACAGCATTCTAACATTGCTAACAAACATGTATATGTATTTTGTTACTTACGGTATATGTGGAAAATATATCTCATGATTGATCATTTGACTGCAGCGAAAGGAAAATTATAACTTTTTGCCCTCTATCAAATTTAAGTACCCTTCTTTCATTACTTTTGCTATATGTGTGTATTTTATCACCAAGTTACCTCAAAGTTCAAAATCACAACATGACAACTGGTTTAAAACCTCTCTTATTATTATTTTTTATTATTGCTGTTAAATTCCTGACAGCCTCTCCTTGGCTGGTTATTCTGGCTGCGATGCTCTTTTCTCTCAGCAGATGTTGCAGATGATTAAACACTGTAACACTGGGATCCTGTAATTATAGATAGTGTAGTGCCCGTGATGCAGCTGGTGATGACCGTTCTTCTTAGTGGCTTTGGTTTATAAAAATATAGTGGCTATATTTTATCTCTGAAGAACTTGTTCATCCTCATCTATTCTAGTGACTGATCATGAGTTTGAATAATTGTATGCACACTTATGATGTGCGTACATGAGAAAAATAAGTTCAAGTTCAAGTTGTGCTTTATTGTCATTCCGCTACATGCGGTTGCATACAGTGGAATGAAATGTCGTGCCTCACAGAGCCACGGTGCTACAGAAGTACAGACATACAACAGTACAAGCAAACAACAATCAATTTAAAATAAATATAACAGTTTTCCTATACATAAACTATACATATACATAAACTATACATAAACTAAACTAAACAGGATACAAACAATACAAACTGTACGAATACTTACAAATACTTACTTACTTAACATATTTTAAACAACTTGCCAATTCTTAAGTGAATCCATGCAAATGATTAAATTACCTTTATTTGCTCTGTCCTATGTTATAAATTGCTTATGTTATTTTGATCAAAATGTATTCAATTGGTTTCTTCTTTTAATTATATTACCACCACAAATATCTTAACGTTTAGTTCACAACAAAAGTCATTACATATAGAATGGTTTAGCCAGTTGTTATGATTGTAGGCCAAATTCATTATACACCTAATTCACAATAGAATGCTTCTGGTCATGGGAAACTGAATCCATTCTAATTTGTCCATAAACAGAGACCAGAGAGAGTTGACCTACATTTTTAGAGTCAACTTACATCTCCAGTCATTGTAGAAGTGAAACAGATTTTTGCTTCATAAACATAGGCGATTGTATTTTTAGACTATGGTAATCTCAGTTATCATGCTTATTATATTATTTTAGTGTCAACAATAATTTAGAATTGTATAATTCAAATATATCTCACTCTTCAGATATGATCTACAAGGAGGTGTACGACTGGGAGGAGTGGATGAAGAACGGAGTGATCAGAGGACAGCCAGCCCCTTTAGGTTAGTTAGTTTGTTAATAAACAGGAGGGAGGGAGGGATATCAATAGAGGTATGGACAGTGGGAGTCTTGGATGGAAGCGAGAGTGGATCAGGTAAATAATGTAACAGGGTCCAGCTGTTAATGGAATCGGAGGTGGTCTTCCTGTGTGCCTGTGCGCGCACACGCATGCTTAGATGTTTTCCGTGGCACGGGTGTATCAGTGATCCTGTGTGTTTTTGTCGCAGCACAGGTGCAGCAGTGATTGACGGCTCCCCTCAGCCCGCCTCCTCCTCCTCCTCAGCCAATGATGTGTCCTCTATGTCCACTGACCCCAGTGACCCCTGCAGTGACCCCAACATGATCTCGGACACGGACAGCAGTCTGGACAGCCACACCTCCCTGGGAGCCCTGGGCTGCTGCAGATAACACACACACACACAAACCCATGCTCATTCCCACCCCTACATTTTGTTACCTTATCATGGTTTAGGGTTTAGGCAACTTTGAAAATATGCTTTTAATGTACAGCTTTTTTACTCCCCAACCCCTGCACTGCCGGTCTCCATGCTGTAAATTGGTTTATCTTTCTAATTCTTTCTTGGGTGTGCATCGGAGTGTGTTGGTTTCCATGTGAATTTGTGATGTGTAGTCTGAGAGAGAGGTTGTTTTAAAGCACATTCTGCACCTGACTGTAGTGAAACAGCTGCTAAACAGTCTAGACGTACTGGTGGTTGTTGTCTGATTTTCTTATTCTTTTATGAATCCACTGAACCTTTAACAGCACTGTTATAATTTTCCCTCTTTCTTGTAGAAAGTTTTTATTGTTTTGAAACGCTTCCCTTTTCTTTTGTTCCAGCTATTATCTCTGTTGCCCTGGAAATATCTTTTTATAATTGCATTTGAATGAAATGGGGTATTGTTTGTGTATTTAATTTATTACTTTGTTGGGGGGGGGGGGTTCAGTCACCAGTGTGAATGTACAGAACATGACATTCTGACTCTTTTTAACAGATTACAATTACTATTTTGATTTAAGTGCTCTTACATAACTGACATCACTGATTTCGATATTGAACAAAACTTTTCTCAATGGATTCAACATCCATCTTAACTAATCTCTTCCAGCTCCTCCCTCTACTCTCCAGTGTTCTCTCACCTGCATCTTGTAGTTAGTTATTGATTAGGATAAACTACCTCACACTAAACACAGTACACATACTGTATGTCTCAATATACAGCACATAACAGCCCACTCCATCCAGAAGAGATTTGTATTAATTATTTGTTTGTTCGTTTATTTGACGATTGATTGATTTTTAAATGAACAATGCTAGGAGGCAGAGTTCTATGAAATGCACATTTCATTCAGAAGAAAACTTTATATGCATTTCTTTTTATTTCAGTCTCAGATTATGTGCAATATGATTTTATAGAATGTAGTAGTATATAGGTAGTAAGTGGTCCTGCTGTACATTGTAAAAGTGGATTTATGTTCTCTGGGAGTCTGAAAACAGTTTGGTAATCGCCATGGCTACCTTTTGATAGATTAAGATGTTTTTGTTGGCTCAGTTCCAAACGTACCCCTATGTCCTATACTCTGGTCCCTATCTCCCAGTTTTGGATTGGGTTCCCTTCCCAGTTGAACTATAGTCAGGCTGCTCTATAGTAGCCTCTGGCGTTCATCCCAGAATGCAATTCTTGGGAATGTCACGCATGGCCTGAATAAATCCTGCATAGAGATTGACGCAGTATGGATAAAACGTGTACTGTTTAAACTCTTGCTTTCTTGGCTACATCTAAACAGGCTAAAATAGCCTCCTCTCTTTGCTTCCTCTCCCTCTGCACTGATAAGAAAACAGGGATAGATGAGCCTGTTTGGATTGATGCCAAGCCTGTTTTAATAGAAGTCCATTTGGTTAGGACATTGAAGGAGATGGAACCAATGAGATGAGTTGAATGGCTTGGCCAAACACACACAGTAAGCAGTAGTCCTGGTCTTGTGCTGTTCGTCTGGTTAGGGCCAGTAGTGTGTTTTAGCCTTTGGATCTGAACATGGCCTGATTCCAGACCAGTTGTATAAAGTGTACAAGGACAATGTCAACCTGCAACTCCTGACAATAAAGGGTTGAATTTGTGTTTGGTCTTCACTTCATTTATTATACATTTCTTACAAAGCAAGTTAATGAGAGAACAAGGACAATCATACATGGGTCAGTGCAAAACACCATGGGAATACTGCACCAGACACGCATACAGTATCAGATAAAGCATTTAACTGACGGTTTGAATGAAATATGACTACAGTTTCTGTCTACAATATTTCCATTTGGCTAAAGAGACTAGAACAGTGCCCTAGACCGTCTCCTAGGTAAAATAAGATAGAGGTTGACATGTAGGCCCTTGCCATGCTAGACAGGGATTGACACTGAGACCACCAACATTGTAATAGTATAGACAGCACAGATGATTTTCCATGAAACAAGCTCTTTGGTATCCAGAGCTGTTCACTTGGAGCTGCACAAAGCTCTCCAGTGTAGTCAAGGCTATGAACAGTTCAGCTCCCCAATGATAAGCTAGGAGGTTTTCTACTGCCATATGACAGGCTAGGTGTTCTGCTTCCCTGTGATTGGTAAGGAGAAGTTCTGCTGTCAAATGACAGTCAAAGAGGAGTTCCGCTGCCATATGATAGGTTAGGGAGCATTAGTCTGGCTGGTCTTTAATCAGCTTGATTGACAGCGCCAGGGGTCAGTTTAGGGTGATGTCCAGGTCTATGTGGCACGCGGTCCTCCCGTCGTCAGGTCTCCGAGCGTGGTAAAGAACTCCTCCATCTCCTTCTGCAGGTGAACGTTGCGGTTCTCTGCGTCCTGGCGCGCTCTCTCTGAATTCTTTAAGCGGATCTCCAGCATGCGAAACCTCTTCTTCTCTTGGTCCAGGTCCTCTTCCAAGCGGCTCATCTGATCCTGGGCCATAGAGCAACCCTCTTCTAGCCTGCCAATGGAAAGGGGTACAGGTTTACAATGTAAATATATCACAGAAGTACTCTGTCTTATACATCTGTATGTATTGAACATGCTCTAGTACAACTGCACCTAACAAGCAGTAGATATCTAGCAGGCTGGCTGTTGCTCTGACAAGCTTTGCAGTCTTACTTGCGTATACGCGTCTCGTAGGCTATCCTCTGTCTCTTCAGCTCCTGTTTCAGCTCTGACACCAGGCTTGCCAGGCTCTCATTCATCCCTGACCCTTGAACTCTGCTGAGGTCATCCTCGGGGTCAGACCGGCCACAGCCCGTGCTGCTCACGGACTGATCCAGAACCTCGCTGCTGTCCCCAGCCTCCGAGCGCCAACTTTGATCGTGCCCTGGCTCCACACCTTGCATGGCTTGGTCACTTCCTGTCGATTCAGCCAATGAGATCTCACAGGAAGTCCAGGTGGAGGAGTTGGAGCTCTCAACAGGCACGTTTAGACTAGAGGGCGTGGCTGTGACGTTGTCATAGGCAGAGAGTCTGTGAGAGTGGTCAGAGCTTTTGTAGAACTGGGAGGGCTTTACGTGAGAGCAGGGATTGTCTTCAAGCGAGTGGTATTGAGAGTCTTTTAGCGAGTGAGAGACCTCTTTGAGGGAGAGGGTGGAGTCTTTCAGTCTCTCTCCAGAGGAGGCAGTCCGTCTATGGCTACGCAGCGATGACAGGCCGTTCATCAACCAGTTCCCCGTGGCAACTGATGACACGTCCACGGCAGACCCCCCCATTTTCCCTTTGCCCACCCCTGAAGTGGCCCCTGCCCCTCCCTTTAAGGAGCACCTCCAGGAGGGCAGAGGTTTGGACTGCTTGCTAGGGCTGAGGGTTGCTCCTCCTTCGATCTTTCCGTCCACCCTTCTGACTGTCTTGCCTTCTGCTTTTGTCTTCTCCATCCCTTCTACCTGGAGGTCTTCTGCTGGCCCCTCTGTCTGTCCCAAGGAGGCTGGCTCAGGGGCTTTAGCCTCCAGGGAAGGGGCGCTGGGGGCCAGCTGGAGGGCCTCCTTTATGGGTCTGGAGCTGGACTCGAAGGAGGGAGAGGGAGCCCTCACTTCCTTGTGGGAGACCCAGTCCACCATGGCACGCTGGCTAGAGGCCTGCGGGGGAGATGTTGGGGTCTTGGTCTCGTCCCCAGGCCCGGGCCCCTCCCTCTGGTATAGCCGGGAGTGCTGGCTGATCAGCAGGGTCATCAGGTGCTGTATCTGGGAGCTGCCTGAAGGGGAGCCATGGAGAGAGAGTTTAACAGAGCCTTTGCATGTGACGCAAAGCTGAGGAGGTGACAGGGGATGATAGCACAGGCCTTTTCTTCAGACACCATCCCTACCACTTAAAATCATTGTTGTTCATTGAACCCTGTGTATTTTGGGTTGTACTCATTTTGCCTGCCGCAATGCTGCAATTTCCCTTTTGATCTCTCTAGAATTAGCATTGGAAAGTTGATAGGGAAATTGAACCAATGACCAGTGGTTCTGAACTCATGTTGTATGGTTGAAGTGCTAACTGATGGTGTTTACCCTCCATCATGGTGACAGGATCCTCCACTCTGGGCCGAAGAATGTTGGGTCCGAACACGGTGGCCAGGTTCTGAACACTCATCTTGTTTTCACTGGAGTGGGTCTGGACCTCATCCAGAAACCTGACACACACAAACAAATACACACACACATATCCACATATGTATACATACAGACACACAAAGGAGAAAATATTACATTTCATACTGAGTTTTTTTTACTCCCCTCCTGTTTGTGTCAACCATGATGCTGGCAATGGGTGTAGCAATCTCCATGGTTTCAGCTGTCAGTACTGTGATGTCATGATGGGTGTATTTATAGTATGTCTACAGATGGAGGTGGACAGAGAAACAGACGCAGATCCCACACTGAATCATTCCTGTGTCACTTCCTGTGAGAACGATTTTGCGTGTGTGGGTGTATGTGTGGGATCTCTGTGTGGAAGGGGAGGGTAGCAATAGTTTATATGTTTTTAGTTTCCTGGTTTTTAGAAGTCTTCGAAACTACCTGTTGTTAACTTACTGGTCACAATATTATTGAAAACTTAAGGCAAACCAAAAAATCCTAACCCCTTTCCTAAATCAATTAACTCTTTTTTCATTAATACTCCATCACCTGCAATAAACACTATGTTTACAGCCTGTTGTTCAAATGTGCACATTCCCGAAACACATTTAAAAACAGAATGATGGCAAATGTCCTGATGTTCAAAATTGTTATATTTACTTTTACTTGATTGTTGTATGCGTGTACTTATGTAGCACCGTGGCTCTGTGAGGCACGACATTTCATTCCACTGTATGCCCCCACATGTAGCGGAATGACAATAAAGCACAACTTGACTTGACTTGACTTGAATTTCAGCTACAACCAGATTGAAATAGACAAATATTTTCTCATTTCAGATAAATCTGATCACAATTTCAGCTGAAAGCCAACTCAAGTGTCCTATTTGTAGTCTCATTACCAAACAAATAAAAACATTTCCAATGACGGCTCAATAATTTCAGCCAATTTACGCACACGTTCACAAACTCAGAGTGAATGACTTCATATCTAGAGATGGAAAGATAGATGAGATCCTTTTTATTTGGCTAACAACAGAACAACATGAATGGGGATCTTACTTGCAGATGTACTTAAGGAGGTTGTAGTTGACCTGAGGAAGAGCCTTGACCTGTTTCCCCAGCTCCTGGATCCCCTGCAGAACAAGACCACATCCACCATGCCAGAGCCATCAGCTCAGCTAGTAAAGAGACTCGGGATCTCTTTCAAGCACAGACACACACAAACAAATGCACATGCGTACAAACACAAATGAAATGCAATCACAAAAACAAGCATGTATTCTTCACACGCACACACAAAGTAACACACACACATGAACTAACACACAAACACACACACACACACCCACACACCCACACACCGTCTCGTAGTCCTTGGTGAGCAGCTGGGCGCAGGAGAGGAACTGGGTGTATTTGGTGAATGGGATCACAGGTTCAGGCAGCTCCCTTAAGTACAACTTGAGCAGCGACGCTACTGTATGGACATCTGTGGAACTGCAGGGGAGGACAGAATGCGTTCTCAGCTTCGGCAATGAATGACAAAATCCAGTTTGAACTTCAACTTTAGAGTCTGTTTAAAATCCCTCCCTTCATTTTGGTAAGGGTGAGGAATAGGTTATGATACAGATCGTTCCATGGAATTCCTGTTCCACTTTTGATCCATCTCTTTTTCAGTTGTACTTTTTACTCACAGCATTTATGTCTATTTAAATTCAGCCTCTGCTAAATGATTCAAATGCCAAATGTAATGTAAGTTTTTGGATTTCGTGCATCAGATGACGACTCCAGATGGGATGAGGACGAGTCGTGGGTCCTCTTACCTGTCGAACAGCGGCTTCTCTCCCCTGTCAAAAGCGTCCTGCAGCTCTCGCACAAGATTGGTCTGTCCCGGGGCCCTGAATAGCCCCTCCTCCCCTAGTCCCTGTTGGAGGATGAAACACACGCACTGCTCCACCAGGACCGGGACCCTGCGCTGCAGGGAACACTCAGCCTCGCACAGCATGGTCTCCTCCAGGTGCTGGCCAAACACACCTAGAAGGACGCACACAAACGTACGCACGCAGGCAGGCACGCACGCAAAGACACCCGCACATAATCACGCACCCTCATACACCCATGCACACCCACAAGCAAGGATACAAGGTATTGCATTAGCAAACATGCAGGTGATAAAAGATGTGTTAATATACTGTACTTGCATGTGTTTTTTGATAATGAGGGTATGTGTGGCTACAGTATGTGACCAAGAAATAATTTAATTTATGGTTTTGACACTTTTTAGCACCTGTGTTTGTAATGAATTCATTTGCCCTCTTTAAATATGCATCTTGTGTGCAACTCTGCATAGTTACCCTCAGTGGTTGTGTGTTAGTGTCTGTGTATGTATGTGTTGGGGCTGTGCAGGCCTGTGTTTGTGTGTGCTCGAATGTGCTTGTGTGTGTAAATGTGTGTGAGTATTTGTGTGTATGCGTGTATGTGTGTCTGTGTGTGTCATACCTCCCCCCAGAGTGGTCCATATGGCTCTGCGTATAGCCCTGACCCAGTCCTCCATGTCACTGTGGGAGTTAGCCATTAGCAGGAAAGACTCGTGGCTCAGCCCTGAACGATCCTTCTCTCCAGCACCACCTAAACACACACATGCATACATGTGACATTTGACAGCGAGGGACTAAATCGATGATTGCAAAGAAAACACATAGGTCTTTCAGAGCTTTCTTTGAGACACTAAAACATCCTTGCAAACCCAAATGACTTGTTCTGGTTGTCCTTGAGTGCTTCTCCTCAGAGACGTGTGTGAGGCACAGACAAACGTCCTGTGTGTGCACAGTACATGTGTGAACTTGCGGGTGTCTGCACATGGTGTGTCTATTGCAGAGACACAAAGAGAGGCAGATTCTGTATCTGCTGTAACCATGTGTTTCTCTATAATACCTTCTCCCCCTGTCTCTCTCTGTCTCACTGTCTCTGTCTCCCTCTCCATCTCTCTAATATTTCCATATTTCCTCTCACTATCTCTTTCTCTCTGTGTCTCTCACTGTTTCACTTTGTCTTGCTGTCTTTTTCTCCCTCTCCCTTTCCTCCTCCTTTTGCCCCCCCCCCTCCCTCAGAGTTCTGACTGAAATTGATAGCCAAGGTGACACCATATCCCCACACTCCAACACACATGACAGACTCCCAGATATGGTACACACTTTTACACACACAAACAGAACACATTTTACAGTTACACTTACACTTACACTTACACTTACACTTACACTTACACTTACACACACACACACACACACACACACACACACACACGCACACACACACACGCACACACACACACAGTACACACTCAGAAACAGAACACACACAGTGTACACTCAGCATGAACATGGCACCCTGTTATTAAAACATTTATGGTCCTGTCACCATTTGTGTTCATTTAAGGTTTTACAGGAATACTCGTGACACATCCCAGCATGCACTTTTTCTGTTGCTCCCCTTATTGCCTGGCGACCAGGCAAGTGTTGACGATATTGACATTTGTGTCATTTATAGAGCAGTGTGCTGAATGGGCACAGGCATGCAGGTCATGAGGCAACACTTTCCCTTTCAGGTGTGTGAGAGTGAGTGACTAAGAGTGAATGAGAGAGAGAGAGAAACAGAATGTGTCTTTCGCATATCAGTCCAACAGCCAACAGTTTCTCTCTCAGATTTATGGCAGTGCAATTCCCCGAAGCTAAGTCAGGAACAGAAAGAAAGACAGGTATCCAAACAAATAGACAGATACACTTGGGGAAAGAGAGACAGAGAGAGGGACATAGACACTGGGAGAGAGGGAAAGAGACAAACAGAAGGAGAGAGAGACAGAAGGAGGGAGAGAGAGATAGAGAGACAGCCAGACATAAAATACTTCTCCCTTGCTGCATGCTTATTTACCTAACACAGCTTAATGTGTTTTCCAGAGATTGTCGGTGGGACTCAAGTTGGTATCTATGGGAGCTGTTCATGTGGTAATCTATGGAAGCAGTTTATCGCTGACATTCATCTCATTCTGGGAGAAGATAATATCCCTTCACACTACAGCGTTATGTTGTTACCAAGGAAGTAATACCTGACATAACCCCTGTCAGGACACCTGCCATGACCTCTGGTCTCTACTGACACTCAGACAAGGAAACGTTCACCAAGCCACTACACACAGACATAAACCCTCGCTTGACCTCTATACTGCTGGACATCCGTAGATGGGACACACACTCCAACGCACAGAAATGCAAGCCCATATGCAGACACAGTGCTTGCACACATAGCCACGTCTCCACATGCATACATGCAAACAAAATGTGACCAGAATATCCATGGCTTTGCAAAAACAAACTCCAAATCCTCCAATCTATCTGCCGGCTGCAGGTCAGCATGCTCTCCTTACCCAAAAAGGTGTCAGAGGGAGTGTGCGGCTTACAGCAGCCATGGCCCATGGGTAGATCCAAAAGAGAAGGGTGAGAGGGTGAATGGGTAAGAGTGAAGGGGTGAGAGTGAAGGAGTGGGGCTGATGGGTGGAGAGGATGAGAGAGTGAGGCAGTAAGAATGCAAAATCATGAGAGATGCAGAGGGAATAGGAGAATAGGATTTGACAGAATAGGAGGGTGAAGGGCTAAGAGGGTGAGAGGATGAGCGTATTAGAGAATGAGAGTGTGTGAGAGAGTGCGAGGGTGTGTGTGAGAGAGAGAGTGAGAGTGAGAGAATGAGAGAGAGTGACAGGGTGAAGGAGCACCCGCCTACTACCCAGCTGGTACAGTCAAGAGGAGTCTACAGCTGTGACATGTCAGTTACTCTCCTGCCAGCAGCCCTACAGGGTGCCAAACTGCACGCAGGTGTGCATTTGTGTGTTTGTGTGTAGGGGAATGCGAGATGTGGTGCAAGGCCAGATAGCTAATAAAGAGAGACAATAGTCCTATCCTTGTCTGACTAGTCAAACTCCACACACATGCACAAACAGGTCCTCTCATGTGTCAATGTGATGAAGGTATTTTGGCAGAAGTCCTGTCATTTGGATCCCTGTACCCTCTTCCACACACACACACACACACACACACACACACACACACACACACACACACACACACACACACACACACACACACAAACACACAAACACACCACACGCACACACACACACACACACATACTCTCTCTCTCTCTTTCTCTCTTTCTCTCTTTCTCTCTCTCTCTCTCTCTCCCCCCCTCTCACACAGACGCACACTCTGTCTCTCTCACACAGAAACATACACACACAACATACAGTATGTATACTCACACCTCATGTGCCACCCTCTTGCAGTAGCACAGACAAAACGTTTCTGTTGACATACAAACCATACCATGCGCGCACCATCTGTGTGAGACAATCGTCCCCATCTTGAAACTCATAACATCCTTACTTCCTTTCCATACTTCTGTGTGGCTTTCGGAAATATTGTCATTTTAAAAAGAAATAGACTTGAATGTCTGCTGTACTACAGGGTCAATGAGATGTGTCGGCCACTTTTACTCACCTGGAATAATTTCAAACAGGTGGCGACCAGGTTCATCCTGATTGACTGGAAGCTCATTAACCTGACTACCTTGGAGAGGGATACAGCCCTGGAAGAGAGAAAAATAAGGAGTGAACAGTATTTTTAAGGGGCAAAGAAATCGATGCTAACTGCCAAGGTTGATTATCTTGCAGAACAAGTGTACATGTGTGACATGTGACTCTAACCCTCCCCTCAACTCTCCTCCCCTAATCTCGTCTGCTTTACTCTCCTTCCTTTCTCAGCCTCCCCTCTCCTCCCCTCTCCTGGGCAGAGCTCCAACAGAGGACAATAAGATGGGTGAGTGGACTTAAAGATGACTCAGGAAAACATCCATTTATCCCGTCATCATTCTACCCCTCCGCCTCATGTCCCCTCCCTTGCGTAGCAATGGTCAGGGGTCAGTTGTTTAACAGCCTGACTCAGAGGGCAGACTGGCAGAGTGCAGCCTGGCAGAGGCTTGTTAGCTCAGCCACACACCCTGTCTGGAAGAAAGGAGAAAACAACTGGAGGAAGGTTGAAGTGAAGGAGAGGAGTCAAGGAGGTGAGGAGGAGAGAAAGAAAGAAGGTAAGATGAGAAAGCAATAGTGAAAGAGACACAGAATGATGTCCAGAGATACTCTTGCTCCAGGTCTCCATGGTACCTGAGCTTTGGCCTCTTCCTGGTCCTTGTAGAAGAAGAGAGCCTGGGTGCTCAGGACAAACCAGCGCAGCTGCCAGTTCTTCATGATGGAGCGCTGTCTTTTCAGCCAGCCGGCCTTCAGCGCCCTCTGCTGATCTGGAGGGGAACATGGCCTGGAGATTCGGGACAGTTCCCCCATCACCATGCTCTTGGAGCGTGCTGCAGAGACAGACAGATAGGCAGACAGGTATAAAGACATGCAGACATGTAGAGAGGTAGGCATGTGGGCAGACAGACAGACAGACAGACAGACAGACAGACAGACAGACAGACAGACAGACAGACAGACAGACAGGCAGGCAGGCAGGCAAGCAGGCAGGCAGGCAGGCAGGCAGGCAGGCAGGCAGGTAGACATATACAAAAAAGTTATCATTTTTATATTCAGATCCCCAAAACAAAAACTGGTTGTGATTATGTTGCACACACATACATATACAGTATGGCTCAGATCAAGTTACACACTGACGGAACAAAGTGGGCTCTGATTAAAAAGCATGGATTATATATCAGAGTACGGGTGTGTGTGTGTCAGGGACAGAAGGACTATTCCATCTGGCTGAGAGAAATAGAGGGAGGGAGAGGGAGGGAGGGAGGGAGAGAGAGAGAGAGAGAGAGAGGTGAAATCAATCGTTTCTTTCTCTCTCTTAATTGCATCCTTTCTTTCTGCTGAGGCCAGCATCAGGAGAGTGTTTCTGTAGGAGGAAAGGCTCAGACACTACTTGTCTCACTACATTCTTTTTCTCTTTCTGTCTAACCTCTCTGTCCCCTCTCCATTTCTTTGCCTCACTTTTCTTTCTTTCCTAGGTCATCTGTGTGGCATTACTTTGCTGAGTCATGATCTCAAGGAAGGATCTTCATCATCGTCGCCTACATCATCATCAACCATCCCTTCATTACAATATTTTTTAACTTCATTATCAGCATTGCTAAGTCTTTGTCGAACAGACCTAAACGGAACCACATGAATGTATTTTGCAGTTTGGTTTCACATTCAGTGTCATAGTGTGATTAAGTTGTCAGAACATAACCAGTTTGCTAATGGTAGAGCCTGGAATAAAGAGCACATACATGTTTGATGAGGGCAGGAAAAGATTAAGGAAATGCATGAATATTTTAACTCCTCATAGCTCATCCTCATATTTTACCAAGACCCAACCTTACACGAAAACCCAACACAGAACCTAGACCCATTGTCAAGTTCCTTCCACACCAAACCAATTGAGTACGAAAATCCAGGACATCCCTGGAAAGTGTGTTTATGCACATGGTCATCTTAATGCCCATGTCAGTGCTTGTCCCACGATTTACACCTTCCATAACTGTCCCTACAGTCATGCGAGAAGCATGACCACATACAGACAGACACACATGCACACACACGGCCACTCAAACACTCACACATATTCACACACACAAACACACACATTGCAGCAGTTGTCCAATGCCTTTGCTCTGGGTGAGAGAAACTATGTTTGTCACACAGCTGTTGTACACAGCAGTAGTAAGGGCAGTACGTCATACACAGTCGTTAGGATGCAGCCCAAACTGCAAGATTAAATTCTCTGCAGGGACTTTTACAAGCCGCTCTGAAATGTATTTTAATGTATTCAGTTATAATAATAAAGTGTCCCATTTTATTTTGAAATGTCATTTTTACAAGCAATGCATGTCTTCACAGATGCCCACAGATCAGAACCAGTAATCGATGTGCACCCTTAAATTCTTGAGACTGTTGCACGGCCAGTTGACAACATTTACAAACTCAGCGGTTGTGGACAATAACAACATACTGGACAACAGAACTGAATATTGTCCCTATCTAGTTTATCTCTCTGTCGTGGAGAGCACATCACCCAAATATTCTCCAGAGATCACACAACTCATTGCAGTGCACGTTCCCACAGAGGGCAACATCCCAAGGTTCCATAAAATATGAAACTAGGATCACTGAGAGCCGTCTGTCTGGGGGTGGACAGCACAGAGACAGCTGACTGAACGCAGGCTGTCCAGCTTAGTCCCGTCTGGGGAGGAAACAGCCGTCAGCCCATCGCAGTGGTACCAGCTGCTGCTATCCTGGTGTAACACTATCACCATCTCATACTCTGACTCTCAACACAGACCCTGAGAACGGTGCCAATGCACCGCAGAATGAGGAGAAGAGAGGGGTAGAGGATAGCGGCGGGGAACAGACAAGAGGATTGAGTGGGAGAGGCGAGGAGAGGAGAGGAAAAGAGAAGAGAGGGAATGAGAGGAGGAGAGGAAAGGCAGTTCTTACCCCTGCGCGTCTGTTTTATCTTGGGACTTAGCATGGTTAGCGTTCCTTTGCCTTCTCTCTCACAGACATGTCTGCATCCCTCCGCTCTCCCCACTCTCCACAT
The DNA here is from genome assembly GCA_036571765.1 of Plecoglossus altivelis. Classification (NCBI taxonomy): domain Eukaryota; kingdom Metazoa; phylum Chordata; class Actinopteri; order Osmeriformes; family Plecoglossidae; genus Plecoglossus; species Plecoglossus altivelis. The sequence continues at coordinate 3,754,337 of BROE01000016.1, forward strand.
ACACTGCTACTCTCCCCTGCTCTACTCTCACACACTCGCACACGCTGGACACACACTCGCGCACACACTCGCACACGCTGCTTGTATCGGCTGCCTCGCCCTCTTTCTCCTCATCCACCAGCATCCTTTCTCGCTCTCCCTTTCTCTCTCTCTCTCTTTCTCGCTTTATTTCACTGGGTCTCTTCCCTCACTCTTTCTTTTTCTCTCTTTGACTCTGCCTCTACTGGCTCTTTCTCTACCTCTCCCACTCTTTTCCTCTCTTTCTCTTCCTCTCTCCCTCCTTTTATTTCACTACCATACTTCCTGTGTTCTGCTTTTTCTTGGTTGCTCACACACCCTCCTACCCTTTGTTTCACTCACCCTCTCTCTCTCTCTTTGTCCCACTGGTCCAGTATACTGTTACACTAGCCATGCCCAGTCTTCCTCTTATCCTTGCTAGTACTGTTCCAGTGTCTCTTTGTAACTGTCTATGAATACATCTGGATGTTCCTCTCTCCCTCCACTCATCCTTATTTCCCTCTTCTCTCCCTCCACTCATCCCCCTGTCCTTCCTTCCTCTATCCCTCCACCCCTCTTTCTTCTCTCTCTCCCTGCAACCCATCCCTCTTCTCCTCCACTCCACCTTCCCTTTCTCCCACACACCCTTGTTTCTTGCTACACTGTTAACACAGGAATAACATCTACAGTTCTGATGGGAGGGTTAGACTGTGACTCTTAAAATCTGGTATTCAAGTTAGGTCCAGGACACAGCAACACTACTCCTACGATGACTTCCGATCTGAACCAAACACAGCTGACCAGCACAGCAGAGGACATAACAAGTCACTTATTGTTACAAATGTGTACATCATTTTACTGTGTACTATAGTCCTGGACAGCTTTACCATAACTTTCTCCAGTATACCTTTACCTATCAAAATGTATGTCTAAAAAGCTCAGTGTGGTACACAATTGTATTCACATAGACAAAACTGATGTTCTTTTTCTTCTCCAGTTATCAGTGCTCAATGACATTGTTTTTCAATCTGTGCAGTATGTAAGTAACACTTCCAGCGTTTACTGTTAAAAGAAACGTAAAAAAATGACTAAAAGAGAGTAAACGTTTAGTGGAACAGGCCAATTTACTGACACATCTAGGTTTTGAAGCATGAATCAAATGTGTTGGGTGAGTAATTATGTTTTTTGCAGAAGTAGTCTCCAACTGAGTTGTGACTGAGTTGTCCCATGATTCAGTTGTCATAATTTTACTTACAGCTTTGAGAATGTGATGTCAAAAAACTGTCTTTATTTGTTCTGAGTTATAACAGATAGATGGACTGGATAGATAGATAGACATACGGATGGATGAACGGACGGGCAGACAGACGGATAGATAGATAGATATATAGATAGATAGATATATAGATAGATAGATATATAGATAGATAGATATATAGATAGATGATATAGTGATTAACACAATCCAGCCGGGTCCTGAAGGTGTAAGTTGTCCCATATGTGTTGTGAAGCAACAGTGTGGTTCTTACCTGATAGTCTCTTCTGTGTCTCAATCGGCCACAGAGCTCTACACTTGGCGGGCTTCATCTCCACTTAGAACCCACCTGACAACTGGACCTGGTTCCTCTTCGAACAAAAAGGAAAGAGAGAGTGGGGTAAAGACAGAGAGAAGGGAAGAGAGAGTAAGAGAAGTGGCGAGAAAGAATGTGAGAGGCATAGAGAGGAATAGTTTGCCGCGAGAGACATGCAATGGCATGCACACTGCTCATCCTTGTAGTAACACAGCAAACTCAGTCCTACGGATTACAGCGGATAATTGTTAATTACGGGGAGACAATCAAATGATGGCAGCCAGTCACACTGACTGGGAGAGCAACCAGCACCAGCCTGGGACCATGAGGAGCACGACACAGTAACGGCAGTGATGCAGGATGGAGAATGTCTGAAATCATTACACTCACCACGTCATCTCCCAAGGACGCCCAGCTCTCAGCCATGGACTAACGAAGAACCCATTGTGTTGCTGGAGACACACACACATAGTCACACACACTCATGCGCGTTCACTCTCTCACTCACGAAACACACCGTCACCCACGCTCACGATCACGGACATACCTATAAATGGTGAGTTGGGAAAACAAGCTGAAAAATAAGTATTAGTGTTGTTTTGTTCTCCTTATTCTAGCTCTTGGCACCTAATTTCTTTGTCCTGCTACTTGACTTGCCTGACACTCTCTTCTCTCTCTCTTTTCCTGTTCCTCTAGAATAAGTCAGGAAGTGTATTTACATGAAGGAGAAGTGAAATACGCTGACCAGACAGTAAGCACATTAAAGGTTTCCTCTTTAGAGGTGATTATAGACTCCCTGCTTTGGATAAGCTATGTGTGCAGTCTTAACAGCGTTCAATGCTATTGACAGTCTGTAAGACTACACAGTTGTTTTCTCATTTATGATGATTGAATATCTAATTAATTGCTCTCAGAAAAGCTGTGTCATGTTCTGGAAACAAGGACATTCAGTTTTTCTTGCTCAAATTCTTCAGCCTTACCTCGACAGTTTCATAAGGGAAACAACGCAGAACCCAATAATGTGGTTGGCAAAATACATGTGCAGAGAATGAGTTTTTTTCATAGAAAAACTGTACTGTAAACTATGGAACGAACATTGATCAGAACCTAGAACCCTGACCACATCAGTACACCCTAGGGAACTGAAGGAGATGATTAGCCAGTCTGATGATTTCATTGGCTAATGGACAAGAAGCAGCTGCCCCTTAGGAACCCATAACAATGACTCAGGGGGACAAAATGAGAGAGAGATGGGGGGACTTGAGAGAGCACCTAGAAAGAAAAGAGAGAGAGAGAGATAGACAGTATGTCAGGGAGGAATAGAGAGGTAGGGGAGGGAAAGAGAGAAATTAAGAGACTAGACAAAGGGGCTGGACAGAGAGAAAGAGAGGGAGATACATGAGCAGAGAGAAAGAGAGACCCAGCTTGGGGCCTGTTCCACGTGAACGTTCCTCTCAGGGCAGGGGGAAGAGACAGAGAGGGGGGGGAGAGAAAAAGAAAGTGCAGGGAAACCACTCTGAATGCAGTGCAAGCCTCAGTAAGGACAGTAAATCACCCCCCTTGCTGACAAAGAGACGCCCAGACTTAACCAGCTCTGCTCTGACAGCCTCCACTCTGGAGCCTCCATCCAGACCTGCTGGTCTCAAGGTCCACCGGGACAGAGAGGAAATGTGTGTGCAGTGGCAGAGGTTGATGTGCGTATGTGTGACGGCAGAGGTTGAGGTGTGTGTGTAGCTTTGTGTAATAGCGGAGGCTGAGATGTGTGTGTGTACTAGATGAGACGGGTGAGTGTTCATGTGGGGTGTGTGTGTGTGTAATGGAGACTGAGATGTGCTTGTTTGTGTGTAATGTGTGGCTGTGCATGAGTGTGTAATCGAAAAGAGAGATTAGTGTGTAGGCTTGTGTGTCATAGAGGAGGCTGAGTTGTGTGTGTGTGTGTGTGTGTGTGTGTGTGTGTGTGTATATGATAAAGAGGCTGAGTGGACCTTGTCCATTAGGGAGAGTAGTTGAAGAGTAGACCATGATTTAGAAGAGGGTAAGAAAGAGAGGCAGACAGACAGAGAGACAGACAGAGACAGACTGACAGAAAGGGAGGGGCTAGAAAAATATATTTATATTAAGTATCCCATGTGTCTCATATTAAGTGACAAAATTATGCTTTGTGTGGCATAACCTACTGTAACTGTACACAGACGTGTAACCTATAGTCCTGTAACTACCATTCTATAACTACAGACCTGTGTCTCCTGTGGGCTCCTGAATAACTAGCACACTCAATCACAATTCCATTCCGCACTTTTATTTAAAACAAGAATAAGTCATTAAATAGGTAGGTGTATAAAAGCAGGTGAAATGTGCAGACATTCAGGTGGCAAACCTCTAATGCTGAAACAGAATAATATTTCATTCCACAGTTTACTGAGCAGGTAAACATCACCAGTGTCAATAAAAGTTAACTAATGCAGCTCAGTGCGTTGTTGACAGTGTGAAGTATACCTGAGGGCACAGTATTTCTTCAAACTCTACTCTACTTGAAAACAATTAAAAGCAGGTTAGAACTGGGCATTCACGGGTTATGCTAGTGGTCACTTAAAGAACATCATGACCATCACATACTAAAGCCTGGTTCACATTATTGTGTACAATTGTTTGCCACTGTACATTTTTCAAAATGGCCATGGGCTTTGCCCGTCTGTAACTTGGATACAAGTGATACAGATCAGTATGAATGACCAAACAGATTATACACTGTCTCAATACACAGCATCAACAATTTGAAGCAGACAGATCCATGAAAATATGCAACACTGTGAACCTACTATTTCGCAAAAGTATTTTTAGGGTGTACAGTACAAGTAAAGTACAGTATGGAACATATCTAGTAAATACTTCAGTCATACAATATTTATGTATGTATATTATAATTATTAGACTTCTAGACTTGGCATTGTAGTTCAAATGTATGTTTTGTATATGTTGTTTGTACTGTGTAAGTATATGTATTGTATATGTACATTGTATATGTATTATAAATATAATAACTAGGTCTGATGCACGTTTATACTGCAGGGTCAGGGGTCAAAGTTCAAGATCAGACCATGCCACAATGTCTAGATGTCTATAGAGGGTGTGTCCTGCTCTGTAAGGCCCCGCCCTACACGCTGCCTTCCCTCCAATAGGAATGTCAGCACAGCCATCAAACGCTGTCCTAATGACCGTTGTCGCGCAGAGGTCTCGCACTGTCTGAAATAGGTGGTGGTTCCCATGGCGATAGCGTCAAACTGTTCTGTCAGTAGCCACGCCTCCCAGAGTAGTGTGAAGGCATTCAAGGTTGCCATAACCACCACCCAGAATTCGGTCCCCAGCACAGAAAGCCCTGATGACAGGCTCCACCCACCGACCACGAAAGCCACATAAAGGTAACGTGTAGCCACAGCAACAAAAAAGAGGTGTGCAGTCACCATGGAGAGGATAAAGATCAGGAAAAGACGGTGGTTGCCTTGGCCGATGCAGCAGTTGAGGAAGAGGCAGTGATGGTCGTAGTCTCTCACACACACATCGCACAGTTTGCAGTGTTTGGTGTTGTCTAGCTGGAACAACTGGAGACAGAAGGAATGGAGGGGGAGGAAAGAAAGAAAAAACAAGGAAAGGCAGAGGAGGGAGCAGAAAAAAAAGAAAGCAGAAAGAGAGCGATGGACACAGAGGAACATAATTCTGGGTGTGTTGAGGCACAGGTTATGATGTTATGACGTTTTGAGGGCCCTGTGTGTTCAGTTCTGGGCTGTACACTCATGCACTTAACTCGCCCACAAGTCCAGAGGACTAAGAGTTCTGCTCACCTCACAGTAGATACAGAACCTCTGAGGGTTCTCGTTGTTCTCCACCAGGTCAGCGATGCTGGAGAACCGAGGGTCTGCATCTGCTGGGGTGAGCGTTCCTGGGTCCTGGATCAGAATCTTCCAAAACAGAAGCAGAACCAGGGAAAAGTGGACAGCGGACACGTGCATCAGACCGCTGGCCGGCCAGACGCGTGAAGTGGTTAAGGTTCATAACTGACTTCTGAATAAGACTAACTCCTTACTGTCCTTATTACACAGAATCTCAATCTGGGGTCTGCTTTGCTCAACACTGATTACAATCCTCTGAGGTTAAATAGACACCTAAAGATACATTCTGCAGTCCTCTAGTTTGTCGCTAGGGTTTTAACACTATACCACTCTGGTATAATATTGAACATGTTTTCGCGCATGTCTATGTTTTTGCATGTATGAGCTATGTGTGTGTCTATGTGCTTGTATGAGCTGTGCATGTACAGTAAATATGTGTATGCATGAACTGTGTAGTGTGTGTGTGTGTGTGTGTGTATGAAGTAATGAGTATGTGTGTACATGCCGTGTGCAATCGCACTGAGCTGTGAAGGATATTGGGAATGATCTTGCCATAGAAGCAGAGCAGTGAGTGGAACAGACCAGCTATCAGGGTCCCCAGATACACAGGGTTGGGAAGCCTAGAACACAAAAGGACACAGCTGAACACATCTGAACGTAATACAACAACCACAGCACAGTGGAACATTGCCTAATGGCAGTGGTTTGAGATCAGGATGTGGTCACCTCTGGTAGGTGGTCATGCGATGAAACTGGGTGAAGATGCTGCGGGCCAGCCAGGGAAAGAGCAGGCTGCAGACCAGGCCCCCGTAGCCTCCCAGCATGGAGGCCACCAGCAGGATGGCGGCTCCGCTCAATGACGGAAACAGCACAGTCCAGTAGTACAGTACTGCAGACAAACACACACACGTTGGCACACAAACAGACATACTTTAGCACACAGAAACACACAAATTAGCATGCACATATACACGTTATCACTCACATACATACATTAGGCCTTACACACATACAGAGGCCACAGACACATTAGCGCACACACACACACACACACATTTACAACACCTACAGTACACCATCGGTGTGAGATACTTACTATGAGACTCTTCAGGTTTCAGGTGCAGGGGCTCACGCATGTACTTACTCAGCAGTTTGGTGAGCTGCTGATGTCTGGGGGGAAGGGAAAAATACAGTTTCATGCATTTTGTAACTACTTGCCTCCATACAAATAACAATACATATACTGTATGTATAACTGTATACAACCCTACCATGATACAGACTTCTAGAACTTTACACAACCTGACCATGATAGACATGCGGTCTAAAATCAAGTCTTAAGCCATTTGTATATCTACATTTGGAATAGGTATACTGAATGGCTAACTACAGGAGAGTCTCACTGGCTAAGCCAAGATAGATTAGACTAGACCAGGCCAAACCAGGCTTGACTAGATGTACTAAGCTTGGCTAGAGCCGGCCAGGCTAGGCCAGAAGAAAATAGAATAGGCAGAGCCAAGATAGACAAGGACATAGTAGGCTTTACTTGGCCAGGCCAGGCTGCACCATGGTAGACCGATCTAGGTCAGGATAGACCAGATGTAGAGATAGGGCATACATCACACGTGATGTATGATAAGTGTTAGTACATTTGATATTAAAGCAGAATTGCACGTATGCATTTGCCTCAAACATTCTATGATTTACTACTTGTGGCCAAGTGAGGTAGATGATGTAAACTCATTCATCACTTTAAAGTTATCTTTGACTAAGAAAAGGTAGCTTATCTGTTGCTAGCTGCTTAAGTCTTTTTTAAGAAGTGGTTGTTGGGTGTGCCAGTCATACGAACCCAGTTCGAACCCCGGAGTTTGCAAGGTGCGTTAAGCTCGACAAGCAACACCATAACACTTATGTTTGCAGATCACCTGAAGGTCTTCCCCTGCCTGCTAAGGTCCAGAGGCGTGAGGCCGTTGTGGTTCTTGATGTGTAGCAGCCTGTATCCAGCCCTCTGCAGCAGGGTCCAGCACACCTCCACCGCGCCCCTCTCTGCTGCTACATGCAGGGCTGTCGCCCCCTGCTGGTCCACTGCATCCACAGAACACCTCTGAAAGAGCAGATAGGAAGAGCCCTATACACAGGCCTTTATTACACACACATCTCCACAAGGAGCACAATACACAAGCCGTATACGTGCATGCTTTTGTGGATTTGTGTGCACAGGAGGAGCATGCTCTAAAATATGTGTTGAGCCGAGGCCCTCTAATTGGCCTTACTCTTCTAATCTTCATTATCTACATTCATGGACTGAAAATTAAAGCTGTAATTTAGGAAAAATATGCAGAGAAAACCAGAAAGCAAGAATTCTCCTAAAGACGATGTACAAATGCAGTGTGCTTAAGGGTTGATTCAGGAAAACATTGGGGCTGGGACAGTGTGTACATACGTGTGTGAGCGTGTATCTACTGGTGTGTCTGTGTGAGTGGGTCTGAGTGAAACCCACCTGCTCTCGGAGCAGGTAGCGGACCACCTCGGTGTTGCCAGTGGAAGCAGCCAGATGTAAAGGTGTGACTTGGTACATATCTCCGTCTGAAAACCTGAACATGCCTGTCTCCCACAGATAGTGCACGGACACACTGAGACACACAAAGAAAGAGAGCGCGAGAGAGAGAGCAAGAGAGAGAAAGGGGGGGACAGAGATGAGAGGGAGAAATACAGAAAATAGGACAGAGACAGAGGGAGGGGAAAAAAGAGAGAGGAAGAGAGAAGGAGACACAGGCAGAAGGGCAGAAACAAAGCAAGGGAAAAGAGAGCGACAGCAAGAGTTTGTGTGTGCACATGAGCATATGTGCAGAGCATGTGTGTTTGTGTGTGTGGGCAGCGGACTCACATGCTACCCCCACTGACTGCATGGTGCAGTGCTGTCTTGCCTTGCAGGTCGACAATGCGAATGTCAGCTCCATGTTGCAACATCTGGTGCATCACATACACATTGCCTTGTCTGGGGATGGAAAAGTATTAGGTTAGTATGCAAGACACTCAGGATGGCTTCAAACCAACAACTCTTTTCTTTGGAACCCAACCATCAACTACCATTAAGCCAATAGGGAAGGACTGGATCAGCTGGTAAAATGTATGTCTGAAAACCTATGTTCCCATGCGAGTTTGATTGGATGATGTTACTTTGGTATAGGAAATAGACTGGGATAAGTGCTTTGTGGGAGTTGTTCTACTTACCTGCAGGCGAAATGGAAGGATGTCTGGCCAGCATCACATGTCAAGTTGGGGTCAGCGCCGTTGCTAAGCACCAGGTCCACCATGGCACGGTTACCATGGAGAGCGGCAACATGGAGAGGAGTGAACCCACCCCAGCCTGCACAAACACATATGCGCACACACACACACTCATGATGGGAATGCAACTTAATTTGTGCTTCCGTTCTGGAGCAACTGCCCCTTAGTTTCAGGGAGGTTAAATGTGACTTAATGTCTTCCTTTGGGTCTGTGTCACAGGAGCTGAATGAGTTAGAGGCCAGGGCACACACTCACACCATCTCAGATCACTGCCGATAACACCAGCAGGGGGTTATATGTCCTTTAGCTCCAAACCTGGCAACATGACAAAATCACATCCAAAGCCATTGTGCTGCAGTATGTTTGTGAGTGCAAGTAGGGAGTGTGTGTGTGTGAGAGAGCGAGAATGTTATGTGTATGTGTATGAATCAGCAACTTGTAGCCCTACACACACTGCATATCAAATTACCAAAGGGTCAGTGAGAGGGAAGAAGATATAGAGGACATCCAAAAGCAGTAGCCAGAACACACATACAGCAGGAAATGATCAGTCGGACTAGTCTTGATATCCGTCGCTTGCAGCCTGTATGTTTTCTTTGCTTTTAATTCTTACCTAATAGCAGACCAATTTATGTACGAGGTGTGACAAAAATTCACGTTTTTTTGTTTGTTTAAACTACATATAACTGATCTATTACACGCTACATTTAGGTTTTGCACTGAGAAATCATGCAGTAGATGACCAAAATAACAAGATGTAATTTAATTTCATGCACACATCTTTACAAGCCTTACCATCATTAACCAGGGAGCACATACCTTTATGTTTGAGGACAGATCGATCCAGTTGAATGAAATGAGCACATTGTTCAATATTTCCTCTCTGAATGCTGTCAAATATGTCTCCGTCGTCACCCGAGTGACCGGCGGGCAGCGGAAGCATAGTGAGAACGGACGCTGTCTCCTGGCAGTCTAGCTCGTGCAACCGCAAGATAAACTACCAATTATGCATGAAAAATATTATTTATTGCCATTTTGTTTTAGCAAAGTGACACGATGTTTCATTTTTGGTATACTGATTGCGGCAGTGGACCCTTGACGTCCTGCATTGGCTGCAGACTACACACGTGACCACTTTGCTGTCTTCGTCACCAAAACATGTGTGCTTATAAATAAACCACAGGACGATTTTGATGAAGGGCTGTTTGAATGAAAGTGTGGATCACCCCGCAGGGTTTCACCCCTCACCTTCTACGATTACTTGACAAATTAAGTCATTTCTGCGCACGCTCGAATATCTCAAAGAACACCCTGACATTTCCATTTAAAATCGGTTATTAATTTAGAACAAAAACAAGTCTACTGAAATAACTTTGCCCCTCAGTTAATTCTGAATAATACGGAAGGATGTGAACCAGAGTGATCATGTAAATTAAAGGTAAGACCTGTGGACTGCGGTACCTCACGGAACGCAAACGGGTTTACTGAATCGTTGTTGTTGTCCTATTGCTTTCTGTTGTATACTTTGGGCTATTTAAAAGGAGTAGCCGAAATAAATCATATGAACAGGGCACCAGTTTGATCAAAAGTTTGTCGCGGCGAATCTCTGAGACTTGAGAGCTCTGCTATTCACATTGTATTAATGTGAAACATTCTTTTTTGAAACTGGTATCACTAATTTCACTTTAACAGGCCCTTCTGGTGGCTAACACTGACAGTACAAATCGATCCGCAGTTGTAAATCTAACTACAATTCTAAATTGCTAGACAGTATATAGGAATGGGTGTAATCTGCGTGTCATCGTGTTCTACACACGATGGCGCTATTGACTTCAACCAAACCTACAATCAGCAGTATTGCTTTGCCTTCAGTAAGTCAATTTGCGAGTGCAGTGGTGTCTCTCCTTGTCGGTAAGTCAAGTTATTGCGAGACAGAAATATATTGATTACTTTTGATCAAAGTATCGAAAGACGGATAACCCCTGCATTAATGCAATACTAAAGCACATTACGCAAACATTTCTTTTTATGTCCTGGTTGGCTATAATATATAAATATGGTTAGAATTCACGACTACATGCCAACAATATGATATTGCTTTGAAAAGTTAATGAAGCGTGGAAGGGAGAGTGTTTTTATAGAAAGGCAGGGGAGGAGCCCTTGAGTTAGGAGAACAACAGAGCTACTCACTTCTGCTTTCACCCCTCTCTTAGGAAGTAAAGCACATGATCTGTGCCGGGCAGCTGATGTAAGAGCGGACCGTTGTGCTAAAGTTCAGACAATTCTGCTCTACTCAGATTAACAAGTGGACTGACGAGGCCCTGCACTGAAGGACTGAGGCTATCGTCACGCAGGCTGAGGAAGACAAACCCTGACATGGCAGAGAGAGGCGTACAAGGACAATGATTGGTTGTCAGGGAGCAGGAAGATAGGGAGAGCGAGTTATTGAGAGAGAAAGAGCGGCTGAGGGACACCATCCTGGACAAGCTCAACCGCTGGCTGGTGTGAGCATCGTAGGAAGGGGTGGCAGATCACTCGGGTAAGAAGTTCTACAGAGAGACATACCTGGAAAGCAGAGTGTTTGATTGATCTTAACTATCTTGCTGTTGTGCTGGGTAGTTTTAATGTCGGTTGTTGCCGTCATTTTACTCAAAGCATGTGAGTATGTGTATGTGTGTTTAAGAGGAGGAAAATCAGTTGCTGAGGTGTTCTTGGGTGTCCGTGTGTTTACATTCCATTCACATGCACCAAGTATGAGCAGCCTCTTAAAATACCTTTTGAAAATCGGTATACCAGTTTGTCGAGAGAGAGAGAGAGGAAATGGATAAGAATAAAGTGAAAGACAGAGAGAGAAGATTGACCTAACATAGGGGTGATCTCACCAAGAGACGTTGAAGTATCTGTCCAGCAGTCTTTCCGTCAAACTGAAACGCCACAGACCTCTCCATTCCTCATGACCTGAGTCTGTAAAGGTTCTGTTCCGTTGAGGTCTTCTCCCCTAGGTATTTACGTGACTCACTAGAGTGTATGTTTGAGTTCCTGAGGTAATTAAATTCCCCTGTGACCACGCAGTTATGAGAGGACACACACACATGCTACCACATGGTTGGACAGAGGCAGGAATGCATGCCTATCTTTTAAGCTGGCTCCTTCCTGCCTTTCGTCTGACATCACATGACTGTTCAGACCCTATTCTGTTTGCAACTAGTTGACTGGTGTCTTGGTTGACTTGCTGGCGGGTTGAACTTGTTTTCTGGTTGACTTGCTGGCAGGCTGATTCACTGGCTGGCCGTCAGACTTCAGTGTGACATGGAGGTTAAGATAGTCATGTTAGAACTCTCAGGACTGTGAGCAGAATGTAGAATGCGAGGCATGCTGAACTCTTAATTTACTGTGCGCTTAAGTAAGATGTTTGCTTATACTTCAATCAACCTACAGTCTGGAGATTAGGACTAACATCACGTTGTGGTTAACTTCAATGCCCAAGTCAAAACAAGCAACTCATGTTTTGAAGAGTGCTTGTCCATGTGTGTTTGTTTGTTCCTCTGTAGAAAGTTACAGGACTATGCACAGCAAATCTGCCATTTTTGTCTTATCTGATTTCCCCCCAACTCTACCCCTGCTCTCTACTTCCCACTCCTTCTCTTTCTAACTGCCCCACCCCCACCCACCCACCCACCCCCACCCACCCCACCCACCCCACATTTCTACGTCTCCCTTATCTCTCCCTAGGAGCATATGGGAGACGTGGAGAGGATCAACAAGGAGACCGGGGAGCTGAGTGCCTCTGGTGAGCTGCCTGTTTCCCTGGAGTTGAAGGGGGAAGCAGGCAAGATGGGGGGCGCTGGAGGACAAACGGTGGACTCTAGGGGCCCCAGGCCCCTGCTGGCCCTTATAGAGCAGCTACATCAGCTGGAGACACCTGGTCTGCTCTCACCTACCCAAAGAGAGGAACACCTATGTAGAGTTCTACGTGTCTATATACAGGTATGTTTGTGTTGTCTGTCTGTATGGTTATCTGTATGGATGACTCAAGAGCCTTGCTGGCTGGCTATCTGTTTGCCTGCCTGCATGAGTTGTTTGCCTGTCCTGTCAACCTGGTTATGTCTGTATGGAGGCTGACTGATTAAAGGGCCTTGCAGGCTGTTTCTTACTATATTGAGCTTTATTCACTACATTCACCTCCCTGAACAGCAGATAGGTTACAACCATAGTCTAGAATACTGTTGGACTGGCAGCTTCTCACCGTTCAGTAACAGTTTATATAGCCAGTGGTCCCTGTATAGAAGAATTGTTTCTCAGTCACAATAATCAGCCAATCCTTTCTTACGCAACCAGTTTGAATCGGGTGGAGATCACCCCCAGTGACAACGCACACATAATGCACATTCTGAATCCTTTCAGTGACCTGTGTGTACATCCATTGATCAGGCTTATTGGTGCACATGTAAGCAGTGCATATGCATGCACACATACACACACACACCCTATCACATGCCTCCTGATCTGCTCTCTGGGATTGGACTTGTAATGTGTTAGGCCTCACTCTCTGACTCAGTGTAAATCTGTGTAAGCTTCTGATGGCATACGTCTAGATGAATGGGTCAAAATAGGCTGCTGGTTTTGACTGTCTTATTTCTTAGGTGTGGATTCGAAAGGAAGATGGTGGATTTGTGTAGATCTGCGATATAAACAAAAAAGGGAACTGGAAATGTCTGAGTGCGTGGGCCTTGCTCCGCGATGTATAACTGCAGTAGATTGACTTGTCTTCTCTGTCTCTGCCTCTCTCTCTCTGCCCGCCATCCCTGTCTCTCTTTTTCGGACACACTTTCTTTACTCTCCGTCCATCTCTCTTTTCTCTCCTCTCTTTCTCACTGTGTGCTTGCGTTTCCTTGTCGCCTCTCTCTCTTTCCCTGTCCCTTCCTCCGTCTCCTCTACCTAATCGTCCCCTGCCTGTGTGTGTGGTGCGAGGTGTGTGAGGATGGAGACCGAGGGATTGCGGCCGTGGACCTGAGAGCTCTGGCAGCCATCGTAGCTGAGACCACAGTCTCTCACATCTTGTCCAGACTGGCTGAGCGGCCTGCAGGTATAAGGGGCTTGGACCTCAAAACGTGCGTCCTCTCACTCAGCATGCACACCGGTAGATGATGAGATACAGAATAGCATGCACAGGAGGTTTTCTGTATGTCCAATGACGTGTGTACAGTATGTCCTGTGTGTGCTTGCATGTTGAATAATAGATAGAAAACAGAATAATAGATAAATGCATAGTTTTGTTTATTCTCTGAAGAGGAAAAAGCCGACCTCCTAATCGTCTTAATTAGCTGGTATCCTCACTACCATGCACTCTTGCTTCGAGCTGTGTGTGATCGCTCCTTGTGGTTCTGGCCTTCCTAGAGGACGCCCGCCACCAGGTGCAGCTGTTCTTTCAGAAGTCAGCGGACGGACAGACGGACCCGGGGGATGGAGAGGACGAACAGACCGACCAGGGTTGTTGCCTGGACAGACAGATGGATGTTTCCGGATGGCTGTTGCTCAAGGGCCTATGCCTGCTCACGGCCCTGGGCCCGGTGAGCGGCGCTGCAGTTAGCGAGCCGGAGCTACTCCAAGCTTCCTGGAGGTGAAACTGTCACACTTTTAGGTGTGCGTGAACTGTGCATGTGTTTGTGTGTGTGCGTGTAGGAGGGGCAATCTTTGGTGAAGCCAGGTCTGCCTTCAGCTCTGATCAAGTGTCTGTACCTGCTGGTGTCTCTACCAGCCAAGAGTGACACCTGCGAAGGAGAGAGGAGCTTCCAGGAACTTCTCATCCAGGTGAGCCCCACCTCTCAGTGGCTAAATAACCAGGGGGACGTCCCCTAGAATTCTATCGTACATGAACTTCACACAAATACTGGTGACAGTGACTCCATCACCCCCCCACCCCCACTGCACGCCCCACCCTACCCACATTCTATCCCACCCACTGCCTCCGACCCCTCCACAATCCCCCCCTGCCTCCCCCAGGTCCTCCTGCAGCTCAGCCAGCAGCAGGCCAGCGTGGAGGAGATGGTGGACACAGCGGAGCTCCAGTGCCTAGTCATCGCACTCACGTCGCTCTGGGACCAGACCAGCGCCCCCTGGAGGCGTTGGGCTGGATGCCTCCTCAGGGCTGTGTCTGCTGCACAGGCGCGCAACACCGTCACCAACCTGCAGGGTGAGAAAAACGAACTCTTGCACCTGCTCGCACACCGCCTGAGATATGTACTGCATGCAGAACACTGAAATACATTGATACGAAAGCCAGTTGAAATGAACTGTATCTAAATACACACACACACAACCTCCAAAGTCATGCACACACAAGGGCAGTGAGCAGAGAGAGTGTTGAGTCACCAGAGCACATGATGACTTATCATCTCAGGGTAGTCCCAGAGATGGTCCACATGATGTCCAGATCTCATTATCCACTCAGATGTTCCAGAACATGGAGGAGACTGTGGTTAGTTGTTTGGAGATGGAGGTTACTATGGTAGAGCTGACTCATGTGTTTCAATATGACAAGCCTGTCAGGAAGCCTGTTGGTGTTACATTTGGCTCTGTAGGGGTTGTTGATCGGGTGAAGGACCTGTTTTAGGTCTGCTCAAACTTCTTTATGAATTTATTTGAGGATGTTTAGAAGTTTCTGTTTAGTTTTTTTTGTACCACCGATTCTCTAATTCCTCTTCCCTCTCTCCATACCTATTCTATATCAATTTGTCTCCTGTCTCTCTCCCTCTATGTCTCTCTCCCTCTCTGTCTCTCTCCCTCTATGTCTCTCTCCCTCTCCCCATCTTCTCCCCCCTAGCTAAGAACTGCATACGTATCTGTACCCAGAACCTCCAGGGGATGTGCCAACGAGTTCCTGGCCCCATCCTGGCTGAGGTGGCGGTCAGCGTGTTCAGCTTTGTCCGAGACTCCTTCCCCCTCAGCCAGGCCCTGTTCAATGAGTTTGAGGCCAACAATGGTTACACAGTCCTACAGGCCATCATGGCTCGGTGAGAGGAGGAGGGGGAAGGGATAGATTGATGGAATAAATGGATGATTTTCTTTGTCATCTTTAAGTCCTCTCACCCTTATCATTGTCCTCTGTTTGAGAGCTGCAAAGGAAAGGGAATTGCTTTTGCAAATCCAATACATCATTTTTCTCGTTCTTTCAAGTCATTCTCGTTTCTGTGACAAGCAATATCCTTTTGCGTGAATAAAGTAGGATCCTCCTCAGCCTAGCTGTGAAAATGAGTCGTTGCTAAGCTCTGGGGTTTCCTATGGTCTCCAGGTGTGAGGAGGGAGTGAGCGCTGAGGACTTCCAGCCTGTGCAGGAGCTCCTGGCTCTGCTGGCTTCACTCTGTCTCCTGGGAAAGAGTGAGCTCAAAGTGGCCGTGTGCATCAGCAACCCCCAACCTCCAGGATTCAAGTTTGTCCCGTCGCTCACCAACGGTAGGTCAGTTTCAGCCCCAGCCCACACCCTAACCAGCACTAACCCTAATCATAACCCCAACCTGCCACCAACCACACATCTGCACTAGCCCTGTCTGTAACCTTAGCCTAACCAACATAAAACTTCGCCATGCCTGGGTCAGATGTTATGCAGGCTCTCCCCCATCTACCCCAGACTCATCCTAAACTGGGTATCCAGGCCTTTAGGGTCTGGGCTGGTCTGACCTCTGATCCCGATCATGATCCCATCCAATTATACACCCTTTCAACCCTCCCTGATCCCACAGTAATAATTTCCTGCCTTTGGTTCGAAAACACTCCCTTAACTTTTGACCTGTGATCATTTAATCTTGACGACAAACTTGCGTAATGAGCCCCACCTAAAACAGTAACAGAACTCATAGAAAGACAGACAGACAGACACACACACGCACACACACTCTTTAACAGTGCACCAGCCAGCCCCCCACCCTTCAGGTTAACTGGAGGCTGAGGTGATTATGTCTGAGATGATGAAGTGGAGCTTGTTCTTCTAACTGTGTTAGGACACCCCACATTCATTCACCAGCAGCACACTGCTCCGAGCCATCTATCACACGCGCAAACACACACACTCACACACACACTCACAGTCTGACACTAGTATACAGATCAAGTTCGTTTATAGCAATGTGTACACACACACACACACAATGTGTACACACACATCTATCAGCTTAAAGAGTACTCTGTGCCAGCAGACAGAGCTAGGTCTTGCGCTTATCTTATTTATCACTGATGTGATTTCAATCCAGGCTAAGAATGAATCTTATTACTGGCCACTTATATATTTATTTACCTCACAACATTTTCCAAATCTAACACTGTCCTTGAATATTTTGACAATATTTGCTCCAAACTTTATCAGGGTGAGGGAAGATGCTTTTTCTCTGGTCTTAATGTGCTCAAGATCATTAGTTTTCAGTCTGTCTGTGGATGCGTAACTGGATTCAGCGGGAAGATTTCAGTGGAGGTTGTTTGTGATTTAATGTTTGCTCCTCTGTGACCTTGTGGGAGCAGAATATGATGAATGCTTCTCGGTAAACTAGAACAAACCTAGTTTTAATTCAACTGAATTCTACGCGAGTCCATCTCAATGCGGAGTTTATGTTCCCGCAGAACCAACCTTTTGAACTTTACTTCAAATTTAAATGCAGTGACTTTAATGACATGGTTAATTGGAAGATGACAAACCTTTTACTTCTCTCAGTACACATTGTACTATGTGAGCCTCCTACTTACCTTTATTGTTTATATGTTATTGATTTAGCAGCTGCTTTTATCAAAGCAACATAGTACACATAGAATGCAGTCAGAGTTAAGTAACAAAGGCAAAGGGCAAAATTCATTCTCAGTCAAGACGGCAGAATAACAAATGGAACATACCGGAAAGCCGCAGTTTTGCAGGTAATTCAACAAGTGATTTACTACCAAGAATAGCTATGGAAAGTACAGGTTTTTATCCAAAAAGATCAATAAAAGTAATTAACAGTGAAAGAACTTTCTATGATATATATTTTTTGGATCAAGGTTGACAATGAGCGGACACAGACAGCGAACAAGCGCTCCCTATTGTCAAGCTGCTGTTAAGATGTTTTTAATATTTTCCCACGGCCCTGCCAAGTCTATCTTTGAGAGCCCCTAGAGTGTGCAAAATTACAACTCAACTAAACTGCTGCTATGCTCTAATCCCTCCCTTCTCCCAGGCCTCTCAGTCAAGAACCTGTCAGCTTTCCTCGTCCTCCAGACCTCCTTCCGGCGCTCCGAGGATGAGCTGCTGTGTTGTCACATCCTGCAGACCATCCAGACAGTGTGGGAGTGGGACAGCGCCAACTTTTTCCTCCTAGAGTGGTCTGTCCAATCCCTGGTCCAGCTTGCCACCTGTGTGTGGAGAAAGCCTGCCCCCGTCCACAAACTGTTCTTCTCATTGGTTGAGATGGTGTGTATGGTTGTAGGACACACAAGCACACACAAAAGTCCCACACAAACATATACAGTAGGTAGATACATACACATACAGTAATAGCACCCATGCAGTAAATAGGTAGGTACACACACGCACACATACAGTAAGTCAGGGGTGTCAAACTCATACACAGTGGTACGAAATTGAAAACATGAACAAAGTTGCTGGCCAACATTGAACAAATTAACCTTTTAGTATTGGACCCAAACAAGTACCATTAAATTTGCAACAAGCAACGCTTCTTACCAAATGGCATTCATTTATTAAATAAAATTTAAATAAAAATAAAATGCCTCTTTTCCATTTGCAGCCTTCTGATATTTTGCCTCCTTTTAGCCATTTTTGAGAAGGGGTAGCACAGTGACAGTTATACCATGAGGTCGCTATGACTACTATCACAGAGGAAAGGACGTGTATGGGTCCTGTCCTGATTGGCATGCCAAAACAACAGCAGAGCATAATGGGATTTGTAGTATTAGCAGTGAACACGCTGTATAATAACGGCGGGCCAGCTCTAGTAGTTATTTGGTATTGCCTTGCAGGCCAAATATAATTACGCTGCGGGCCAAATTTGTCCCATAACAAACATACACACAGTATCTAACAGACTCCAGTCTCAACCTTTGCATCATGTAGTGGACAACCTACAGTATATCCATGATGGTGTTTCCTGCAGGTGGTATTCCAGCTGAACTACATCCCCCATGAGACGTTGCGTGCGGTGCAGGGCGTGCTGAAGCAGAGCTGGATTGGGGGCGTAGCTGGGAGCGTGGCGGGGGTGGAGTTCGGAGTTATGGCCCTTGACTGCTTCTATACGTGAGTGACACCTATCGCATAATTGCACTAACGCAAGTATTATGCTTTAATTGCTAAATTGTATCGCAACATATTATTGCCACTTAGGAACATTATTGTAACATGAATGACATAAAACATAAAATCTGTTGCCGGATAGTGCGTGTATTTCTGTGAGAACTTTGCAATTGAACATGGCAAATACATGTTGCTGCTCACAATGTATCACAAGGTATCGTGGTACCTTTTTGTGGATCATGTGTGAATATTGTACCATAGCCACTGTAAAGGTCTCAATAGGCTTCTATGTTGTTGACGGAGACGTTGTACCCAGGAGAACCGATCAACTTGAAGGAGGACAACAACAGTTTTTTGTTGTTGTTGTCCTCCTTCAAGTTGATCGGTTCTCTTCTTCCATGCTTCTGCCTCTTCCTCCTACATTTATCCTTCTTCTTCCCTGATCTCTTTGTCATACCCCCCCCCCCCCCCCAGGCTGACGGTGCGTAGCGGGCTCCTATCGGAGGTCCTGAGCGAGGGGGGGCTTCTGGAGATGGTCCTGTTAGAGCTGAAGCGCAGGGCCAAGATCCTCCGCAAGGCTGGCGCCTCGGCCACAGGTGAATACACACACGCACACACACACACACACACACGTCAGTCCGGCACATACACCAACCTCTGGTTTGACACGCGCACACACACACGTTCCCTTTCCCTCATGGTGCATTCATACTCAGTACTGGCCTGTGACCTCTGACCTTGTGCTGTGCTGCAGGCGTGCAGGAGAACTCAGCCGTGGAAAATGGGGAGAGAGCGCTGACCACCAGCATGCTCAACGTCGTGGCAGCACTGACGCTGCGCTCTGTCAGAAACACTGGTACACACTCTCATTACATTTGTCCTGAGGATACTACTACTACTACTCCTTTTTGAACAGTCCTCCAATTGTATTCAATTGATTTGCTGTGTGTGTGTCCATGAATGTGTGTCTGTGCATGTGTGTCCACACATTTGTGTGTGTGTGTGTGTGTGTGTGTCCCAGTGTCCGTGCGGGAGCTGGGCATGGTCCCGTATATGAAGATCTTTCTGGATGAGCAGCAGTACCGTGGGGCCACCCTGGCTGTCCTTGAGCAGCTGAGTGAGGTGAACCCTGAAGAGTTCATGAGCACGGCCATAGGAGCGCTCTGCTCCTCCACGCAGCAGGAGCTGGGCCTCAAGCAGGACCTGCTGCAGGTACACACACCCACAGATACACACACACTCATACACACATACATACAAGCACAAACGCATACGGGTACACTTGCGCACAAACACATACATGTGCGCACGCACACGAGCGTGCACGCGCACCCACACACAGGTACAGCAGACACACAAACACACTATTGAGAATCCAATCGTTCATATAAACACAGACCATCTTGTTGTTTTAGTGTGTGAAAACGAAACGGTTCATTCAAAACTCAGACTCATAAATGTTCTTTTTCCTAACAAATGGTAATCTGTTTAAACCGTAATTGCGTTTTAACTGAATTATCACGACCTATGGGAGCATTGATTGCATTATGGACAAACTCAGATTGATTTGCTAATACAGGTTTAGCCGTTAACTCCAGCACAATTTAATGACCCCGCCAGCATTGTGCTGTGGCCCTGTTTGAAGAAAAGGAAGGCTATAACATCTCTGGATGTTTCTCATCTGATTACACCTAAATAAATTACACTTACTGTACACCTGCTCTATTATACATGGCAGGGAGACCATGATTGGATGCGTACGTAGTTCTGTTTGTCTGTCTGTGTGTCTCCGCAGCATTGTGTGTGTGTGTGTGTGTGTGTGTGTGTATGTGTGTTAAATGGGTTAAAGCAGGTGGCAATCAGATTGACTGTGGCCAGGTTGCTGTGTGTTGAGAGCCATTGCGATAGCATTGGCGTTAATGAGATTTGTCCCTGCGTTGTGGGACACACATTAACTCACTGATGTATTAGCTACCCTAATAACATTAGGCTAATCTGATTCCACTGAACTCTCAAAAATGGTTACCAGAAATGATTTATGGTTTATCTATATATTTATGTTGTGTCTCTGTTTCTTCGCATCATTGTCAGCTTGTTTTAATTGACTGGAAATAACTATTTAAGTGGCTAGAGATGGGTTGGTTCTTCATCAGTGAATACGCTTTTTTCCCTCCTCTTTGAGAGTATCTTTGACAGGGTGTACTCACTTCAGAGTCTAATTTCAGTCATCCATTGGTGGGTCTGGCTTGTCTCAGTCTTGTGTGTCCATGTGCATGTGTGTATGTCTTAGTGGGTTTGTGTGTCTGTGTGAGCCTGACTCCTCTGTGCGCTCTCCAGTCTGTGCTAAAGGTGCTGGAGAACCCAAACAGTTGGGACGCGTTCAGGCGAGCCGGGGGCTTCAGTGGCCTCCTCTCCCTGGTAGTGGACATGGAGGGTGCCCTGGCTGACCCTCCCCGGCCCCAAGGGGGAGTGTGGGGCTCCCTGGGCGACCAGATGGTCCTGGACCTTCTCCTCCTCACCCTCCACACCCTGGCCGTGGCTGTTCACATCCACCCCGTCAACACACACCACTTCCAGACAGGCGGCTACTACGAGAAGCTAGCCGAGGCGTTGGCCCAGCTGGGCTGCTTCTGTACCCAAGGGCCTGTCCAGGACTGGGCTGAGACCAGGGACTGGCCCAGTGATCCAAACCTGAGTCAAAGGGCTCTGCAGGACAGCTGGTCCCAAGGAAAGAGCTTCCGGCAGTTTGTAGAGCTGGCTGAGACGCCCTTGACTTCCTCGTCCCCAGAGCCCCCCCTGCCCCGCCGTCTGCGGGCCTGCATCCGGCTGCTCTCTTACCTGGACCAGTTCTCCACAGGGACCTGGGCTGCTCAGGAGCTGGAGGGGCAGCTAGGAAGGGAGGGGGTGAGGGAGGATAGGTGGGAGGGGGAGACCCAGGGAGGAGGAGGAGAACCTCCGCCCAGGCTGGAAGATCCTCAAACGGCGAGCAGAAACCCTGCCTACAGTGTCTCCTCTGTTGGAAGCCAATTAAGCTACAGGCAAGTCTATCTCTGTGCACTCTGATTGGTTTATCTCCCAGTGCTCTGATAAGTGATGACCAGGTTGGTAAGGGTGCGTGGGGATGGCAAATATTGGTCAAATAACACGAGGAAATGCGTCTGAGGTAAGAAGGTGGGGAGGGTGGGTAAGATGGGTACAGAAGGATTTGGAGGAAATTGAGAAGGTGAAAGGAGAAGTCCCTCTGTCAGAAAGTGTGAAGGATGACTGTGTTTTCTGCTGCGGTCAGGTTCACCTGTGACCAGACCATCTTGTATCCGGGAGCAGTCCGAGTCATGATGTCCTTGCTGCCTGCTGTATTTACTCCGGAGGACTCTCAGGTACCCTGCCAGACTGCTCACACTTTAGAGTCACCACGGACATGCTTTTCACTCTGGAAAACAGCTGTGGGGTGCTAGCTTTGTATGGTGACTTTATGTAACTGTGTGGAACTAAGTGTCCCTAAATCCTCTCTGAATTTTCATCACTTTAACAAATTCAAATTCATTGTAACAAGAACAGCTACATTGGTGTTCTTTAGTCCTTCTCTTGTTGACAACCCCTAGTGACCTGCCAGTACATGTAAAACTACAGTATGTTAGGTCCTAATCCATATGACTTGCTAACACTGTATATGATGTAAATAAGAATGGTTCACCTACAGTTACAACATATAATTACCTAAAATAAGAATAACCTATGCACATCTAGAGTGAGTAAGGAAAGTATTCAGACCCCTCAAATAGTTTCACTCTTTGTTTTATTACAGCCATTTGCTACAATCCAAGAAGTTAATTTTTTCTGTCATTTATGCACCCAATTTGGACAGAAAAACAGAACTGTAGAAAGTTTTGAAAATATAAAAACAAACAAACTGAAATGTCACGTGTCATAAGTATTCAGACCCTTTGCTGTGACACTCATATTTAACTCACATGCTGTCTATTTCTTCTGATCCTCCTTGAAATGGTTCTACTCCATCATTGGAGTTCAAATGTGTTTAATTAAACGGATTATACTTGATTAGATAAGACGCACATCTGTCTATATAAGACCTTACAGCTCACAGTGCATGTCAAAGCATGAGAATCATGAGGCTGACGGAACTGCCCAAGGAGCTCAGAGACAGAATTGTGGCAAGGCACAGATCTCTCCAAGGTTACAAAAGAATATCCGCTGCATTCAAGGTTCCTAAGAGCACAGTGGCCTCCATAATCCTTAAATAGAAGAAGTTTGAGGCGACCAGAACTCTTCCTGACCTGGCCGTCCAGTCAAACTGAGCAATCGTAGGAGAAGAACCTTGGTGAGAGAGGTGAAGAAGAACCCAAATATCACTGTGGCTGAGCTCCAGAGATGCAGTAGGGAAATTGGAGAAAGTTCCACAGTCAACTATCACTTCAGCCCTTCGCCAGTCAGGGCTTTAAGGCAAAGTGGCCTGATGGAAACCTCTCTTCAGTGCAAGACATATGAAAGCCTCCATAGAGTTGGCCAAAAAACACATGAAGGACTCCCAGACAATGAGATATAACATTCTCTGGTTGAAATAGACCGAGACTGAACTTTGTGGCGTTCATTCTAGGATGTATGTGTGGAGAAAACCAGGCACTGCTCATCACCTGCCCAACATAATCCTAACAGTGAAACGTGGTGGTGACAGCATCATGCTATGGGGGAGCTAGAGGGACAGGACAACTGGTTGCAATTTAAGGAAAGATGAAGGAAAGATTAGTTCATATAGCCCTACACTTCACCCATAAGCATCTGGACTCCCCAAACACCTATGCCAGGATCCTGTTTGTGGCTCTGCCTTCAATAACAACATCCCTGTTCTGCTTCAAGACAAGCTCTCCTAGCTGAACGTGCCTGACCCCACCTGCAGGTGGATCACAGACTTCCTGTCTGACAGGAAGCAGTGCTTCAAGATGGAAACGCAAGTCTCTGACTCCAGGTCAATCAGCACTGGAGCTCCTCAAGGCTGCGTCCTTTCCCCTCTGCTCTTCTCCCTGTACACCAACAGCTGCACCTCCAGTCACTCGTCTGTCAAGCTCCTGATGTTTGCAGACGACACCACCCTGATCGGGCTCATCTCCGGTGGAGATGCGTCTGACTACAGGAGGGAAGCTGATAACCTGGTGACCTGGTGTAGCCAGAACAACCTCAAGCTAAATGCTCGGAAGACAGTGGAGATGGTTGTAGACTTCAGAAAGGACCCAGCCCCACTCTCCCCCATCACCCTGTGCGACTACCAGGTCAACACTGTTGAGTCCCTCCGTTTCCTGGGCACCACAGTCTCCCAGGACCTCAAGTGGGAGCTGAACATCAGCTCACTGGCTAAGAAAGCCCAGCAGAGGATGTACTTTCTGCGGCAGCTGAATAAGTTCAACCTGCCAAAGACAATGATGGTGCAATTCTATATGGCCATTATTGAGTCCATCCTCACCTCCTCCTTCACCGTCTGGTACGCTGCTGCCACTGCCAAGGACAAGAGCAGACTGCAGCGCATCATCCGCGCCGCCGAGAAGGTGATAGGCTGCTGACATAAACCCAATGAAGCATCTCTAGAGAGACCTGAAAATGGCTGTTCACCAATGTTCACCATCCAACCTGGCGGAACTGGAGTGGATATGTAAGGAAGAATGGCAGAGAATCCCAAAATCCAGGTGTGAAAAACGTCATTGCAATCATTCGCAAGAAGTCTCATGGCTGTACTAGCTCAAAAGGGTGCTTCTACTCAATACTGAGTAGAGTACCTTTGACCATGTGATATTTCTTTTTTTCTTCAGTAATAAATTTGCAAAAATGTCTACATTTCTGTGGGGTTTGTCTGTCAAGATGGGGTGCTGAGTGTACTTTTTTGATCTTAGCAAATGGCTGCAATGAAACAAATAGTGAACAATTTTAAAGGGTCTGAATACTTTCCATCTTAGGTAATTATCTGTTTTTAATGTTTGTGACCCATTGTATGTATGTGGATGTAGGATTGTGGGGTGTGGGGGATATAGTATGGACACGGGTGGCCAGATGGATCAGTTCTTTATTATTTGCACTTCTGTTATGGAACCTGTTCGTTCTTGTCATGATGCTCCATCTGGAGATTTTTGAAGGTAGGTAGGGATTTGTTCCCCACTCTCTCTCTCCCTCCCTTACCCCTCTCTCCTCCTTCTTCTCTCTCCCTCCTCCTCTCCCCTCAATCTCTCTTCTCTTCCTTCGCCCTTTCTCTCCTTTCCCCCTTTCTTATGTTCTCACTGTCTTCTTTCCCCATCCCCTCTCTCTATCTCTCCCGCATTCGCCCCCGCTCTCCCGCAGCTGTCGATGGAGGTGCAGTTCTCGGTGGCGCAGCACATCCAGGCTGTGGTGAAGTCGGAGTGTAACCGCCAGATCATGTGTGAGGCAGGGCTGGTGGCCATCCTGCTGACCCACTGCCGGGTCATGCTGCTCCAGACCCGCCACCCGCTGCACCTGCCGGTCACCCGTATTCTGGAGAAGCTGTCCTCCCAGTCCATATCGCAGGCTGATCTCAGGTCTGACACACACACACACATACGCACAGACTCACATATTGTGGACACACACACATTTATACTTACACTCTCAGACACTCGTATCTACTTAAATACTGTACATACACTCGTAGACACACAGTAAACACGCACATTTTTGCATATTCACACACATCATCGTAAAGTGTGTTGATTCTGTGTGGATGACTACAGACTAAATAATAAGAAAAAAAATTATGATTTCTGATGTGATGTTTGGCTTCTCAGGCATTTCCTGTGTCTGGGCGAGCCGCTTATGTGCTCAGCAGACAAGATGGCTTCCCTCCCTCCTGCTCCAGGGACTCACCCACCACACCCTCCTTCAGTCACAAACGGTACAGAGACCTTGGCTTAGCTACTGTTATGATGGGAATGGTACACTCACTGTATCAGTCTGGGTTTTCAAGATCTCAGACAATGTTCAGTCTCACAGAAAACCTTAGTAATAACCTGAGGGTTATTACACGTGTGTATACTGTCATAACCCTCACCTATGTACAGTGTCTTGTGCAACATGAGTGCTGTAATTATGATGCACATGTCGTCCTCCAGGCCAGAGCCCAGAAGTAACATCATTTGACGAGCAGGACCAGGATGGCGTCTCATCGGCTCTGAAGCAATTGAAACGCTCCTTCAGCCTCCTCGGCCCCACCCCTCCCAGCGGACCGCCGGCGGGCTCACCCATCCCCCTCCACCAGATCGTCAGCCTGGTCTCCATGACGTCGCCGCGGAACTTCCGCCCCCACCGAGTGTCCGCCTCACCCGCCTTCGTGGAGTTCGACATGAACAAGAACGGTTACGGGTGAGACTAGACGGAGGGTAGGGCTGGAGAAGATAAGCGGGGATGACTGACGGTTTCACTGGGTGCTCTGTCTATAAACGTGTGTGTCTGTGTTTGTCTCTATGTGTGTGTGTGTGTGTCTGTGTGTGTGTGTGTGTGTGTGCACCTGTTTAGCTGTCTGTTCCTGCCCTCCTTGGCCACAGTAAAGGGAGTGAATGCAGATTCCATCCCCACAGGAGGAATAGGAGGAGGTAAGAGAGCAGACTACCCTGCAGGATGAGAACAACCTGCACTGTGATTTATGTCCAGGTATCCAAGCTATTATTTGTTCTGAAAGTCTCTCCATTCCTCTCATCCTTCCTCACCTTCCCCCTCTTCCCCCTCTTTTCTTGTCCCTATTTCCTGTGTCCCACTCTTTCCTACTCTCCCTCCCTCTTCTTCCCTCTCAAAATCCTCCCCTCCCTTCTCCTTTCACTAACTCCCCACCAACCCCCAACTGTTCCGTCCCCTCTCCCTTCTCTCACTCCCCCCTCCCCCCAGACTGCCGGGGTTTCCCCCCAGTGGCAGGCCTGTCGTTCTCCTGCTGGTTCCTGGTCAGCCGGTTCACGTCCGCCTGTGACTCGCACCCTGTCCGGCTGCTGTCTGTGGTTCGCCACATGTCCCGGGCAGAGCATCAGTACGTCTGTCTGTCCATGTCCTTCTCTGCCTCCGACGGGTGCCTGGTTATCTCCACTGAGGAAGAACCTTTCACCTTCCTGGGTGAGAAGGAGTTTGATTGGTTGGTTAGTTCATTGGTTTTGTCGGTTGATTGGCTTATCCACGGATTGGTTGGTTGATTGGTTAATGATTTGGTTGATTCATTAATTATTGACTGACTTCATTAACTATAAACTTTATAGACTTAATGATCTTAAAAGCATACATAAAGGATTCAGTAAGCAAAGAGACAGACTGGTTAACTGACTTACAGATTGATTGATTGATTGGTTGATTGATTGATTGACCAGACATGATGGAGTCAGAGGTTTGCACGCCCAGCCCTCTGCCCACCTCTGTCAGGTTTAGGTGCTCCAGTCAGCTGGTCCCTGGCCAGTGGCACCACTTGACCGTAGTCATGGCAAAGGATGTCAAGAAGAGTTGCCGGGTGTCTGCCCACCTCAACGGCAAGCTGGTGGGCGGAGCCAAGGTAGGAGAGGAGCGTGAGCGTGTTTGCCAAAATAGCAGCACTCAAACAGTTGTGAGTATGCTTCCTGGGAGTGACTTGGGAAACGCCTCCATCCTCTGCTTTGTCTCAGATGCGCTACGTCCAGCCGTTTCCTGGCCAGTACACCTCCATGGATCCGGCGGCGGTGATCGATGTGTGCGCGTTCATTGGCACCCCCTCGCTGTGGAAGGAGCTTGCGCCACTGGTGTGGCGCATCGGACCCGCCTACCTGTTCGAGGAGGTCCTGAGTTCTGAAGCAGTCAGCCTTCTCTACGCTCAGGGGACGGCCTACGTGGGAAACTACCTGGCCCTGCGCTCCACAGGTGTGTGTGTGTGTGTGTGTGTGCGCGCATGCACTAAGTCTGCATAAACATGCACATGTGAGGTTATTCCCTGGCTCCAACTCAACAACGGGTCAGACAATACCGTATACCGTGGACATACTGTGGTTATGTGGTATATCTGGCTTTTGTTTTAAGACACTTCCAGCTCCTCTTTTAACCCTGATCCACCTTGTTTTCCAGACTGAGTACCTCACCACTGAAGAAGTACTCGGTTGACTGTGTACTCTAGTAGTATCCTATTTTCTATGTCCCTTGCATCTCAACCTGTGCCTTGTCTGTGTGCCCCCCTGGCCCCAATGAAGATGCCCTGCCCCTGAGGCTTGTTCACGAGGAGAGAATCTCTTTCGGCATCAACCCTGCCATAGCGACTGTAACCACGGTAGCACAAGTCCGAGAGGACTACAACGAGGTGGACAGCCGACTCATCGCCAAGGAGGTGTGGAGGACAGCAACTCCTTCTTCGTTAATCTAAACACTTTATACAGCACCCACCCCCTCATTTATGCATTTTGTGTGGCGTCAAATTGTGTCTGACTTGGTCAAGATGTGTGTGATTGTAAAGTGTGTGTGTGTTCTCTCAGATAGGGATCCCTTCCAGGGACAGCTCTGCTCCTGTGTTCCTGGCTCGGAACATCAGCCAGCACCTGGCGGGCACCGCGCGCACAATCGGAGCAGCCCTTGTTGGCCATTTCGGTACAGATGACTCGGCATATCTCACCACACCACACATACACCACATTTTGTTCAGGGGCCAGATCAGGTTGAGTTAGCACGGCTAACATGTCACAGGTTATGTCTGCTTGTGTGTTCGAGAATGTGCATTTGTATCTGTTTACCCTCCTGAGACCAAGATAAGAATTAATGTACGTAACATGCAAGTAAAACATATTGCAAGTTATAGCAAGAAGGTTTGCGACCACATTGCCCTTTGTATTCAGTTATTTTGTCCAATTAAAGACTACTGTTATGCATGACGTTAAGATAAAAAACAAAATAACTGGGTCACAGTAGGATATGGAGACTTAACAAGGACACTAGAAAGCATCGGCTAAGTGAGTTAGTCATTAGTAATGGTAAATGAGTCAATGATTAGTATCTATCTCTGCTATCTGACACAACCTTCCAGGTGTTCGGACATTTGCTCCTACCAGCGCCGCTAATGGCTTCCTGTATGTGGGCGGGCCTGCGGTCATCCTTAGCCTGGTTGCCATGGCACCTGACGACGGCTCTCTGTACGCGGCGGTGAAGGTTCTGCTGTCTGTGATGGAGACCTGTCCTGCCATAGCGCAGGAGATGAAGCGCATCAATGGATACAAGGTCCATACACTCTCATACACTGTTTAACACGCACACACACCCACACACAGGTTGACATACACACAATGGATACAAGGTCCATACACTCTCAGACACTGTTTAACACACACACACCCACACACAGGTTAACAGACAAACAGTTTAAAATATACACACACAAGAAAATACAGATGCACTGATTAGCACACAGGCATGAGCTTTGTATTTTTGAACATACATACACACTGCACGCGCGTGCACTGGTTAACGTATGCACTCACATGCACACAGATACACTGTTCCGCAGTTCGTTGCAGTTATTGAAGTTATTCCAATATTACAAAAAACTGTGTAAACCCTACTTTCACATCAAGTATGTGAGAAATTGAAGGTCCTTCATTTTAGACTGATCAATTACTTTATCAATACATATATCTTTCTTTGTCTCCATCACTTTCTCTGTCTTCTCTCTCTCTCTTTGTCTGTAGGTTCTGGCGTTCCTGTTGAAGATGAAGAGTTTTATAGTGAGCAGCAGGACGTTCCAGCTGATTCTGTCTCTGTCTGGTTCCGTGGAGATGGGTTCTGGCCCGGCCTGCCTGCAGAACAAGGAGGCCTTCCAGGCCCTCCTTTGTGACCTGGAGGTAGAGCAGACATCAAACACAACTTTATTGTCCATCCACGGATGAATATGTCTCTTTTAGCATCTGTTACACAAGGCAGTTACAGTATCTTGCAAAGAATTCCTGTCATACTTCACTTGCTAATGCTAGCCATGCATGACTGGGTGTGACTGTAAAGTTATAGTTAAGTAACTTTATGGTTAGATAAAGTTGTGGGAAAGTGGTTTAGGGGTGCTCTTCTGCCTCCTTTTTGTCTGATCAGGTGTGGCAGAACAGCTCAGATAACCTGGAGCTGGCCGTGCTCAACCACTTTGCTGACATCCTGAAGTCATCCAGGTGAAGTGAAGCACTGAATCACACACTCCAGTATGTGTATCTCTGCCACGCTGCATGTGGAGATGAGAGGCTGGTCACATAGCCTGGGAAAGCATGACAAACTTACTTGTGAACTTTTATCAAGAGTGTGTCATTATTCACAGTTTAGTAATGTCGCCTGTACTCACACACTCTCTCTGCCCCTCTATTTCTACCTGTCTCTCTGTCTGTCTGTCTGTCTGTCTGTCTGTCATCTCATCTTGGTTCTACTTCTCGCCTGTTTTCTACTTCACCCATTCCCCCTCCTCTACCTCCTGCTCCTCAGTGATGAAGGTGGCAATGCAGAGGTCATGCACAGTTTGGGGCTAGTCCCTAAATTGCTTTTCCTGCTGTCTGACCCCTTGGTGACCCCCGAGAAGGTCAAGGTGGTTGCCTGCATCATCACTTGCCAACTGAGGGCTCATTTTTCCTGCACAGACATAAGCAGGTACATTACATCCCACACACACTCACACCTCGCTCTCTTTGTTTCAGGAAATCTTTTTTTATCAGGGGATTCTTTATTGATTGAGAACAGACACTTTTTATTTTTGTCAGCATTGTTTTGTGGGATATTCTTCTGCTTGTTTAGAGTGCAGCTGTGGAGTATAATAAACCTATGTAACTGTGTGTGTGTTCAAGACTGGGTCTCTTCCTGGTGTTTACCCTACCTCCTGTCAGTGTGAAAGAGCTCCCTGGTCTCCATGACAACGGTTCTGATGGAGACACTCCAGGTACTACCCATTTGATACTTTGCAGGGCATTCAGTTGAATGTCGACAGGGACCTTCACGATATACCACCCATCAGCTCCCTTAACAACCTTAACCTACGCAATGGAGCGCCTTCTCCACCAACACCAGCCACCAGAGGGGCTAGTCAGACCGTAGTTAGTTCTTACTTGGCCCCACCTGCAGCTAGGACACCACCCTCTCACTCCCTCTAGCCAGTAACAGCAAGCAGAAACGCTTTTGAACGTTACGGATTCCATCCAGACAGTTTTTCACCCTCTTTAATAAGTAAATGAATGAATAATTATAATTTTTACTGGAAAAGCCCTGGGAAGTCCACACTGGCTAGTAGGGTCACCTGTGTGTATGTGCTTTGTGTAGCAATAGTGTGTGTGTGTGTGTGGTGTGATACTCTGGAAGTGACCTAGGCATGACCTCTGCCCTCCTGTAGACCAGGCCTCTGGTGCAGCCAGTCCTGTGTGGGTGCGGAACCAACTCCTGCTGTGCATCTGTGACCTCCTCAGCTCTGAAAAGCCCCTGGCTGTAGAGTAAGTGTGTGTACCCTCCTGGAATCTAGCATTACACTTGCTTAGAGAGTTTTTACTCCACAAATGACATCTAACTTCTAAAACAAAGTGTAATTATTATGATGAGCTGAAAAGGCTGTTATTACACCATATAACCAACATGATTAGCGTTGCCAAGTCATCCTTGTTGCCCTTCATAGATAGTGTTGGAGCTCTCCATAGCTACTCACCAGATGTGGGCGTCTAATAAGCACGCTGTCATCTAGCTGCGTTCTCCCCTCCTAGCCAACAGACGGAGCTGTTCCAGACCCTGGGCTGTGATTGGTTCTTGCTCTTCCTTCAGCCTCACTTGCACACCTCCACACTCCAGCTGGGGCTTTTCCTGCTCACACACCTCCTGACCAATCACAGCGAATGCAACAGGTTCCGAGACAGCGTGTCACCAGGCGGCCTCATAGAGCGAATAGAGGAAACTTCCAGAACCGTCATTGGTTTGTTTAACTGTTAATGGTTATTGTCTGAAATGTTAATAAGTTGAAATGTAAGTTGTGCATAAGTACGACTTTAGGGTTAAGAAAAATATGTTTGTGTGGTTACTCTTTATGTTATGTATGTTTATCTGTGTGTTTTTTTGTTGTTGTGTGCTGGCCCTTCAGATAACTCACGGGGCCATTCCTGGTCGTCGGAGTGTCTGAGTGTCCCCTGCCCTGGTTTTGATGTTCTGAAAGAGCTTCTGGTCCAGTTGGTTCACATGCCCCAGGTGTATGGAGCACTCGCTGCTCTCCTTCTGAGAAGGACGACCACACTCAGATCAGACCCACTGGAGCAGGTCTGGGTGAATTATACCTTTTTTTAATGTAACAAAACTGTCAAACCTTGTTAACATAGTTAATTTGAATCCTTGGCCAAATTACTTATGTAATTTTAGTATTATTTAATTGAATAAGTATCTTTTTTGTAGCCTGGCATTGCCGTCCTACGTCCTTCTGCTCAATTTTTATTTAACTTCTATAATAGGTCTGCAACACCCGCTTAGGTTTTCTCCACTCAGATATCTGTAGACCCAGTCAACGAACAGAGGGAGTGGCATATAATGATGACGTTGATGTAGCGCGATAGTTTGAGCTGTAGTTCTGTAATGGTGTCAGAAAAAGATGTAAGCGAAGC
This sequence comes from Plecoglossus altivelis, assembly GCA_036571765.1. NCBI lineage: Eukaryota > Metazoa > Chordata > Actinopteri > Osmeriformes > Plecoglossidae > Plecoglossus > Plecoglossus altivelis. The sequence continues at coordinate 3,786,951 of BROE01000016.1, forward strand.
CATTCGGTGCATTGTGGCAATGCCAGCGAATATCCAAAATTTTAAGCTAGAGCAAGAATAGTCTTTACAGAGTTTTGTTGGTGGTCATGATGTTGTGACCCTCCTCCCCACAAGGTTCAGGAAATGTTTGATTTTCCAGCTCGCTCCGTTAGTCTTGAAGGAGTTGGCTAAGGCAAATGCTAGAGATACCAAGCCAATAGTTGTCTCCCTGCTTTTTGCACTATTTGAATAGTTGTACATGATTGCTAATATTCCTGTGTTGAGAGTAAACCATGGGAGGGAAATTCTAATCATCATTAGTGATGTGTTTGGGGATATCATTGTGGATCTGCAACATGATTCAAGCGGATATTTTATTTTTGCAGACCTCTTGCAATAACTGCTTTGACAATGATAATGATAACAGTAAATTTAGTGATTCTCGTGATCAACAGAACTTTGAATACTCGTGCAGGAACATGGTTAGTGTGTTAGTTGTACATAGTGTTGTAAATGTGTTGTGATTTATTCTTTTCTACAAAACTGTAGAAAATAAAATGAAAATAATAATAATATAATAATAAAATAATAATAATAAAAATAGAAGAATCACATACTTGAAAGACTCTATATAAGGCATAAAAGAAGCGATAAGACATTATGTATAAAGGTGTTTTGTGTACCTCTGCAAATGGAGCAAGAATATTATGAACTAATAACAAATTCTTTAACATAATAATTAGTGTATAGATGTTTTATTTTTTTATTATTATTGTCTGTGCATAACACGATAAACAGTTGACTGTATACAATATCACTTGCTCTAGTTTCAAACATAGATGTCCAATTTCCTTTGATGATTAAATTCAACATGCTCAAACACTCCTACTTATTCCAACTTGTTGTTTACAGCTTGCGTGGCTACAGTACGGCGCATGACCTACGTCACGACCAAACGTTAGCGATTGGTTATGACAGATCCACAGTGGCTCTGGGCAGATACAATAGTTTTAAACTTCAGCAGAATACCCGCCTTAACGAAAGTAACATTTTTCAAAGGACAAGTCCCAGACTTTCTGTACAAATTAAATGTATGAGAGTCTGGTAAGGACCAGGCTAGCTTTTTTTGCCTTAAGTGGTCAAAAAATATGATTTTTAGGCAAGTATCACAGGGAAGATTTCTGGACGATTAGTTCATTATGAGTTCATAAAGCACTTTAAGCAAGTAAGGAAGCTTCTAAATGACAATTCCTGAAGAATTCCCCACTCGCCGCCTACAACTATTCACCGGGAAAGTTTTTTTTTCATTTGAAGGCACTTTGAGTGTATGTAAGAAGGAACAATCCATTTAATCTGCCTGAGACAACAACCGTCTAGACAAGTGTGACTTGGTGGTGGATGTTTGTCGACTGGTTTGCAGATGGTGTTTTGTTGTGATGTGCAACCTAACCACCACTCTCCTGACCTCATCTATAGGTGGATCTGGATGAGATTCTACAGAAGATGATTGACAGCATTGCGGACCCGCCTCTAGGGAATCATAATCGCCCCCCTTTGAAGCTCTTCCCTGAGGCTGCATCCACTCTGCTGGAGCTTGTTAAAGTCATCATCACCCAGGTGAGCTTAGATGAGATATGCAAAAGGTGTCTTACAGCTTTACACGCAGCAGGTAGGAATGTAGGGGTACATGTTGTTATTCCCTTGGATACGTTGGAGTTGCTAATACACTGTCTGATGCTGTTGCTGAATTCCTCTTAGTTACCAAGCACTATTTTGTGCTGATTCCATGTTGTGTGTTTTTTTAAGCCAACATCTGTTGCCAAAGCATCATGGGAGTTGCAGTTCCCTGGGAGTGTGATGCAGTTCCTGTGCCTGCTGCATAGCGTCTGTCCTCGAGACAAACTGTGGGTGTCGGCAGGGTTCCTGGGCTCACTTGCCAGCACAGTGTATCCTCTACACTGCCCCGAGGTGTGTATGTGCGTGCGTGCGTGTTTGTTTTTGAGAGACCTGTTTTGCAGTATTTGACAGTAATTTGTCAGTATTTGTTCCTGGACAGTTGAGATGTCATTACCTCCTGTCCTGTCACAGGATGGGGGTCAACTGGGTGAGGGGTCAGGCGGAGAGGGGTCATCCAGAGGTCACCCAACCAGGAAGCAGGTGTGCGACTTCATCCGCATTCTTCTGATGGACAGCCTCCTGAACATCTCCGCCAGAGATCACACACACCCTCTGCTGCTGCTGCTGGAGGTGAACACAAACACACACACTCTCTGCTGCTGGAGGTGAACACACACACACACACACACTGTCTGCTGCTGGAGGTGAACACACATACTCTCTGTTGCTGGAGGTGAATACAAACGCACTCTCCTGTAATGTTTTCCCATTCTCTCCAGAAGGTGCCAGTCTTAGCTCAGTTATGCACCAGAGGAAGTTCAGACCTGTCTGTGAATCAGAGATGGAGCTCAGACACGTACACATAGGCAAACACACACTGGCTTGTAAACACTCAAGCTCACAGTGACCCCTTTCTGCTGTGTGTTAGTCCACTCCTGAAGGAGCTTCACTGGAGCAGAGGCAGAGCTTCCAGACAGAGCTGCTAGAGTTCCTCATGGACATCATCTACATGATCAGCCACCAGGAGGAAGCTCACACACACCTGAGCCAACAAGGTGAATACGGACATGGACATACATATACGGGCTTATACAGTACCACAATGTATTTATTTATTAAATCTGCAATTGGCAGCACTATCAAAAATGGAGACTGCCCCCCCTCCCAGATCTTGTCTGAACATGCTATCCTCCAAAAAGCCAAAGAGGAAAGCCTGCCTTGCCAAAGACGATTGACTGAAAGTAGATTGCCGGAGCTTAATTGGCCGGAAAGTTGAGGGACCCTCCAAAAATTGGAAATTGAAATTCCACTGACACTGATTCTCCCCGATTCTACTCTCGTTCCATATTTTTCTTACCCCCCCCCCTCTCTCTCTCTCTCGGTCTCTCTCAGATTCTACCGTCCAGAGTGCTGATCTTCAGATGTGCACTCTGATGGAGAATGTGGCCTTCCTAAGTAAGAAGCTAATCGAGAAACTCCACAGCTACATGTTCCTGGTGGAGCCTGAAACTCTTTTGACCTTCCTGGCCGACCAGATCGTAGTGGTGAGACACGCATACATGTGCACACGGTATATTTGCACATACGCTCACAAATACACACTCGCGCACACTGTCCATAAAAGTGGTCATGATCTGATGTTATTCTCACAACTGTGTCAGCCAGACCAGCCAGGAGGTCATGCTATGATCTCCTGCTATGACTGTAGCTCCTGCTATGTTATGACTGTAAGTCAAATCTGTTTTCTCAGGCAATGGCCAAAGGCCAAGCGCAGAAAGAGAGCACAGTCACCACCCTTTACAAATGTACCAATAGAGCCATACTGCACTTCCTGTCCCGCCCCCGCCACACCCCCAGCGATCAGGAGGTGGTCCTCAGGACCCTCCGAGTTGTCTTGGCACGCTGGGATGTCATCATGGCAACCTATAATTCGAACGTGTCTTTTGTCACCTGCTTGCTGCACTGTCTGCTACTCATACGCTCTGGAAGGTATTGTCACACACACACACACGTATACACACACTCTACATCCAAATGCATGCACACATCCTTTGAAGGGTTCTGTGACGTCTATCTCTAGCTACCCTGAGGGCTTTGGCTGCGAGATGAACAAGAAACACCACAGGAGACTGCTGTCTCGCCTGTTCCCTCGCAAGGCCAGCCTCACTACCACCCCCTGCTCTGCACCTGACTCAGCCACAGGTGTGTGTGTGTGTGTATGTGTATCTACGCATGTGTGTTAAAGACTGTGTTCACTGCCATTTTGCTGACTTTCCTTGAGACTATTTATCTCGGAATGACCTGTGTGTGTGTGTGTGTGTGTGTGTGTGTGTGTGTGTGTGTGTGGTGTGTGTGTGTGTGGGTGTGTGTGTGTGTGTGTGTGTGTGTGTGTGTGTGTGTGTGTGTGTGTGTGTGTGTGTGTGTGTGCGTGCGTGTCTTTATGGAGATGTGAGTGAGCAAATGGCACTAGTGGAGTCCTGCTGGCTAAAGATCATGATGGAGAGACGACGCACTCTAGAGGACACCTACAAGATTGACCTCTCAGCCAATCAGATGATGAGAACGGGACCTGTCGCCATGAGTGACATCAGTCCTCTGTGGGAGGAGATGGCTCTCAAAGCCTGGCAGATGTACATTGGTCAGCTGACAACCATTGAAATAGATTTATTTCATTTAAGGTCGATTGACACGATCTGAAGATGCTCCCATTAATTTGAAACCTCCTTTTATCTCCTCACAGTGTATTAGAAGATAGTTATGCAGAATGATGGATATTGTGTGTGTGTGTGTGTGTGTGTGTCTGTGTGTTGATGTTCCGTCCAGAGTCTCAGAAGAGGCAGATGAGCTCTAGTCCCCAGAAGAAGCCTGGTCTGATTATGACTGCTGTTCGCGCGGCACATAGACAGCTGGGGAGGAGGACTGGCTCTGTGGAGGTAACGCACAAACACACTCTCCTAGACATGAGCATGTACACACACACTGTATTAGACATGATCATATACACATACACACATATTCACATATACAAACTCTCACAACTTTACATTCACAAACTCTCTCACTCACACACGCGCGCGCACACACACACACACAAACTTTGGGTGTTTTTCATCCAATATTTAAGTGGTATTGTCTGTGTGTGTGTGCGCATGAGTGTGTAACGTGTGTATCCTCCTTGACATGTTGGATCATTAGCTTTTAGACAAGTCTATCAAACAGGTGTCCTTCGTTCCTCAAACACATACACACACGCACGCACTCTCTCTCCTCATGCCAATGTCACAGCGGTGTTTGTGCTGTGGGCCGAGCAGCCCTGTGGGTGTGTTAAATTATTTCTTTAAATGGATTTGGATTATTGCAGCTGACTGCCCCTGAGTGAGCAGAGTAATTGATATCTGTTAGTCCCATCCAGAGCTACACTCTGTTTGCCTCTGAAGGTTAAAGACGCTCTTATTGTTGTTTTCCCCCCCGAAACACGCGGCCCACATCATTAGTTCCCCCTGCCGCTTAAGACGGCGGACCATCTGGAGCAGGGAGCAGGGACGTATTACTCAGGCGCACAGGCATGAAATTACCACTTCTGTGTGTCTGTCTGTCTCACTGCCACAAACGCTGTGTCTGTGCCTGTTTGCTCCTGTGTGTTACTGTGTGTGTGGGCTTGTTTTTGTGTCTTACGATGAGCATGTTTGTTTGTTTTGTATGTGGTTGTGTGTGTGTGTGTGTGTGTGTGTGTGTGTGTGTGTGCCCACAGAGGTGGATAATTATAGCGGTACCAATCTGATGAAAACATTATTCATTTGAAGTTATTCTTTATCATATCAGTGTTTGACAGGCTATCAGAGAATATGATGAATTATCTGCTTCTGTAGAAGAAGAGGAGGTGAAGAAGGAGGAGGAGGAGGAAGAGGCTTGACAAGAGGCAGACAGGAGGAGAAGGGAGAGGCAGGAGAAGAAATGGTTGAGACAGTAGAAAGAGCGGGAAGAGGAGAGGTAGTTGGAGGATAATGAGGAGAGGTCTACAGAGGCAGAGAGGTGGAAGGAAGATGAGAAGGAGATAAGTTTGTAGACGTTTGTTGTACTAGAGAGAGAAAGAAAGAGAGAGACTGAGAGCAGAAGTTTAAAGACAATTAAAAAACTTTGCCTACCCTGTGCCTATTTTGTCAGCTGCGTTAGCGCTGAGCCCTGTATAGGGAAAACCCCAATAAAGAAGGTATGTTCCTGATTGGACACGATGACATGTCGAACAAAATAATACATGAATCTGTTGCCCCTTAAAATAATTTGCTGTGGAAAACTTTAAACTGAATGAGCGTGCATAAAATGTTTTTAAAAAGTGCTTCATATTAGTGTTTGTATGAAAAGAATCGATAGGAAAGTCCTAGCGGTCCTTGAGTGAAGAGAGCAGAACTGTGTCCTCAGACAAGCCTCTGGCTCTTAGAGTTTCACCTCTGCACCCTAACCCAGCCTGTCCATAATTCTATCTGCATCCTCGTATTAGGAAGATAATTAACGTCATTAATGCTCGCGTTAAGTTCATCACACGTCCCCCAGTCGTTTGGGTGCAGGCTTCCGTTCTGCTGCCTTATCACCAGCACTAGGAGGCCATTAAAATGGAAATGAGTGTGATGATGGTGTGATGTTAATTGCGGAGAGGAAGAGATGAGTAATGTATTTAATGCGGTGTTTAAAAAGCCAATGAGGTCCCTATCTGCTAAATAGGGTAATTAATGCTATATATTACTTGTGTTTGTCCAAATGAACGAATGAAATTAGGGGGGTGGGGGGTGGGGGGGCAGGCAGGCGATGACTGTTCATTCGTCCAAACACGGCTTTATTTCCAAACTTTATTTACTCTCTCTCTCTCTCTCTCTTTCTCTCATTTTTCCCCCTCTGTAATATTTCCAAATCTCCCCTCAATTATTCCTCAGTTTATCACAGTATTTGTCAACTTTTAAAATGAGCTGACAAGCCAGCCAGTTCACACAACAATCAGCCCATCACACGTCACTCAGCCAGTCAGAAAAGACTCGAAGGTTTGTGAAAGTGAATTTCTTCCCCACAGTTTATTTTATGTAATGAAGTGTAACTGTGATGTGATATTCTTTTTTTAGTATTTAATTATATTTAGTTATTTAAAGTAGATAAAATATATTTAAAATACTCAAACCTTCATCAATATTCATTTATTTTCAACTTGTACATATACTGTATGGTTAAGGAACTTTACAATCATGACTAAAGACACTTCCATGTTCAATCAGTTCTCCGAATGGTACTTCCTGGTAATGTAACATAATAAATAGTGCTTTCTGGTTCTGTAACATAATGAAAAGTACTTCCTGTTACTGTAACATAATGAATAGTCATTTCTGGTTCCAAAATATAATAAATAGTACTTCCTGGTTCTATAAAATCATAAATTGTACTTCCGGGTAACCATTTATGCCGTAGGCTTGTGGTTTGCTACCCTGCCAGAGAGGACCCTGCTGAGAGGTGATGCTAATGATGCAGTAAACCTTCCTGCGTGTCTGGAGGGTCCTCAACCATGGCTATTGATGATATAGCAATGGGGAACATGCGCTCACACACACACACACACACACATGCTTGTATGCACATACAGACATGGAGAAACGCTGTGCACACAAACGTGTACCGCCACATACATGTGTGCGCCCACACACATGCACACTCTTGCACCATGCCCATAACAGTTGCACGCCATTGAGATATTACCATTTGTGCTAATTAGATCACATCCACAAATGATTGCGTTTTCAGACAGGGTTATTGTACAAGTGTAGCCACTAGCTTTATTTTGCCCAGTGAATGTAATTCAGGAAAGATGTAATTGTTTGAATGTGTTGTAATTGCATGATTAAACAAACAACACTAATAAGAATTTACCACAAAAAGCACGGGTGTGGAGGCAGGAGATAAGAATTTGGAATCGCAGTGTGAACGTTCTGGACATTACATCTGCATCTCTCTTGCTCTCTCCCTATCTCTCCCACTCACTTTTTTTCTCTCTCTCTCTCTCTCTCTCTCTCTCTCTCTCTCTCTCTCTCTCTCTCTCTCTCTCCCCATCTCGTTCATTCTCTTCCTCCTTCTTTTCATCTGTGTGTAGGAGTTCATGGCCTGTATGGAGACACACCAACAAAGATGCAAGGAGTTGTTTGACAGCATGAGGCGAAGTCACACACAGGTAATGACTCCAACACACTTTGATCCCCAGGAAAACACCCCATATAGCCTACCACTGCATACTAGCACATTATAACATGTCTTCCACCTTTTCGGTTTTAAACTGTAATCTGCTGTCATATGCTAATCCCTCCTGTTTGTGTATGTGTTTGTGTGTGCATGTACGTGCCTACGTTTTAGCTACGCGGGAGTGAGTGGGAGCGTGTGGCGTCCCAGTGGCTGAGCATGGAGGAGGAGTTACTGAGGGAAAGGGGGCTGTTTGGTCCCGGTCCGGGTGTGGTCCTGACTCAGGCGTGGGTCCAGGATGCAGCCGAGGGGCCTGACAGGACCAGGCCGCGCATCCGCAGAAGAGCGCTGAGGCGATCGAAACGGGTGCGCGGATGCTCCTACTCATTCTCTCAATCTCTGTCGTTCTCTCTCGCTTGTTTTGTCTCTCTATTTCTGTAACTCTCTCATATTAGCTCTCGTTCGCTCTTTCTGTTTTCTGTGTCCTTTTCTCTTTATTCTCCCTATCTCTCTTCCTCATTCAGATGAACTCTCTAGTTCTCCTGTCTCAATCTCTTTCCTCCCTTCCCCTCTTTCTCTGATTATGCATTTAATAATTATCACTCTAACCTGTCTGTCCTGTCTATTCTGTGTTTGTGTGTAGTTGGCCGCAGTGCTGGGCCAGGGAGACAGGCCGAGCGGTTCTGAGGAGAGCAGGAGTCGAGCTGGAACTGGATCTGACCAAGGTTTGTCAAGGAGAGCATCAGCTACTCTACTCCAGCATTACTGAGTAAAGACCTCTGCTGGTCTGCAGGCGTGTCCATCCATAATCGCAGAATATCCTGTCCTATCTCTCCCCCTTAACCACATAACCCAGTGACTTGGTTCCATGTGTATTTAAAAGTGTGTGTGTGTGCCCTCCAGACACCAGAATCCTGTGTGAGGCAGGTACAGAGGCAGTGGAAGAGGAGGATGAGGAAGGGAGGGGCGAGCGGCTCACCTTCTTCCCCGTCCTGAGTGAGACCATGGCTTCCCCAGAGATCCCTGAGCCCTCCACCTACGATCCCTGCTCACACACACACTCCTGTCCCGACACGCACATCATCCTGCATGAGCTGGACCCTCAGGAACAGGTACAGTGCTTTGCTTGGGCGTGTGGGTGGGAGGGCGTATGTATCTCCACAACTGTGTGTGGCCCTACCCAGCATTCACAGCCCTGTTTCTGATCTAGACTCCAGACTAGGGGATTCCAATAGCACAGGCTTGCTCTCATATCTTATCCTCACTCATAAGAAATACAATTAAGAACCTCTGGTGTGTGCGTGCGTGCGTGCATGTGTGAATTAGACAGCAGACTCATGTTGAGACAGAGTGGGGCAACCTGCCGTGCCTTTTAATGTTCCTGACAGAAATATTAATAAAAGCAGTAGGTGGTAATATGGTTTGCCTCCTACTTGTCTGTGTGTTTGTGTATATGTCTGTGCGTGTGTGTCCCGTTGTCTCTTGGCTGTTTGACGTGTGTGTCCTGCTGGGTTTCCTGTCAGATGAACGGGCCCTTACACGCTCATTAGTGCCCGGGCGCGCACACACACAAACACATTCCCACACACAGAACCGCTCAGGAGCTCAAACGCATAATGAGCTTGCCAGCGCCAATAGTGTGATTATAAAGATAATGTGTGTGGAGAGAAATCAATGGTCTGACATTAGCCTCTCAGTCAATAAGAGCAAGCTCAAGCCTCCTCTCCCTCTCCTGGTTCACTCCTCCTCTCATCCTCTTTCTCCTCCCTCCTTCACTCGTCTTCCCTTCCTCTTCCTCCTCCTCCTTTCACTCCTCCCTCCTTCCTTCACTTGTCTTCCCTTCCTCTTCCTCCTCTTTTCACTCCTCCCTCCGTCACTTGTCTTCCCTTCCTCTTCCTCCTCCCCCTTCACTCTTCCCCTCCTCTTCCTCCTGCTTACATCTTCCTCCTCCTGCTCCCCCCATCTTCCTGCACCTCCTCTACCTCGTCACTGTCCTCTCTCTCCTCCCTCGTTTCCTAATGTTCCTCCTCGCGTCCCTCCTCTTACCCTTTCCTCCTCCCCCTGCTCCTACTCAGCACCCATCTCCTCTTCCACCTGCTCCCCCATCACACTTTCACTGCACCACGAAGCTCAAAAAAGGAGGACATGTTGCAATAGATTAATAAAACTGCAGCAACTCAAATTGTTTTTCTTAAACCCAGTTTGCAGGCAGTCTTTTATGTCAAGAGAGTACTGTTAGAGTAGTATTCATTACATCTATAAATATATTTGTGTGTGTACATAGAATATGTAGAGTATATGTACAAACAATTTGTATATATATCTAGTAAGTATATATAGTGTAGAAATACTTGATAAACAATGGTAATTGTTTACTATTATGACTAAAACTGCAAAAATATTCCAGTTTCAAGCAACATTTGTGCAGTATTCACAGCATTGTGTGTGTATGCGTGTGTTTATGCGCATATGCAGTGTGTGATTGAGCGCATTGTGACGCATTATGCGTACACCGACAAGTTTTGATCACTTAGCAGATATCCTATTGTGTGTGTGTCAGTGATTAATTTCCCTAATAATCACCAGACCCTGCATATGCGTGTGTTTGTTTTTCATGGCTGGGAGGGGGTTCTGATTTGATTAGAATGAATTGCTAGGGGCCTGTGGGGGCCCCATATGGTTTTTGGGCAGCGTGCTCCCAGAGGCCCTGCAGAGGGAGGCAGACGCAGGGAGGGGGCCAGGTGCACACACTCACTGTGAAATGAGGGGGGACAATGGAATTAGCTCCACATTAGTGCTAGTGATATCAGCTAGTTGCCACCCAAGCCTGATGATGTCAATGCAGAATGTCTGTCTGTCTGTTCATATGGAGTGTCTGTCTGTGTCTTGCCACCAATGCTGTGTCTTTCATTTATTCATCCTCATTCTTTCTCTTTTCCATCCATAAACTTTGATAATGAAGTGTTCACGTCTGTTGTTTTAATACTGATTCAAATGTGATTAAAATGATCAATCAACTAAAGCCTGCAGTGCCTTCAGTGTCTGTCGGCCCCATGGGACAACTGGGGTTATCCACTGTGGTCGCAAATCTGTGGTTCCCATGGCTGTCAATCTATGGGATTTTAAACCCTTGACATAATGCCTAAGACAACATTGTATCCTTAATTGTGAAACAAAAAAAGTTTATTTCTTTATTCTGTTCTTTTTCATCCTATAATTCCATTCACCAAGTTCTGTTATTAAATCCATCTCTTGTTCCGAGATTCTAAAAGTGTGCACATATGTCCATGTTCGACTGAAGTTTGTCTTCCTGTTTGTGTGTGCGCGTTCTTTCCCCAGATAAAAGCTAAGATGAGCGTGGTGGTGGTCAGTGGTCTCAGTGTGACAGAGGGGGTGCTATTGTTCGGCAACGAGTCCCTCTATCTCTGCGAGGGCTTCACGCTCAGCCCAGCAGGGGATATCTGCTGCAGGAAACACCATCCCACCAGGTGTGTGTCTGTCTGTAGGCATATTTTTGAGTGTGTTTGTGTGTGTGTGTGTGTGTTTGCTTACATGTGTATGTAAAAATGTAGATGAGTGAGTGTCTGTCCATGTGTGCATGCGTGTATAAAGAGTGTTCTGGCTCACTATGTGGTCTATGCCCCAGTGTCAGGGACTCCAATATGTGCAGCCTGCTAAACAAGGAGCAAGGTTCCCCAATACCTGCTTGTAGACGGTGGCCCTACGAGGACATAAAGGATGCGCGTTTCATGAGATATTTACTAGAGGTAATGCAAGTCTTGGTTGCCAAACCCTGTACAAGAAGTATTTATTTGTCGAGTCAAAAAAAGCTTTGCGAGAAAGTGATGGTGACAGCAGCTGCCCCCCGCCTTGCAGAACAATGCCCTGGAGGTATTCATGAAGATCGGATACTCTGCCTTCCTGGTGTTCCTCAACAAAGACCATGTCAGTGCCTACAAGAGGTGAGTCGGAAGGAGAGATATGAGGGGGAGACTAGAAGAGTGACAGGAGGAGAGACTGGAGGGGACTGGGAAAGGGAGGATGAGACTGGCCAGTGTTACAGAACTGTGATAATCTCTCCGTCCCTCTCTCTCTCTGTCTCTCTCTTTTCAGACTGTGTTCAGTGGTCCCTTCATTAAGAGGGAGAGGGGTTGCTGAGGTCCTGACCAACACTAGGTGAGTGTCATGTTTTAGATCATGGAACATGCCAGTAATTGGATAATTACCGCAAGCCAATATGCTGATTAAATGCATTTGTGTTCTGGATTTCATAAACATATGAACTTACTGAAAAATGACTGGGCATGTTTGTGGAAAGCAACATTCAGGAAACATATTTAATTTGGACAACATGGTAAACCGTCATGATCACAAAATGATCACAAGAAGAAACAGTTCAATGTTAGGTTGAATCCACGAGTTCACTGCGTGTCGTCTGTCGAATTGGTATTTAAATAAAAAACAGTAGCGTCTCAGAGCTTTTTGCATCCTTCCCTGGCCATCGATTGGCTAGCTTCTCCGTCCTCTCCTCACCTCCACGCCTCCTGAGTAAGTCGAGCCACAGAGTTGGGCGTGATGAGCCCCGAGAACAGCCTCCTGTTCTCCTCGTCTCCCCCTCCTTTCCTCTTCTCCGTCTTCCTGTCCCTCTCCTCCCTGTACCTCGTAACGCAGGTTCTACACAGACTGGCTTCATTGGCCAGATACAGTCTGATCTCTCCATTGGCCCCTTGGTTCCCGGCTCCCTGGTTGCTAGACAAGGGGTTTCTTTTGGTGTTGATCTTGCTGATGTTGGGGAGATGTCTCACGAACTCAGGCAGCTGGCTCAGGAGGTTATCAAACAGGCCCAGCTCCTGGAGGCTGGTGAGAGCTCCCATGGAATCAGGCAGGCTATCCAGGTTGTTCATGCCCAGATTGAGGCTCTGCAGGTTGGTAAGGGAGCCCAGCGATTGGGGTAGGCCCTTGGAGGTCAAGAGGTTGTTGGAGAGATTGAGGCGGGACAGCTCCGTAAGTTGTCCGATGCTTACCGGAACGGCCTCCAGCTGATTGCTGTGGAGATCCAGAGACTTGAGGGACAGCATGTCCCCAATGCAGTCCGGAAGCCTCCGCAGCTGGTTGCGGCTCAGGTCCAGTTCGTCCAGGCCGTCAGCAAGCTTGAGGAGGCAGTTGGGGAAGGTAGCGATGCCTGCGTTGCTGAGGTCCAGGCGAGTGCGGCCGTCGGGCATGACCCTCATGGCGTTCTTGGCCATCTTCAGGGTCACCGTCTTCCCCTTTGTCCCCTTAGCCATGGTGCTGAGGTGCGGACACAGAAAGCCAGAGGGAAACAGAATTGCCCAAATTTACCTATTAGGCTGGGTAAAAGTGTGAGTGGGTATGCATTGGTTTGTGTGTGTGTGTGTGGAAGGGGGAGTGGAACGAGCGATATGTGTGTATTTATGTGTTGTGGACAGGGCTTGTATTATTTACACAGAGCACATAGAATCTTGGGCTCATGTCTGGCCTGGGGCTCCTGAGGGAAAAGCGTGCTCTCTGGGGAATGAGGTGTGTGTGCGTGCGCATTGTGTTTTTGTGTGTCTTACTACAGTGTGTGTGTGTACTCCTGCCTGTTCACCCAGCACAGCCCAGGGGGGTATTTAAGAGCATGGTTCTCTAATTAAGGCTAATTCAGGGGAACAGTAGAGAGGAGGCGACGCAGTCTAATACAGGGAAAAACAAATGAGCACTGAATCTCTGATGCTCCCTCACGATCCAGCTGATTGAGCTCCACCACTCTCACAGCCTGGGAAACTGTGTATGTGTGTGTTTTAGCGCGTGTGTGTGTGTGTGTGTGTGTGTGTCTGCCAGCACACAATGAAGCGAGAGAGAGTCAAATCAGGACTTTGATAAATTATGTTATAGGTGATCGGGATTTCTTTTTTTTCTTTGCTCCTCTCCTCGCCGTGTCTGAGTGTGTGCGCACATGCTTTTTCTCTCTGCCCTGTCTCGGAGAGCAGAGTGTGTCTGCGTGTTACACCCTAAGGCCCTCTCTCGCCTCATTCATCATCCTCAGGATGAGACCATTGCTTGTTTCCATTAGCTGTCCCAATAGCACACCTTACCATGCAATTATTACCTACAATTAGATAGCGTGTATAGTGGACCAAATGCAATGATTGATTTAGTGTGGTTTTACAAAATAATCTGGTCAGGAGTTGTTTGGGTTAGAAAATGCATGCACTTCCACACTTCCATACACTTTCCCTCCCCAAGGACATTGTCAATAGGTTACTGTCTGTAGGAACAAGCTGAATAGCGCAGCTTGGTTGTTTGAACCCTGAGGGCTTCCTACATAACGGTGAGGTGATTTATTTCCTTGTAAAGTTGACCTCATGTGAGAGCTTAGTGTTTCATCCCATTAGTGGAAAATGTTTGATCCAAATTGCTAGTTTGGTTAAGAGTTTGAGTTTTCTTCCTGAACAACCCCTCAACTGCTTGCCCTAAAATCGAAACGGTTTTATTAACAAGAGAGTATTCCATTTCTGTTTAGGACTAAGTTTCCATGTGTCCAGTTAAATGGTCCACGGAGTGTTAGGTACTCACCATGCTCCGTCTTTAGTAGCAGTGTTGTAGTTCCACCAGTCGAGGGACTCAGGATTTCAGACAGACTCTCAACTCTTGTAAGGAGGCCGTTTCACGAGAGAACACCCTCATGCTCTGTTTTAGAATCAGAATCAGTTTTATTTGCCATGCAAGATATACAAGCACATAATTTACTGTGGCAGGAAAGTGCAAATATAGAACATATATGGAACATAATGAAGGTAGATTAAAACGTAATAAAAATCTACTATAAAATACAAATAAGATAAAAAGTGGACACTAGCTGTACAGATGGGGGTAATACAAGTATAGTAAGTGGGGTGTATATATAGTGAAGGGGGAGGGGGGGTATATACACAGTAGTCCAACAGTGGGAAGGGGGGGGTATATATACAGTAGTGCAAAATCACAGTGGTAAGTTTTAACTTGTCATGTCATGTGCTAAAGTGGCTTGTGCAGAGTGCAGTAGTAGGATCCCGTAATGGGGGTGTGGTCGGTGTTGGTAGTTAGCACACCACACACACACACACACACACCACACACACACACACACATACACACACACACACATACACACACACACACACACACACACACACTTAGTTGTGTGTATTTGTCAAAGAAAACAACTAAGACTCAGCGCTCTACCTTTTCCTGCCTAGGCTGTATTCCAAAAACCACCCACATGTTCACGCTGCTGTTTCAGACAGTGGCTTACTGGTGTTAAACCCTAACCCTGCAAGCCCAGCACTAGGAGAAGCCCTAAAGTGCTAAAGCTGTGAAATGTGCAGCCTGTCTCTCCACACCTCCCCCAGTCTACACACACAAGGTCCACTCCACCCCCCCTCCCCAGCCCTCTTGTTTAATGTGGTTACCAGGCAACAGGGGTGCTAGGCGCCAGGAATTTTACAGCCCTCTAACTGGCCCACGGAGAGAGAAATAAAAGAGAGTGAAATGTAAAAAAGAAAAAGAGAAACAGAGAGAGAAAGAGTTTCAACCAGCACTAAGCCTTATTTTCACGACAGATTATTATTATTATGTAATACTGTTGTTATTATTGATGTTTAGTTCTGTGGATAGAAATTATCAAATTAAGCCACAGATCCTGTATCTTTGTTATATTGTTGTGCTGTATTGAGAAGAATTGCTAACAACAATTACAAGTTTTTGAAATGTGTTGGTGTAGCATGTGCTTTGCTGGATGGCCATTGTCCTAAATTCATCTGAACCTCCATGCTCATTATGCCATTGATCGAGCAGACAACTAAATTATAAACCAGCTGGTAAAGAAACTCCCTCGACCCAACCCCTCCTTGAACCAAGCCCTTTCCTGGAACCTTAATGCAGACTGAATGGCTGAAACCCAAGTTAGCCTGGGTTTCTCTATTTTAACACGTGTTAGTCCTAATATCCTGCTGTGCTTCATATCAGAAAAGTCGTGTGTGGTTGGTACAAAGCAGTGTGTATGTGTCAGGTATTCCATCACCACCTTGTCGGGTATGCTTGACAGAATTGCAGCAGTTCCAGGTCACAGAACCTGGTTCAACAACACAGAAAACAAAGAACCTTCTCTCTTGCCCCAACAGTCTCTGGTGGAAGTACACACACACATATATGTATAGATATATATATATATGTGTGTGTGTGTGAGTGTGTGTATATATATATATATATATATGTATATATATATATATATGTATATATATATATATATTAATATATATATATATAATACTATATTACTATCTAATATATTAGATGATAATTATATTTATATATGTATATTATATATAATATACATATATATATGAATATAGATATATATACTACTACATATATATATCACTGATATATTAGATGTGTGTGTGTATATATGTATATATGTATATATGTAGATATGTATATTGTAAATATATATGTGTGTTTGTATATATGATATATATATATAGTATATATATATATAGTATACTATATACTATATCATAATATATAATATATATATATTATATATAATATATATATATATATATATAATATATTAGTATATATATAATAATAAATATATATATATATATATATATATTATAATATATACTATATAATAATATAATATATATATATATATACCTATTAATATATATATATATATATATATATATATAAATATATATATATATATATATATAATTATATATAATATATAGATATATATATATAATATATATATATATATAATATATATATATATACAAACACACATATATATATACATATATACCACACACACATATATATATACACACACACACACAAGGCAAACACACACGCACTTACATAGATACACACAAACACACGCATACGTACACATATATACACACATATTTATATATATACACAGTATATACACATATAACACACACATATATATATATATATATCTATACATATGTACACATATGTACACATATATACACATATATATGTACAGATGGGGGTAATATAACTATAGTAAGTGGGACATATATATAGTGCAGGGGGAGGGGGGGTATATACACAGTAGTGCAACAGTGGGAAGGAGGGTATATACACAGTAGTTCAAAATCACAGTGGTAAGTTTTAAGTTGTCTTGTCTTTGTTGTTTTTTTACAGTATATAATTTTTGAAAATAAAAATGCATGTCATCATCATGTTATTATGGATAGAACCTTATTGCGTTTCGGCACTGAGACACACACTCACACACAAACTCTTGCTCACCTTTCCTATGCTCTCCGGTGGTTTGAGTTTGAAGCTGTTTCAGAACTCTGACAAGGGTTGGCTCTCAACCCAATGGTTGCCATGCAACACACAATCAAAAGCCAGATATAGAGAGCAGGTCAGTAGAATGTTACAGAGTCAATGTTCTTTTAATACAGCTCACTATGATGTCACCCACCGACCCAGGGATTCTATATACAAATACAGGATAATATGACTGAAGACTGAATAAATTATAAACTGCCAATAAATTGTTTTTAATATGTCTCTGTGTAAAGCTGTTTGTAAGTCAGGCAATGTTGTGGTACTAACTTATGTGTTGCTGACCGTTGTGTAGTTCAGATATGTACTGTAGTTAACTTGTAATTTGATGGTCTTTGTTGTGTTTCAGGAAGACTGCCATGCTTGAGAAAATAACTCTGGCTAGGTGGCAGGTAAAAACCCTCTTCCCTCTTCTTCTCCTTTATTTATATAGCAACCCCTCTTCCTCGCCATCATTCTTAGTAAGATCACTTTTGACCCTTTCGAAACACCTCCCACTTTACTCATATAGCAGACAAATTCTATTTGCATAACTCACCTCTCATACACACCATTGAGGACCTTTTACCTCTCACAATCACTACTGGAATACTCACATTCACTACTGAACACATCATGTATACTAGCGAAAATGCACCGTCACACAATAACAACTAAAAACCTCATACTCATAAATGAGAATCCTTCTTATACCACACCGCTCACGAGCACAGCTAAATGTATGAGAAAATAACCTTTCACATATACAACAGAGAATTTAATATGTATAATATTTGCTCACGCCTAAAAGAAGGCATAATGCTGTATGTGTATTGCATTTTGTTCCAGAAATGTGTCATTGTTTTGTTCTTTACAGATTCTGAAAGTGCAGATTGTAAACTTTCAAACATTTAGTCATACATTGAAATGGTACATTTTTAATCAATCAGGTGATAAAATCCCCTTGAAAGGCTTTTGTACTTTTTCACACATCCAGACGTCACCTAATGGGAGGGGTCAATAGCTGGTTAACTCCTCCCCCTAGCCTCCCCTCGCTATACTGTACTACCTGTCATTTTCTGAATTTTTATTCGGGTAGTCAGCCAACCTCAAGGACTTTTTTTAATGCAGGGCTGACATTTTCGTATTGCTGAATGTATATAAAATAACGATAATCGTAAACAAAAGCATAAAACTATGTAGAAACAAATCTTAAATCCTAGGCTTTTAGTCCTAACACACTACGCTACAATGTGTATTACATTTTTAGGTCAATAGATATAGTCAGCTAAATGTTTACACAATTGTAATTAATGACAAATGTTAGCAATTAAATGCAATTCGTTTTAAACTTAAAGAAAATATGCCTTAACTAGCCTTCATTGCTGACACACTTTATCACTGATGCACCCTGTGTGTATTCTGCTGTTCATTGTCAGTATAAGAGATTCTCGTATGAGAGGTTCTCAGCTGTCATTGCGTGAAGGTGTATTTTCACTAGTATACGTGAGAGGTGTTTAGTAGTGAATGACAGTATTTCAGTTGTGTTTGTGAGAGGCGAAAGATCTTAAATGATGTGTATGAGAAGAGTTTGAGATACGACCTACCCGGCCCATCGCAATTGTTATCGAAACTGTTCAACTTAAGTTCCCCCTACACACACTCGTACATACATGACCTAATCTGTCTTTCTGTCCCACAGCGAGGCGAGATGAGCAACTTTGAGTATCTGATGCATCTCAACACCCTGGCTGGGAGGACCTACAGCGACCTGATGCAGTATCCAGTCTTCCCCTGGGTCCTAGCTGACTACGAGTCTGAGGTAAGGGAGCCAAAGCCACACATCTCGTCTGGGTGTAGCCTGCCTGGCTTTTTGTAAGTGTGTCCCTGATCCTCTACTCTGCTACAAAGTACAGTTAGCTGAATCTGTTTCTTAAACACTGTTTAACCTCTCTTTCTATCTACAAGATCACTATTTCCTTAATCTCTCTCCAATATTTTGTTCTCTCCCTTTTATCTTGTGCCTGTCTGTCTGTCCCCACTCTCTCCTCCATCCCTTTCTATTTTTTATGTCTCTTTCTCTTCTTCCTCTTTCACATGCCCTCTTTCTTGATAGATGCTGGACCTTACCAATCCAGCAACATTCCGGGACCTGTCCAGGCCAATGGGAGCACAGACTGAGAAGAGGCGGAAGATGTTTATCGAGAGATACAACGATGAGGACAACAGTGACAGTAAGATAATGAACTTCATTCTATCCATTGTTATCAGTAATGTAGACCGCGTTTGGTCCTCTTGGATCGTTAATTTGCTCCTTTCACGCAGGTGACCTGTTAGCAAGGTGTCACTACTGCACTCACTACTCCTCAGCCATCATCGTGGCCTCCTTTTTGGTCCGCATGGAGCCTTTCTCACACACCTTTCAGAAGCTGCAGGTGAGGAGAGACCATGCACACACTCACAGGCATGTGCGCACACGCACAGTACAGCCACACACGCAAGCATGCACGGACACACCCACAAACAGAAGTAGTCCACCCTCACACATACTAAGACATGTGGTCAGACCCAGGCTTGCAAACAAATATGTTGGCACGCATATCCATGCACAGATACACACATGTAACAAATGATGTATTGCGTAAGAAAGTTGAGAACTTACCATTTCAGGTTTCCTTTAAATATATATAAAAATAAAAATAAATTTTGTCCTTCACCCTCCGCTAGTGGTCTCGTTCTTCGAGCTTGGGTCCTCTACCAGAGGCCTGGGAGCTTGAAGGTTCTGCGCTGTATCTTTGCTGTTCTTAGTACTGCACTTTTCTGACCTTGATGTCTAGTGTTCTTCCAGGGATCTGCTGTAGCCACTCCTCCAGTTTGGGGATCACTGCCCCGAGTGCTCCGATGACCACGGGCACCACTGTTGTCTTCACCTTCCAAGCCCTCTTCAGCTCTTCTCTGAGCCCTTGGTATTTCTCTAGTTTCTCATGTTCCTTTTCCTGATGTTTCCATCACTCGGTATTGCCACGTCAACCACAACAGCTTTCCTCTGTTGTTTGTCCACCACAACGATCTCTGGTTGGTTCGCCACAGTAAATTCTGTGCTTGTATATCTTGCATGGCGAATAAAACCTATTCTGATTCTGATCACCATATTTTCAGTCTGAATCCCACAGGATCTTGGCTTAGTCATTCTCTACACCTTTGGAGGTGTTTCCCACTTTGACCTTGGGGCTTCCAGTCCATACTCTGTGCAGATGTTCCTATACACTATGCCAGCCACTTGGTTATGTCGCTCCATATATGCTTTCCCTGCCACCATCTCACACCCTGCAGTTATGTGCTGGATTGTCTCAGGGGCCTCTTTGCACCGCCTACACCTTGGGTCTTGTTCTGGGCCTCTATTGCTCTGGTGCTGAGGGCCTGCTCCTGTGCATCCATGATGAGTGCCTCTGTGCTGTCCTTTAGTACAGCCCGCTCTAGCTATTGGAAGGATTTCTTGATTTCAGCCTCTTCAGTTATGTTCCAGTGGTACATTCCATGTAGGGGTTTTTCCCCCCATGATGGTCCCTCCTCCAGCACCTCTTCTTCTGTGCCCTATTCAGTGACATTCACTGGGCACATCATCTGTTGGGGGCATATCTTTGATGTACTTGTGGATCTTGGATGTTTCATCCTGGATAGTGGCTCTCACACTCACTAGTCCCTGGCCACCTTCATTAAGGCTAGTTTAAAGTCTCAGGGTGCTAGATTTGGGATGGAACCCTCTATACATGATGAGGAGCTTTTGTGTCTTATTGTATGTGGTCCGTACCTCTTCCTTTGTCCACCTTGTTATTCCTGCATGGTATCTGATCACTGGCAGGGCTTAGTTGTTTATGGCCTGGGCCTTGTTCTTGCCATTGAGCCGACTTCTTAGGACTTCCCTTACTTGTTAGAGGTATTTGGCAGTTGCTGTTTTCCTTGTTACCTCTTCAAGGTTGCCATTTGCTTGTGGTATTCCAAGGTACTCGTAACCATCCTCAAAGTCTGCTATTGTTCCTTCTGGGAGTGAGACCCCTTTTATGTGGACTACCTTCCCTCTCTTTGTCACCATTTGACTAAACTTCTCCAACCCGAGTGACATCCCAATGTCAGAGCTGTAGATCCTGGTGGTGTGAATCAGTGAGTCGATGCCCTGCTTGCTCTTAACATACAGCTTGATGCCATCCATGTAGAGGAGGTGACTGATGGTGGTCCCATTCCTGAGTCGGTATCCGTAGCCAGTCTTGTTGATTATTTGGCTGAGGGGGTTCAGATATATTCATATACATATATAAAGTGTCATAATGAAGCTGATTATTGAAACCTCATTATTTGGGCTCCCTGGATTTATTCAAAATCAACTTCCTTTTTACTTAAAAACAAATTAATTAAAAACAGATTTCAATATATATGCAAATAAATACAGTGTAGATCAAATAAAACATGTTAGTGAATCCCATTTGGCTGTACTAAAAGTCCCAGATTTACAACCCAGCTTTCAGTTGAGGTTAATGAAAAGGCATGTATATTTGATAGTCAGCATAAAGCAATAAACACATTATCCTGTTGAAATACTTCTCTTTCTGCTTTCATAGAAGCCCAGAGTTTTGTGTGCTGTAATATCTATAACCTGGTTTGTGTCTTTAACGGAGTTTGCTGCGTATATTTGTTCTTTTCATTCGATGAAGATAATCGCTTTACAAAACAAAAATTACATTCCCCCTCATGAGATTTTCATTATAGAATCTTAGAGATGAGAAGCTTCCGTAGATTGCTGACACACATTTCCTTCCCATGTTACATAATAGAATGAACTTTAATAGATGTGATTTAGGATAATCTAGGAGGCAGAAACAAGTTTATTATAGTTCCTATTACAAACTTGGATGCACAGCAAAGTATGGCCTTACTCTCTGTATTCCTGTTGCACTCATATGTTTAAAGGTATATGCAGCATACAATAGTGACAGTGGTATCATTCCAGTTAATAAGAAACTGACTGCTTTTATTTCTTTCTCCTTTTTCTATTTTGTCTGTCTGTCTTTCTCCTACGTCCGTTCTTTTCTTGTCTACTCTCCCCCTCTCTACCCCTTTCCTTCCCTCCGTCCCTTTACCCCTTTTCCGCCCTTTCCCTTTTTCTACCTACCTCGCATTCTCTCTCCCTCTCCCCGTCCCCCCTCCCTCTCTCCTTTCAATGTCCTTCCCTTATTATCTTTCCTTCAACTTAACCTCACACACTCTCTTCTCTCCCAGGGTGGGTTTGATGTGCCAGAGCGTATGTTCCACAGCATGAAGAAAGAGTGGGAATCGGCCTCCAGAGACAACATGGGGGACGTCAGGGAGCTCATACCAGAGTTCTACTACCTACCTGACTTCCTTCTCAACTCCAATCACATCCAGCTGGGTCAGTCAGTCTTGGCATGCATACGCTCGCTCGCACGCACACCCACACCCACAGACATGGACCAAATATGTATGTGTGTCCCTCTCGGCAGGCTGCATGGAGGACGGGACAGCTCTGGGGGATGTAGTTTTGCCCCCATGGGCCAAGGGAGACCCTCAAGAGTTCATCAGGGTTCACAGAGAGGTTAGTCATCCCTTATGCAGGTGAATCTTGACCCATACATGTTGTATCTACTAGCATAACCCAACATCCCCGCAATGTCTTACCCCAAAACTCAGTCATTTCTTGTTCTTTTGAGCAACAGAAGAAGAGACCTCCCCAGTTTACAAGCTTCTCTGTTGAGCCCCAGTGTCTCAGAGAACCATTGTCCTCAACATACACTGAAGTCTGCTCTTTTATCTCATTGACTGTAGCTCTGGGTCTAGCCAATGGTTGCCGCTTGCTCTGTACCTCTAGACATAATAACATGAACTTGGGTTGGTGAGCAAGGACCTCTATACCTAGCTTCCTAGTTGCTGCCTATGCTATTACTGTAACCGACTTATTCTATAGCCTTCACAGCAGGCACGAAAAAGCGCCAAATCTTTTTTCTCCATCTTATTTCTCTCTATCTCACTTTCTCTCTAACCTCCCTCCCTCCCTCTGTCAGTATCAGTTTATTTTGCTTTCTTTTTACTCTCCATCTCCCCACCCTTACCCCATGCATGGCTTCAGGCATATGTGGTTCTTATCAGACTGTAATGTACTGAACTAAACTCATATCGCCTTGGATTCTGCCACGATTAGCCGCTTTAGTTGCTGCTGATTGTTGCTCCTCTTCTTCATATGCAAATTAACTCGGGACACACACCGAGCTGTTGTTATGAGGCTTAGATGTGGTTCGGTGTGAGGATGTTATAAGTTAGATTGGGTTTATGGACACTATCTGGTCATTATAGTCCCTCCCCCCCTCATCTGAACCAACCTGGAGATAATTCCTCCCAAATTATTCCAACAAGAGGATGGGTTTGTAATATTTCACCTCTTTTCCACTATCTAAATGCATTTTCCAAGGGAATCACAGCTTTGTAATTCAGTAGAAGTACCCTCAAACAAGTTAAACAACTTTAAATGTCTCTTTTCTGCGTTTAACCGTTTGAGCGATGGTTTCTTTGTCTCTAACAACACACCAGGACCAGCATCATTACGTTAGAGTAGTAGAATCCAGTACAACCGCTACAGACTCCAGCTGTCTGACTCTGCACTCATCTTTTGGCCAGAGGAGAGGAGGGAAGAAAAACTGAGGCTGCTGCTGTCACGATGTTCTTTAACCACCAAACATTACTGAAAATTCTTAAGAAGTTTCTCTGATAGACAATCTGTCTTTCCTTTCCATAGCCCTATCCCCCACAGACTGTGAAGAGTAATTGTTGTGTTTTTGTTTGAATCATTTGTCATACATAATATACCAACATATGTGCCACATACTGAATTCTACTGCAGCCCTCCATTACCTATGGGGAGACAGTGAGAAGGATTGTATAGTTGTTTTCATAGTATTCATATCATACCAGCTATAATACATGCCAGACACTTCAATGTAAACCAGCATGAGAGGATTGACACACACACACCCCTTCCCCCAGGCCCTGGAGAGTGAGTATGTGAGCAACCACCTGCACCTGTGGATCGATCTGATCTTCGGCCACCGCCAGCAGGGGCCCGCAGCCGTAGAGAGCATGAACACCTTCCACCCTTACTTCTACGCCCCCCAGAGGCCCCAAAGCCAGGAGGCCCTCCTGGACCCCCTCATCAGGAACACCATCCTGGGATACGTCAGCAACTTCGGCCAGGTCCCCAAACAGGTAGCTTAGCTGGAGATGTTCCAGTTTTATATGTTGTTCTTTTATAATGTCCTAATCCGTCTTGTGTTATTAGTCTATAGCAGGGGTTTCCATCTCTGTCACTGGAGAGCAATCTGTCTGTTGTCTTTAGCTCCAACCACACTTATTTAATCGGGCTTGCCAGTTCTCTAGGTACAGGGTAGGTTATAAATATACTGTGGATGGATAATATACTCTGTATATTATAGATTTGTATTTGATTGTAATGCAGTACCCTCTATGTTTTCTACATGTTTCTGCCTTTGTTACATGTTTTGTTGGCCCTGTTTTTTTCACCGACTGTTTTACCCTCAGGGATGAATACAGGGCTACTTCTCTTTACTCTACTCCTTAACACTTCACATTAAGGTTACATTATCTACCATGATACTACATAGCAATAGCTGTAGTGAGTTTGTAGTTTCATCAAGAACTGCCGTGTCGTTATACTTCATTACCGTTTGTCAGTATTCATTATTGCACAAGCGAAACTTGATATGACATGTTTTGTTTTCCAGCAGTAAGTGGCTGGTAAAATGGAACTTGTTTTGGTTACGCAGCTATCAACTGCTCCATTACAACATTCTCTCTGCCTTTCTTCTCTTTCCCTATGTTATTTATCATACTTTTGCAATAACAGAATTATGTCACTCAATTTATCTTTGGGGATCAAGAAAGTACATACTACTAGTAGTAGTAGTAGTAGTACTACTACTACTACTACTACTATTACTGCTACTATTACTGCTACTATTACTACTATTACTGCTACTTAATCTAAAAACTACTACTAATAGTAGTAGCATATTTAATACCACCAACTACCCACAATGTTTTACTATTAATACAGTATGTAATACATAGTCGTAGTATGTAGTTGTATAGTAATTAACATAACTTTAATGTTAAGTTTTGTAGCCTGCCGAGTTGTATCTCAACGGATGAGTCTGCTAACCATCATGGATGATTGATTGGTCCTCCAGCTCTTCGTTAAGCCTCATCCCCCTCGCAGTGGATCCAAAAAGGAGGCACCAGCATCAACCAATCCTACGCCTTTCTTCTTCAAACTGGACAAGCTTAAGCCCTCAATCCAGCCATTTAAAGGTATGCAATTTAAATATGACAGGTAAAAAAAAAGGTTTCCAGGATAGATATTTAGAACTATGTTTGAATGGTCTCATAGACAGACAGACTCTGTCTCTATTTAGACAACATATTTGAACTAACGTTCAGCTGAACGTCAGCTTTTGAGGACATTGACAAATCAAGCTTCACTGATCCCTGATCCCTTGTACCTCAGCACCGTGCTGTGTATGTATAGTAGAGTATGTGAGCGAATGAACAGACATAATTAATCAATCATAGTCACCTTATTCCACCCCATTAAACACCCTGTTTCTCCTCTTCCGTTCTTTTATTTGCACTTTGCTTCAATTGCCTCATATAGATGATGTGGCCCCTTATATCCACAGGGAGCAATAGCAACTTCCTGGCTAGACGTCTGTGGACTCATTTAGAGTGTGCTTGTCCTGGGCCAAGCTTGGGGAGGGAGTTCATCAGCTCCACCTCCTGTATGGAGATGAGTCCTCGGCTGCTGAGTTTGACTTAATAATCGTCGGAATGTCTCTGGAGGCCCTCGCAGGGAGATTAGATGAATAAGTGTGGATTATAATGCCCAGACAGGGATCCCATCTTACAGCACATCTGTGTGTGTGTGTGTGTGTGTGTGTGAGCACGCCTGCATGTGCGTATGTGATCAATAAGTAGATGAATCGGTGGAGTTGTGTTGGAGTCCTAACCCTCTTCAGGTGCTTCCTTGGGATTTGAAAGGTGGCTGAAACTGGTGACAGGAAAAAAATGATTTCCTTCCTGGTCCTGCATGAATAGGTCAATTACAGGAGCAATTATGGGTCCATACACGCGCACGCACATGCGCTCACACACACAAAGAGCAGAGGTCCGCACACACACATGTACCTCTAGAGAGAGCAGCATCAGTGTAAACTGGGATGGAAGCTTAATTGCTACGTTTTATATGATCCTCATAATGAATTCCTGCACAAGTTCAGTTGCAGTCTTTAATGTGAGGTCCTCATGAAAGCTGCTCTAGTTCTTCACCTTGATCTAAGCAGGTCCTGCTTTCTCATGTAGCTAAGGCCTGGTTGGAGTTCAGCCTCATACTTGGTATTTACATACACAACCGCATATATGCTTTATACACAGATATTTAACATGTACTTTTTATTCATTTAGCAGACGCATTTGTCCAAAGCTATGCACAAATAGTTCAAAGAGCACAATACAGCAGAAGATCAAGGAGCATAACTCCACAGATTTAAACAGTGCTTTGGTGGTCAAAACAGATATAATGCATTTGGCCACAACGGTAAAGTGAAATGTATGTTAGTACATGTAAATGTATATTGAGATAAGTTCAGTTTCAGAGGCATGCCTTTTGACTCCCAACTAAGTTATGTTCCATGAGGTGACCTGTTATTTTACCCTCCACTGTCATAGTTATGTACCTGTGGTCTCAGCTTATGAAAGTTAAGTCCCAAGTCTAATCAGGATGTAGAAATGTGGAGGCCTCTGAATGTCCATATCACCTTATTTAGTTAAGTTTTAAAAGTTGCTTGACCGTACACATACTTAGATTCCTTACTGCTACTGTACGTAGCGTTAGGCAGATTACCTTAAATTTGATTTTCAGAAAGTGTCAGAAATGCACCACGGACATTTGCAATGCTTCCTAAGGTCTTACATTGGCACTGAATGCTACCACCTGTTTGAGACGATCACACTTTCACATTCATATTTCCTATTGAATGTACCTTTAATGTCCCGAAAAGGTGAAATTCAGTACCTCTAAAAGACCTTATGGGAACATTATGAATGTACCAAGAGCGTCACAAACAGGCTGTGACATTCAGTACCTCTGTAAGACGTTATGGGGGCATTATGAATGTACCTGGAGTGTCACAAACAGACTGTGACATTCAGTACCTCTGAAAGAACTTGGGGGGGGGGGGGACATCACAATGTCTCTTAAGTGTCTTGTTGGGCTGGTGGTTGATGGAGTTATATGTAACAGTCAAGTTCTGGTGTCACCTTTTTGCCCTCTATACCTGTCTCTCTCACTTTCTCTATCTTTAAAGAATATTGCTATAGTAGGGCTACTGATATCATCGATCTGGTCTGATTCCAAGGACATTATCAACTCAACAGTCTGTCTGTCAGAACAAATAAGCACAGTCAGTAGTTCTTATCTAGTATTTGAAATGGTTTTAGTTCATTCTGGTTCATTTAGTCTGCTTGGTATAATAACAGAAAGAAACTGGAGAAGATAATTCTAAACATATGTCAATAATTAGTATCCAACGCTCCTGCAACTTCAAATGTAGTAACTTTGTAAACAAAAAGATAAATACTGAACCTTAACCAGTTCAAAAACTAAGTCAGACAGTAAACAAAACAGACATCCAAAGCTTATATGAATGCATTCAAATCAAAGGAAGCTTACATGTAATCGACACAGATGAAACTATTGGGGGCACGGAAAGCACAGGAGGACAGACCCACCAGGGTGCAGAGAGGCAGGCAGGGGCAGTTTTAGCGAGATCTTTCTCACCCTCTCACCATCCCCTGATTCATCTGTCTCTCTCCCTCATCCCCTGCAGAACTGCTGAGAGGGTCTGTGGGTCAGGTTCTGTGTCTGGAGAAGGAGGTTCTAGTCCTGGAGAAGAACCGTGTCCTGCTCCCGCCTCTGTTCACTACTTTCTTCTGTTGGGGTTTCCCTGACAACAGCTGTGGCTTTGGGAGCTACTCTACAGAGAAGGTAGATATGGAGGTAGACCTATAGGCATATTTATTTCTTTTGACTGACACCAGCTACAGCCAAATACATCCTTGACCACCCAGTATATTAAAGACGTGTGTTTGTGCACCATTTCAGATCTTTGCTGTGTGTGAGAGTCTGTGTGATTGGGGGGAGACGCTGTGCGCTGCTTGTCCCAACCAGACCACCATAGTCACATCGGGCACCAGCACTGTTGTGTGCGTTTGGGATGTGGTGGTCAACAAGGAGAAACTTACTCACATGAAACTCAGACAGGTCAGTGAGTGCAGTTGACTTTGTGACAGAAGAAATGCAAACTCTCTGCAGGAATATCTACGACTCTTTCCCTTTCTACCTCAACCGACCTCAACTTTATTTCTCTCATCATCTTCTCCCCCACCCATTCCCCCAATCTATTGCTCCTTTAACATTTATCGGTCTCCCTTTACTTTCCCTTTCTTCCAGGCGTTGTATGGCCACACGGACAGAGTGACGTGTCTGGCTGTGTCAGAAGTGCACAGCGTAATACTGAGTGGGTCAGAGGATCGCACTTGCATTCTGTGGGACCTGGAGGAGCTCGGCTACATGGCCCAGCTGTCTGGCCATAAGGCCAGCATCACCGCCCTGGCTGTCAACGACCTCACTGTAAGTCCATCCCTCCCCTCCTCTACTCTCTCTGTATAGATTCTCTTTCCCCATCCTCCCTCTCTGAGAATTTGCTTCACTCCGTCTCCCTGGCATGTCTCTCCCACCTGAGCGTGTGTGTGTGCGTGTGTGCGTGTCTGTGATAAACCAATTGTGCTCCCTCTAGGGTGAGATAGCGACGTGTGCAGCTTCCACGCTCTACCTATGGAGTATGAAGGGCCAACTGCTGACCTGGCTTGACACCTCCTACGGTCCCGCAGGAGACATATCGTGCGTGTGCTTCACTCAGAGGAACCACTGGGACTCGCGCAACGTCATTGTCACAGGCTGCGCTGACGGCATCCTACGGGTAAGAGACTGCATTTGTATGTGTGCGAAATAGAGAGCGAGAGTTATGGTGCACTGAGATGGAGAGAGGAGAGAGAGAGCGAGAAAGACAGAAATAGAAATAGAAAAAGAGAGAAGTGGAGAGAATGTATAATGAGAGCCAAAGTGTCCCCCATAAATGTTTTCATCGCTCACAATAATAGGTGTGAATGAGATGCAGCAACTGGTTTCAAACATGGCACTCATTATATTGGTATTAGTCTTCCGGCCATCTTGGCTCTAATAAATGTACGTGGTTGTTTGTGTGGCATATGCGAGTGTGTGTGTGTGTGTACAGTATATGTTAACAAAATATTGCCACTTTACACAAGAACAATAAGTCTGGTCTAAAGTAAACTTGTCTAGTCAGTGCCCTTGTTTGTTTTAGCATGCACACGCACACCTAAACACCATCACACACAGGCACACATGTTTACAAGCTCAGCATGTATGTGCATTGACCTGTATGTATGGTGATATTGGACTGTGTGGGTCAGATCTGGAGGACAGAGTACACCAGAGCTCCGTCGGCTCTCCCTGTGGAGGAGTCCAGTTCTTCGGGCCTGAAGAACCACCAGCCAGACAGCATGCAAACAGAGGGTAAGGTTCCACTCAACATGCACACCCACGAATTCACTGTCACACACACACACACACAGGCACATGTACACAGATGCAAAAATACAGACCATTCAGGGCTTTTTTTCCTCTGTCTCTGAATATCTCTCTCTATCGCTCTCTCTCACACACGCTCAAACACATTTGTTTCCCCATCTAATAAAAACCACTTAGTCAGTCCTATTCAAAATTGGACTAACCCCAACCCCTAACCTTATCCCAAATTTGCAAGTTTTCAGGCCAGAGAAAATGTCACCACGGGTCTTGTCTTGGTTTACTATGTGTGCAGACGAAATAGACACAACAGATTTTTACAAGACCACATAGCCATACACACCTGCTACACTTTCTCTCACTCCCTTCCTCACACACAGATACCCAAACATGTAACTTCCGTACAGTACATATAACTTTTTTTAACAACTTCCATAGACATCCAATTACATGCGGTAGCCTACCTAGTCCTAACATGAGGACGAAACAAAAGGATGAGAGTTTATAGTGGTAGCCCAGCCCTAGCTAGCAGTAAGGAATTACACTGTTATAAAGTCATTAAAGATAGAGCCGGTGTGCACTGATGAGCAATCCTGCTGATGCGTGTGTGTGTATTTGTGTGGGTGCGTATGCTTGTGCGTGCATTTGTCTGTGTACGTACACGCCTGTGTGTGTCTGTAATTTGGAAAGCAATAATACCCAAATCCAATTTGCCGATGGTGCATTGGTTCCAAGCTTGGCGTCAGCTCATAGGAGTATTACAGGGGTAAATTACATTGGGATGCGTCCTGCCGTTACACGGAGTTCTATATT
The DNA here is from genome assembly GCA_036571765.1 of Plecoglossus altivelis. Classification (NCBI taxonomy): domain Eukaryota; kingdom Metazoa; phylum Chordata; class Actinopteri; order Osmeriformes; family Plecoglossidae; genus Plecoglossus; species Plecoglossus altivelis. Next base: position 3,817,669 of record BROE01000016.1, read on the forward strand.
AGAGGGATTTTTCTCACTTTATCTGTCCACTGACCGCAGGTACAAACATGCTGGTTTTAATTCCTGCCTGCCTGTCGATGTTTAACATCCTCATCAGGTATTGGAGGGGGCAAAAGTCAAAACAGCACTAGACCCTACTGGAACAGATCCACTTTAAGTTGACTTGCTACGTTATCTTAGTTTTCTGCGTTTTTATGCTGCCTCCCTGCGTGTGTGCAGTGTTTTTACATGTGTGTGTTCTCTCCTGTTAGAGGGAGCGTGTGACGGTGCAGGCTGGGAGCGTTACCTGGTGTTGTGTAGGGAGCTGAACCGTAGTCAGGCAGTGTCACGACGACGCTACAAGAACAACCCTGCCATCACGGCTCTGGCCATGTCCAGGTAGGGGAGCGCGCACACACACTGACCATTTCTAGGTAGGCTAGCACACTCATGCATACACACTTAGACCATGTCCAGGTAGGGTATCATACACATGTGTGTGCACACACACACACACACACACACTGGCTATGTGCAGGTAGGGTATCAAGCACACACACCCACAGACATTCACTCCCTCACATCCCCACATCCAGACATACAATACATAAAAGATACAAATAGGCACACCCACACACATCTCAGTAACTACAGCCCTCCAATCTGCCTGCACAGGACACATGCTACTCTGCTAGTGGGGGATGCCTGGGGGCGGGTCTTCACTTGGACCTGTGAGTGACAGCTGGAGACAGCCAATACCCTGCCCCCTCCCCCAAGCCTGAACCTACAGGCACACACCTGGATGGCAGGATTATGGAGACCATCTCTCAGGGCTTCTTCACAGGTTCACCAGAATTTGTTTTAGTTTCCTCTCAAAGCTGTCCAGAATATGACCCCAACTATGACCCTGACAGTTACTTGAATATGACTGACCATGACCCTCTATTTGACCTAAACTTGCCCCTTACTGTCTACTTTACCTCACTTGTTGCTTAGAAAGCAGAAGCTATTCAAATGATGTTGAATGTTTTGGATTGTATTGGATCCTAGTCTAAGATCGAGAACTGGTTGTGCTTTACGTCCTTCTACTTCAAGGAAGGTTGTTTCATTAAGAACTCGTGGCAGATAAAGTCACTTTGATGTGATTGAACAGAGTTTAGGTAATTCTAAGATGGTACAGCAGGGTGTGTTGGTGAGGTGGGTGAGTTTCAACATAGAATCGAGTTATATTATATTTGCAAGTCATGCTTGAATGTGTTTGCTACTGACATGTACAATGATGAGAAAGGACAGTATCAAATTCAGAAAATGTATATGTAAATAATGGATTTTTATGACTTGAAATAAATATCTTATTTCTGTCATATTGTGATTTTTTTTTAACTCTTGGTGAATGCTGAGAGAACTCTCACACATGGAGGAACTTAGTAGAGAACATCAAAGCAGGAACCATGTTTCCCATGGTCACACATTGGGGGTGGAAGGCTGTAATAGGGCACAGAGTGTGGCTGGTGACCAGACTGTTGTTCTCTTAACACTGAGCTGGCTTTGTTGTGCTTGTTTCCTTACATCCGATACATTTTTGATTTAATACACACACACATACACACGCACGCATTTCCTGTCTGTGTTTTTATAGTCTGGCATATTGTGCAGCTTTGTGATTGTTGTGGTATGATGTTTTGTCCGCTTGCTGTGAAATTCAGCACGTTTGATCTTTGCATTTCATTGTGCTTTCAGTTAAGTGTTATTTTAGTGTGCTTATTGTATTGTGTGTACTTATGTGGATTTGTTTGCGTGTGTCCGAGTGGGTTTGTATGAGTAGGTTTGAGATCTGATCTGGAGTGTCTTTCTCTCACTTTCTTCCTCTCCACCCCTTCCTAACTCCCTTGTGCCATGTCTCTTTTTCTTTCTTCCTCTATTCTCTATTTCTATCTGTTTCCCTCCATTCCTCTTACAACCCACCTCAGTTTTTCCTATCTCTTTCTCTCACTCTCACTCTCTCTCATTCTCACTCTCACTCTCTCTCACTCTCTCACTTGCACCACAACAACAGATCTCTAGTGAAGATCGCCGAACCACAACCCCCCATCTTTCTACATTTCTTCACTCTCCATATTTAACTTTTAAACAGTGCCTAAAACTGTGCAACAAAAAGATTATGGTCGGTCTTGACTTGGCACAAATGTCTTTTGATAAAGGAAACAATTGATGTGGAGGAAAGGGAAAATCTTTTTTTTTTTTTATGTCTTTCTCTCTTCCTTTCTCTTCCTTGCTCTATTTCTCTCTTTCCTTTTTTCCCTCTCTTTTTCTGTATCCCTCTATCTTTCTGTCTTTCTCCCTCCGTCTGTCTCTTTGCCTCCCCTCCTCTCGATTTCTATTCTCCCTTTTTTTTCAAAGGGGGAGGTCTCTCTCTTTAACCTTTGTGCGTATGGCTAATTGTGCTAAGTGGAGTAGTTTAATAGAGTGGAAAATGGCTCTCATAATTCTCAGAGAAAGCCAGCAATGACCTTCTCTGCAGACACCGGCCATTGCCATTCTCTAAGCACCACTGGTTTTATGATATTAAATGTCAAACTATTGGGTTCCTCAGAATAATTAAATCAAATAAATTATTGCACCTAGGCAGAACCATCTTGTAGCCTAACCCAATTATAATGCACTGTAAAGCTAATTATTAACCATGATTACAATTAGTCTAATTTGAATAAATGTAGTCATTAGTGGGTTTATTCTAGTGATTGGGTCTGAACTGTTGGGGGAGGGTTGGTCTCTCGCTCTATATCTTTCTATCTCCACACAACTCCCTACGGTCCATCCCTCATTGCTGACCTTGACGAAATAGCTTCCACCTTCCCCTCGATGCGTTTTAGGCTGTGTCACCTGCTGCATCCAGATTTCACAGCGTCCTCCCATCAAGCTTTCGTGTCTCAATATGGCGTTACCTTGGTTGCCTAGCAACACGGCTGTCCTGGCATGGTCGGACCAGTTGTAACCCTGGTTATGTAGTTGTCCAAAAAGTCCTCGGACCTTGTTCTATCATACTTATGAATGTTTTACACTCCCTCAAGAAAGTTCTGAGGAAATCAACAGGCAGCTGTCAAAGTCTAAAATCAAACAATGACAAACTGAAGTGGATTCATACAGCATCATACAATATATATAACATGTTATATGTGTTACATGATTGAAAAGTCTTTCCAAAAGTGTCACAGGTTAAAATGAGCCTGTAGAGTATTATTACTGTACCGGTCATGTCTGTTGGTTACCAGACCAACACTAATATCTACATGTTTCAATATCAAACTGGGCTAAATTTCTTGTAATATTTCAATCATTATCATTAATTTCATCATCTGGATGCATCCTAGTTTGAACTTATTAACACTCAGTCTTATGTTGCATCTGGTGTTTGGAAGGAAAGCATGTAAGCAAACATTTCATAAATAGAGGAATTTGTTTTGAAGGGGATCTCACAGATTTCAACTCTCTTTGGCGATGCTCCTCAGAGGTGCCTGTAGTATCTACTAATTCATGTCTCTACATTTGTTTCTCCTGGAAGAGGATCTGAGCATAGATGATATCGGGGCTGGAGGCTGGGGACACAGGGCTGGGAGAAGCTGAGGCTGGGGCTGGGACAGATGCTGCGGTTGCAGGAGGGGAGGAAGGCTCCAAAGGTTTTGGTCTGACCAGCTCCAGTTCGGCATAGGTCAGAGTGTCTGTCTCACACACCCGAGGCTGGGGAGGGGAGGGAAAGAGAGATCAAAGACTCAAGGTTTTTTTGTGTGTTTTTGACTCAGCCAAGCACACACTCCTCCCTCGCTGCGCTACTTCTGTTATTTACTTGTTTACATGCTTCACCAGAACATTCTGTCTCATCTGTGAACATTCTGCCTGAAAGGAGATCTGTTCTAGAATATTTTCCTGTACCTCTAATCCAATCCGCATGGTTCGTGCAGGATACACATTCACATGCTGCAGCCAATCAGTCATTGCAGTCTAATTACAAGAAATTAAAATGGTACATTGTACAAAAATACCCCTGAATTGCAACAACCAATTGTTGACTGAGTATTCTTCTCTGTTCTGCACATGGTACTTTACTGTATTTTTACTATAAATATGGGAGAAATAAAGACAAAGGTCCCTTGAAAAAAGATTTAGAGCTAAATCGATTTATCAGGTTTAGAACTGGAGGAAGAGGCAGATATAACTGTCGGACTAAAAAGGCCTGTACGTTTCCCTGAATACTACTCATGGAAAATTTGACTAAGAAGTAAATCTGTAGAGATATCTGAAGGTTGTGGGAGGTATTGAATTTGAGTGACATTCGTACTTTAAAAAACCCTATCATATCAGCTTATATGGGAATATGACGCTGGTGTGATATAGGATTCAAATTAAGAAAGTTCATCTTTACCATTGTCCCTCAAGATAAACATTTGCAGGAGATAGATGTAACTCTAAAGGTAGACTCATATGTAACAATTGTAATAATTTGACTTTTTCTCTAGATGGCGGAGGAGGGAACTAATGAGTTCTTACTGTGATGGATCTCTGTGGTTGGTTCTTTAACCGTCTGGGTTTCCGTGGTCGGTGAGAAATGGTAGGTGCTGAAGATATAAAGGAGGCAGAGCTGAGGTCAGAACAGGGTCATGGGTTGAGGGTCAGAAGCCTAGTTCTAATCACAGCATCTTTCCTCCCATCAGATTTAGCTTGTTCCATTTCAAAGTTGTCCAAGAGAGCGAGGTCACAATCAATGTGGACATGAGTTCACCTAAAATGGCGTGAGTGAAGAGATGGTTTATGGTATTTTACCTTTAGAAAGTATGTATGGGGGTCGTTCCTCCAGCTCTCTGGGTACATTTGATTTGTCTCTCCCTTCCTTCTTGCTCCGTGTCAGCTCTTTCCTGTGTGTCCCAGGGGAGGAACTGGAGGAACAAATTGAGCTGGTCACTGTTTCACCAGAGCTGGAAGAAAAGATGTAGAACCGTTTACCGGTAACTTCCCAAGAGTTGTCTCAAACACATACTGCCTTTAAATGAGCATGACTTAACATCTCACCTGCTGTCTGGGCTCTTAACCAGGTAGTAACTGGCCACTGAAAAGTGAGAGGAAAGATCAGGGCTACAAAGGTCACTTAACACTTTAAATAATTTGGACTCAAATGTCATTGGTTCCTGAAATGAAACGTCATGTTAAGCTTGGATCAAAGCGTGTGCATTAGGTCTAAGAAAAGTTGTGGTAATAAAGTGGCTTTTAACTTTCTTTGTCAGGAGCTTAGAAGCTATTAACATGGGTCTGGCAGGAAGGCTGCACTTTACCTTTGAGTCTGTGCCTGGTGTGAAGATACTGGCAGGCCAGAACAATAGTGAACAGAAACATGGAGAGCAGCCCCAGGGAGCAGATCAACACGACACACAGGTACACATCTTGAACAGAACCACAGGGGAGACCCACACATATGTTCATGAAATAGGTTGACTTCCATAGGTCTACAATCAATGCAAGACAGGTATCACAATGACATCAGCACCATCCTCATATGCTAATATCTTGGGAAGTGAGTGAGAAACGACTGAGAAAACTATAAATTTACCTTCAAACATGCGCCATATCCCTTCACTATTGCTTTCCTCAGGAGTAATGTGAACTGAAAGAGAGACACACCATACAGTATATACTTTTTTTTGTCCATGTTGAGGTTGGAAAGCACTGTGAGTTAAATGGTTCTGTCTTGGTACATTCACCCAAGGAGGCAGGACAAGATGGTGGTTTCTAGAAATATCCAAACCGCTGTCATGCTTAGGAAGGCAAGGAGAGAAAATGACCGACCGTCAAACGTGCACGCAAACACACTCAGATGCATATACAGCACACACCCACAAAACACACAGCAGTGGGATCCTTGCTTCTTCAGAGCAGGAGGGGGTTCCCCTTCTGTCTGGGTTCAACTAGGGTGTGCATGTGTGTATTTGTGTGTCCTTCTGTCTACAAGAAAGAGAGGGAGCATATTTGATGGGTTTTCAGCGTAGGCCAAGGGCACCTACAGTGGATTGAGGTGGAGGAGAGGCACAGCAGACTACTTAGCCCCTGGCCTGGGAAATGGGCTTTTAATATGTCTTTGTAACATGGGCAATGATAAACACTCATTAAATCATCAACACAGACACACTCCACTACACCACAGAACCTTTTGCATCATGCCTTTGCTTGTCTTTAGCAGGCAGAGAAAATTGAGTAAATATTGAGAAAAGGTGGATAAAATTTGGAGTATTGGATTTTTCGAACGTTCTCTGGTTCCCCTGTAGCACATGGTATTAGACCATAAATTGGACTTTTACCCCTCATGAAACCACACACAGGAAACTGCTACATTTGACATAAGAATACACACACATTGATTTTAGTCCATTGGCTCCTATCTTTGATATACAGCCAGTATTTTAAAAAACAGAGCAACAGGTCTCCTTACAAAGCAGTACGTCGACACACGCTCAAAACTGCGTTTCTGCCCTGTAATCTGAAAACCTTTAGTTTGATTTGACCTTAATAACAATTTTCTCCCAAAAAACGTTTTTCAAAAAAGGAATGTGATTTGTTTTATTTTAAATGCCAAAAAAATATCTGGATTCTGGAGCAAGTGGATTCTGCATGTTCTGCTGTAGTTCATTTCACTGTTCTGCTCGGTACTTGGGAAGGGGTCCAGGCCTTCTGATAGCTTCTGCTGAGCTGTGAAATCACCAGGATATCTCAAAAGGAGCGTCTGGGATCAACTTCATCCGTTTTTGGTAAAAGGGAAGTGATGTAACAGGGCTGTCTGTGTGCTGTTGTCTGCCCTGGTGTAGAGTGTAGAGTGTGCTGTCAGCCCCTGCTGGACCAGAATTTGTAGAATTGAAGACTGTGAAGACTGAAGGCAGGCCACATTGAAAGAAGAACACACTGAAGACTGACCACGGGAGGCAGACCACTGAGGTGAGACTCTGGGCGAGTTACATCTGCCTCCCAACTCCACTCTCTCAAGGCAGCACAGCTGGAGGGGGCTTGCTTTTGGAGACTAAATGTCTTTGTTCTGCGTGTATGGGAGTGGGAGAGGGGGGAGCGGGGGTCCACCTCACTTCCAGCTTTATGATTTCTTCTTTTCTCGTTGTTTTAAAATTGCTGCTACCTTTGTTTGAGTGTTTGTGGTGCTATAGCGTTAAGTTATTTAGCTGAAACTACAGTTGAAAGTGTTGCTGTAATGATGTGTGTATATTAAGCTCTTTAAATGTTAAATCATAGTGTGAGAAGGTTGTGCTCTTGTGGTAAGTTCATGGTAGAGCTTGTGTGAAAGTTGAGTCATGAGTATACCTTAGTGTTAGACTCCAAATTAATAGGTTGCAGGTTAGTTCCCCACCCCCAACCCTGGTCACTTGGGACAAAAGTGTTTGCAAAATGAATACATTAAAACACATTCTTAAGTTGTGGCTGAGTTGTTGGTTACATGTGTATAACCTAAACTTAAAAACGCTGCAATACTAGGATACAGTGAGCGTTGTGTGTCTGTATCTGTGGTTGGCAGTGGTGAAGATGCCTGAGGTGAGGAGCAGGCCATGTGGCTTCCCCAGTAGTGAAGGCAGACAGGGCGTAGTCGCATAAAACCCCTCCTGCCTCACTGTCTCCCAGACTAGCTCTGGAAGCTAAGAAAACGACGAGGAACATTGCTCTCTCAGGGCCGATTCTCAACAATTTCTTGCCTAAAAGAAGAAAACGTGTTTGGGAACATAACACTGATTTTTGGTGACGTAGGCATAATGAACGAAGTTTACTTCGCTGTCTTAGTGTAGACCGGTCCAAATGAATAGACGTTCTTGAGGCAGTTAACTGCAGGTTGAGTCCGCTGACATCATGCAAGGCTTTTGTTTTTAAACGTACTCAGCACTTCCTCTGGCCCACAGGCAGCGGGTGATGTGGTGGAGGAGCAGGCTCCTGGTTGTGTGAGCTCATTGTTTTGAGATGGAAACGGCAGAAGACTGGGCGCAGACTCGCACAGAGACGCACACTCACATGTATACCCACTCACACAGAGACGCACACAAACTCACACAGACCTGCACACTTGTGCAGAGACACAGACACTTATACAGGCACACACACTCACGGAGAGAGTCACACAGACACACACTCACACAGTCACACGCTCTACTTACAGGAAAAGAGACCATTCACAGAAATGCAACCAATGATGTGTCTGTTTTTATACACATTTTTGGCAACCTTCCCCCACCTCTCTTTCTCTCTCTCTCTCTATCTGTTTTTATCTCGCACTCTCCATGTCTTTCTCTCTAATTGTCACTCTTTCTCTCCTCTAATTCCTCTCTCTTCCTTGCCCCTTCAACTCTGCAAGTGTGTCCCTGTAAGTGTGTGAGTCTTGTCTCTGTAAGGGGATTCCGAGGAAGGTCTCCGTTAGTGAAGCCAGGATAAATGTTTTGTGTGTGTTAGTACCAGGCTCCCTAGCCTCTGGCTCACTGTGACAGACCACCACTGTGTTCCTTGGCAGCTCTAATACAGAGACTGGAAATGTGTGTGTATGCGAGTGAGTCTGAAGGCACATGTGTGTGCATATGTGCTGGGGTGTGTGGCTTGGAGTGTTCTCTGATAACATTAAGGTGCATCATCCATCCTCAGCATGATTCGTTAGTAGTTCCAGTGAGTTCGTAGTTGGCGTGAGGGGTGACCTGTCGCTGGCATACGGAGGGAGATCATCCTGTCTGCTCCTCAGAGACAGGTGTGACGCTCAACACCTGGCTGAGGCAGCCGACAGGAAACAGCTGTCCTGTTGATATTCTGACCCTCCATCCTTAACTAGCACAGTTGATGTCACTCACCCCTCACAGCCAATCCCAATCTTTCAGGAAGTGTGGTCTAGCGGTTGCACATGTACTTAATAGTCTGGGCGTTTACCCTGCTAGTACACAATGTGTTTGTGTGCTAGCAGGCTAATTTGTTCTTATGAACGTCTTATGAATGTTCATGCGCTCAGGTGTGTGTGTCTGCTCAGCACCTACGTGACCGTGTGGATATGTGTAATTACGTGTTTACAGGTGTGTGTTTTCGATTTGTAAGTGTGTTCATGCTTTAATTCGGGTGTTTACCTGTGAGATGGGTGACTGCAGTGCCATTGGACGAAGCCCTCCAGATGTTTCTATGTTTGCGTATCTCCTGGACTCTGCATGTGTAGCTGCCTCCGTCAGTGCCCGTCACGTTGAGCACTGACAGGCGATACACCTCCCCCTCCACTTCCTCGTACAAATGGAACTTGCGCTGCGGGAACCGGCGTGTGAAGTTCCCATATAGCTTAGTCCTCTTCATCGTCACCTTGACAATCAGAACCTCCGGGGGATGAAGAGGTAGAGGTGGAGGAGAAGGGGGCGGAGGGAGGGGAGGAAGAGGAGGGGAAGAGTAGAGCCAGCGGAGGACCAGAAGGCTGTTGACCCTCTTTCTCTGTGACACCAGGCACGACAGTGTCAGATTGGCCCCCTCTGTTACCGAGATGACCGGTGACGGGGTCACGGTCACGTTTAGGGCCTCACACACCCCTGTGGGAACACACACGAACAGAAACACACTTATTGGAATCCTTGATTTTCAGGCCTGTTTCTTTGTGCTGTAGATTCAGTGGGCTGCCTCATTGTATGGAAAAATGCCTGCTGCGCAAGAGCTCATTTTTTCCCAAATGTTTGATTACCTGCCAATTAAACATAATCACAGCATTTAGAGAAAGTAGGCTAACACACTCCAACACCACCCTACTGAGGAGAGAAATGCTTGCTGTTCTGATTTACGTACAGAAACACACTAAATCTGCAAAATATGTCATAAATTGTCAATATTTGTTCTCAAGATGAAGCTTAGTGTTTGTGTGTGTGTGTGTGTTCAGAGGAGACAGTCTGGATAGAATATGGTTAGGGAGGAAAGGTGGTACAGGTAGAAGGATGAGGGAGAGACATGGAGGGAGGGGAAGGGAGATTGGAAAGGCGGCAGGGAGTGAGAGGAAGGTAAGGTAGAAAGGGCATGAGGCAACAAGATAGGAAGGGAGGGAGGCAGAGACTGAGGCAGAGAGAGAAGGTAGAGCATGCAGGGAGACTATGAAGCAGGGAGGGACGTTGGTAAGAAGAGAGCCTACAAGTTGGAAGCATTTATCCAACACTAACCTCTGAGAAAGAAGAGAAAGGGGGGGGGGGCATCGGGGCTCCGCAGGACAAGATAACAGAGACCATATGTGCTCCTGCTCCTTGGTCGTGTGTGTATTGAATCCCTCTGAGTCTGTCTAATCAACATACTTCTTCTATACATGTATTTACACACATGCTACCATCTCTTGTCAAATACTATTAGCTTCTCTGTACCGCAACAAAAGCTACTTTTTCTTATGGATGTTTTGAACAAAATCTAGGTTTCATGCACTGTATCTATATGATTTGGCCTTTGTTTTTGTTTAGTTGATTGATGAAAAATAATCTAGGACAGATCACTAGAGCAGCATTAAAGCCAGAAACAGAATCCTTATTATTAAAACTGCAACACAACCAAAATACAGGGCCTTAACCCACGAACAGAAACAAAGACATAAACTAGAACCCAACACCAACCAAAACATACAACTCTGCTACAGAACCTTGGTACACATTTCATAAAGCGAACCATAAACTGTGCCAAAGTTTTCTCTGTTAGTAATGTTTGGATCTGGATCTGATGGGCTCATTACATCCAGCCCCACATACTGCACTTGTTTACTGGACATTCAGATAGAATGTGTTCAAGTCGGCTTTGTTGACATTGGCCACATGTCAAAGGGAAATGTTTAGACATCAAAGAGCATCAGTGTACCGTGTGTGATGAGTGTAAACAGATTACACATTGTACACAGACATCAGAATATCCCGCATTACGGTTATAGTTATTGTCATTATAATTTCTGGATAAACAGGATATTTCTCTTCTTACTATATGTCTCTCTCTCTAGCTCTTTCTCTCTCTCTCTTGCAGGATTAGTTGTAAGTTAATAATGGGTGTCCAGAATAGACGTTAGGTACACTTTTAATGTTATTGAAGTTGTTTTTCTCTTGGTGTTGCAAGGTTAACAGATGACTTACCTGTCAGCAGGACATGCATCTGAACCAGGACTGCAACAAAGAAGGTGTTCATTTTACAGAGCCTGTGTATCCATAAACCCAGTTATACTGCTGTTAGTACTGCTAGATACAAGCAGCTACAGGGCCCGATTGCTCACAACACCAAGCAGTCACACACCCCAACTTTGGCCCACCACTCACTCCTCCTCTCACTCTCTATTTATCCCTCTCTCTCTTTCCTCTCTCTTACTCTCTATTTCTTTGCCCTGCCTCGAGTCACTATGTGTAATATGAAACAGTGCATGCCCTGTTCCCACTTACTGCAGAACCTCCCCCTTCTTTTAGGAACGTTCCTCTCTCTCCCTCTCTCTCTCCTCTTCCTTTCTCTCTACCTCGCTCTCACTTTCTCCCTCTGTTTTCTCCCTTTCTATCAAGCTATCTCTTCTCCTCTCACTCTGCTGTAAAATGTAGGAAATGTCATTTCCTGTGTTCCTGTGAGTTTCTGGAGGCTGTCCAGGTAGAAGCAATGATAAAAGTTTTTTTCTTTGTATGTGTGTGTCCATGTACATCTATGTGTGTGTGCATGTGTTTGTGTAGTATAGTGTGTGACTCTACAAACTATTGTGTCTAAGCATTTGTAATAAATTTGGATAAACAGAATATTTGTCTTCTCTTTCTCTCTCTCTCTCACTTCAATCTCTCTCTTTCTCTTGGACTTTTTCTCACTCACTATCTTTCTGTGTGTGTGTCTATGTCTGTATAGTCTTTGTACAGTGTGCTTGTTATGAACCAAACCCAGGGATGTAATAGTGTGTCTGTATGGTATATCTGTGTGTATGTGTGTGTGCATGTGTATGAGGGTGTATGTGTGCTGTACTTAAGTTTGTGGGACCTCTCCCTGTTTCTCTGCCTGGTGGCCAGTGGCATGGGCTGGTCTCTAACTGTGGTTGTCAGCCTGCCCCAGTAAATCGCTTAGGCAGGAATTCTGCTGGCCTGCACAATTCTGCCAAAAAACTGAACTGTATTACACTTTTGAGCTTTGAGACTACACTTAGAAAACTCACTCCTCCTCAAAGAGGAGTGAGTTCAGCTAAATAACAGAAATATAGATTCTGTAGATCAATACTTATTACAGGACTGGATAGAGGTGTCAATTGTCCTGCCTAAGATAAGAATCCTTCTGCTAGAACAAGGAGGACACAATAATTCTGATAACTCATTTGGTAGTCGTGGAAACCAATGTTGCTCCTGTAGTGTCTGTTTCTCTGGAATGTTTTGATGCTAACAAGGGACCTGAGGATGTGAATGCATTAACTTTCATTGCCTTGACCAGATTCAAACCCACCTTACCCATAAGGAATTATGTTTTCGCTTCACCACTATTATCACTATTATTAATACCACCACTATTATCACTGTTTTATGCATATTTTTGCATTCCAGGTTGATAATGGTTCTCTTTTGCTTCCATTTGTTCTGACTCAAGTCTGGCTGCTCTTTTGCTCTGGGCCACTAGATTAGACAGATCCATCAGTGGTCAAAAGATGGCGCCAGACTTCAACCACTGCTTGAAAGAGTATTAAGATGAAGATACTTTGCAGTCATGTGACTTGTTTCCATTACCTGACAACAAAAGACAAGGTACCGGGGTCCTAATCCTGTGGTGCACCTTGAGTTACCTTCACATGTGGTAGTGGACAACGTAGTCTGTGGAAGATCTGGAGGAGTTTGACAACATAAAGACTATTTCAGTCATCCTATTAAAGCCTGTGGTAGCTGTGAAAAAAACTAAACATCTTTGTTGAGTATTTGTGAACCCATTAAATTAAAGGATGTAAACAAAGTAACAGAAAGATGACAAGAACATTTTTTTTCTTTTTAATTGTTTCCTTAAAAGGGGCCTCTGAAGGCCACATTCACAATCCTGATGGAGGACTAGATGCCAGAACATGTTTGTGCTACAAGTCCAGGCCACTCAGTTTTACTTCACAGCAATTCTGAAACATTCTCAAACATTACAGATAATGCAAACTTTTTATAATTATGTTACGTCCACATTATTATTAAATTTGTCAAAGAGCAACATTCAGGTCATGTTATTTCACAGAAGTCTCTTTTCATTTTCATCAAGCTTGTGTTTCCTTCTCAGTCACTACAGTGCATGCACATGTTAAAACTTCAACATTGTATTAACTAAAAAACAAAAGTCTCTCTATAGTATATGTTTCAATAAATACCAGTCCTAAGCAGCAAAGACTTCTTAGTCTGTTGGATATTATAGTAATAGTTCAAAAAATATACATTAATACTTCAGAAGTACCCAAATATGCTCTTTCAGTTTTAGGTGACAGTGAGCTAATCTAATAGACCAGCATATCATCTTTATCACATTCAAAAATGGAATGGTAAACTTTTCTGTGGCACAGTTATACATGAGTAGCTTCTATTTTTTCATCACAACAAAACATCAGCAGCAGAAATTGTCAGGGGCAGCAATTTACCAAACCTTACCAGAGTCCCAAAAGAAGACAATTTTCATAAACACAAACACATTATATTTGTAACACTTTCTATTTTTCTTCTTACATAGGTCACTTTTAAAACCTTATCTCTGTTTCTTATGAATGCACTACATATATACGGTATATAGTCTGTGTCTATAGACATTAGTATTTCTTTGTCAATCTGTGTTGCTACATATACACTGTTAGCTAATAGACAATTCAAGCTGTCAATCACAGTCATCACCAATCAGCAGAATCCATGGCAAAGTCCTCCAGCTCACTCATAGTGATGATGTCACGACCTGGAGGTCCAGAGGGAGCGGGGTCTTTATTCTCATCGTACATTATCCCCTCCCCCTGCTGGCTGCGTGTATCACTTCCCTTGTGTGTGTTGTACGGTGATGGTGCGTACGATGTTTGCACGTCATGGCGCGTATTCATATAGGGAGCCTGACCTGGGCTGTAGGCCTGTCTGTGTGAGCTCTCCTGGCTCATATAGCCCAGACTGCTCCTGCTTCTCACCCTCCCATGGTTCTCCTGCCCCCAGCCACGACTCTGTCTCCCCGATTCAGGTTCCTGGAGGTCCTGGTAGAAGCTGCCTGGAGCTGACATCCCTGAGCTGGATCGCTGAGGGGGCAAGGAGGACACAGGCTGGTGGTGGGTCTGGTGATGGGGATAGGGGTGGACAGAGGAGGGGGACATGGCATAAGGGTACGAGATCTGAGACTGAGAGTAAGAAGTTGGGGACATCGTTTTGGGATATGAGATCCGAGATTGGGTGTATGGAGTTGGGGAAAATGTTTTAGGGTATGGGACCCTGGATTGAGAGTATGGAGTTGGAGACATGGTTTTGGGATAGGGAGGCTGAGCTTGGGAGTAGGGAGTTGGGGACAGGGCTTGAAGATGAGGATGTGTGTACGGGTCCTGGGGTTGAGGATGGGGCTGGGGCCCAGTTTGTCCTGACTTCCGTACGTTCAGCTGGACATACTTCCCTGTCTCCGGGTCGAAGAAAGTTTTAGTCTTTACAGGAACAGGCATGTCCACCACAAAATATTGACCCGAGCCAGGGTCCTGCAGCACCTTCCTCTGGGTGAGGAGGTAACTGGGCTCAACATGGTACTGGGCCAACGGCTGCGTGGGGGAGGACCGGACACTGGACACTGACCTTGGGGCAAGGGGGACGGATATGGGGGAGGGGTGGTGTGGGGAGGCGTGGGCAAGGGAGACTGGGGCAGTTGCGTGGTGGGAGGCGAGAGGGAGGGAGATGGGGGAGCGGTGGTGTGGGGAAGCAAGGGGGAGGGAAACTGGGGCGGTGGCGTGGGGCGAGGCATGGAAGGAACGGTGGGAGGGGCGTAGCTCTGCAGTGGAGGCGGAGCCGCTAGAGACAAGAGTAGGGGCATGAGCGAGAGAGATGGGGGAGGAGAAGTGGGGGGAGGAAACTGCAGAGCGGCTGGAGGAGCGTAGATCTGAGGGGGATGATGGAACACTGGACATGTCCCTGAGAGGACTGTCCTCCGCGGTGGACACGTCAAGAGAAGTCTTTGACGACTCTTTCTTGATCCTGCGTGTCGTCAGACGCTTGGCCCTCCGCAGAGCCTTTTCTGTCTTTGGGGGCACGGAGGGGGGCTTACCCAGGGGCCTCCCTGCATCGCTGCCGAAGCTGCAGGCTGAGTCCGGCCTTTCGTAGCCCCCCCTGATGCCCCAGTCAGAGTCGTATGCCCCCCGGAAGTCAGCCAGGTCCGCAGCGCTGGTGGCAAAGCTGTCCACATCCTCTGACATTGTGCTGAGGACGGAGCGGGAGTCCTCCTCGTCCAATGCTAGGCTACGGTAGGATCGAGCCCGGTATTCCCTTTGTTCTGGTAGGCCACTGGTATAGTCATGGGCGTGAGCTAGGGAACTTGGTACAGGTGACTGTCTGACCACTGAGGACTGACGTGTTGGTCCGTTAGTGTCAGAGCTCTCCCTCCTCTTTTCCTGCTCTTCCTCTGCCCTCTCGCCTCCTCCCCTCCAGCCATCCAGCAATGAGTCTTCCTCTAAGCTTTTGTAGAAGCGGGGTCTGATGGTCTTGGTGAGAGTAGATCCCCTGAAGGTGTTGTCCTTCACCTTGAACATGCTGGGCTTGGGCCCTAGTGCCGGGGATGAGGTGTTGGAGCGTGTAGATGACAGGGCAGGGGAGGCAGCGGAGTGGGGTCTTTCATAGGACTCCCCATCCTCTGTTTGCTCCAGCTCCAGAAAATCCCCTTTCCGCGGAGAAGGCAGAGGGGAGCGTATGGGTCTCCACCTGGGTCTTCTCTCTGTCTCTGATGCACTGATTGAGTAGTACTGTAGAGAATCCATCTTGTCTGCCTCCTGTCTGGTTTTCTGAGCTGCTCTCTTCTCCTCATCTCTCTCTTTGGCTCTCCGCTCTAGCTTATTCCTTTCCTCTTTCACTATTCTCTCTTCCTTGCTTCGCTCATCCTCTATCTGCATTTTTCTGTTTTTCTCCTCCTCTGCCCTCTCCATCTCTTCGCTCTGTTTTACTCTTGAATGTTCCTCCCTCAACCTCACTTCCTCCTTTATCCTTGCCTCATTCAGCGTACTTTCTTCCTCTTCTTTCACTCTCCTCCCCTCCTCCATCCTATTCTTCTCTTGTTCCCTCTTCTCCTCCACCTGTCTCTGTTTTGCTTTCATCTCCTCCGCCTGCTTCCGCTCCTCCTCCTCCCTCGCTTTTCTCTCCTCTCTTTGTTTAGCTCTTTCCTCCTCCTCTCGTCTCCTTTCTTCCTTGCTCCTCTCAGCTTTCCTTATATTCTCCTCCTCCTCCTCCTTTCTCCTGTTTTCCTCTTCTTTTGCTCTCCTCTCCTCCTCCATATTTTTCTCCTCCTCCCTCTTCCTCTCCTCCTCTCTCTTTTTTGCTATTCTCTCCTCTTCTTTCCTTCTCTCCTCCTCTCTCTTCCTCTCCTCCTCCCTCTTTCTCTCCTCCTCTCTCTTTTTTGCTATTCTCTCCTCTTCTTTCCTTCTCTCGTCTTCTCTCTTTCTCTCCTCCTCCCTCTTCCTCTCCTCCTCTCTCTTTTTTGCTATTCTCTCCTCTTCTCTCTTTCTCTCCTCCTCCCTCTTTCTCTCCTCCTCTCTCTTTTTTGCTATTTTCTCTTCTTCTTTCCTTCTCTCGTCTTCTCTCTTTCTCTCCTCCTCCCTCTTTCTCTCCTCCTCCCTCTCCCTCTCCTCCTCCCTCTTCATCTCCTCCTCCCTCTTCCTCTCCTCCTCTCTCTTTTTTGCTATTCTCTCCTCTTCTTTCCTTCTTTCGTCTTCTCTCTTTCTCTCCTCCTCTCTCTTCCTCTCCTCCTCTCTCATTTTTTCCATTCTCTCCTCTTCTTTCCTTCTTTCGTCTTCTCTCTTTCTCTCCTCCTCTCTCTTCCTCTCCTCCTCTCTCATTTTTGCCATTCTCTCCTCTTCTTTCTTTCTCTCCTCCTCTCTCTTCCTCTCCTCCTCCCTCTTCCGCTCCTCCTCTCTTTTTTTTGCTATTCTCTCCTCTTCCCTCTTCCTCTCCTCCTCCCTCTTTCTCTCCTCCTCTCTCTTTTTTGCTATTTTCTCTTCTTCTTTCCTTCTCTCGTCTTCTCTCTTTCTCTCCTCCTCCCTCTTCCTCTTCTCCTCCCTCTCCCTCTCCTCCTCCCTCTTCATCTCCTCCTCCCTCTTCCTCTCCTCTTCTCTCTTCCTCTCCTCCTCCCTCTTCCTCTCCTCCTCTCTCTTTTTTGCTATTCTCTCCTCTTCTTTCCTTCTTTTGTCTTCTCTCTTTCTCTCCTCCTCTCTCTTCCTCTCCTCCTCTCTCTTTTTTGCCATTCTCTCCTCTTCTCTCCTCCTCTCATCTTCTCTCTTCCTCTCCTCCTCCCTCTTCCTCTCCTCCTCCCTCTTCCTCTCCTCCTCCCTCTTCCTCTCCTCCTCTCTCTTTTTTGCTATTCTCTCCTCTTCTGTCCTTCTCTCCTCCTCCCTCTTCCTCTCCTCCTCCCTCTTCCTCTCCTCCTCTGCCTTTTTTGCTATTATCTCCTCTTCTTTCCTTCTCTCGTCTTCTCTCTTTCTCTCCTCCTCCCTCTTCCTCTCCTCCTCCCTCTTCCTCTCCTCCTCCCTCTTTTTTGCTATTCTCTCCTCTTCTTTCCTCCTCTCATCTTCTCTCTTTCTCTCCTCTTCTCTCTTTCTCTCCTCCTCCCTCTTCCTCTCCTCCTCCCTCTTTTTTGCTATTCTCTCCTCTTCTTTCCTCCTCTCATCTTCTCTCTTCCTCTCCTCTTCTCTCTTCCTCTCCTCCTCCCTCTTCCTCTCCTCCTCTCTCTTTTTTGCTATTCTCTCCTCTTCTTTCCTCCTCTCGTCTTCTCTCTTTCTCTTCTCTTCTCTCTTTCTCTCCTCCTCCCTCTTCCTCTCCTCCTCTTCTCTCTTTCTCTGCTCCTCTTTTTTCATCTCCTCCTCTCTCTTTTTTGCTATTTTCTCTTCTTCTTTCCTCTTCTCTTCTCTCTTTCTCTCCTCCTCTCTCTTTCTCTCCTCCTCCCTCTTCCTCTCATCCTCTTCTCTCTTTCTATGCTCCTCTTTTTTCATCTCCTCTGCTCTCTTTTTTGCTCTTCTCTCCTCTTCTTTCTTTCTCTCGTCTTCTGTCTTCCTCTTCTCCTCTCTCCTCTCTTCTTCCCTTCTCTTCTCCTCCTCTCTCATTTCTGCAATTCTTTGCTCTTCTTTGCTCTTTTCCTCTTCCCTTCTCTCTTCTTCGATTTGTCTTGCTTTCCTTTCCTCTTCTTCTTTTTCTCTTTTCTCCACCTCTCTCTGTTTAGCTTGTCTTTCCTCGCCCTTCCTCATCTCTGCTTCCCTCCTCTCTTCGTTTTTCTTCTTTGTTTGTCCTTCATCCCCCTCCTCATTCCTCCTTAATGTGGCCTCAGCATTGTGTTTGAGATGCTGGGTTGGTGCTTCCTCCATGCCAGTGACTCTCTGTCCTTCTTTGGCCTTGTTAGATAAGACCATCTTCTTCAGCTCAAATATCCCTGTCTTCTTCTGATCCTGCTCCATAGCTGAGAAAACCGCAGAAGTACTGTTGTTCCCCACAGTAACCTTTGGTTCTTCTCCTAACATCATCTCTTTCACTGCCTGCTCATGTGTAGCCTCTGAAGTGAAGACAGGCCGTCTGCTGGGGCGGGTCTGGATTCTGGGGAAGTAATCATCCTTTCGCCCCGGACTGTCTAGTTTAGGTCTGTCTTCCTCCTCTGAGGAGATGACCTTTAATCTAGCGTAGTCAGCAATGGCTGATATCTCAAAAGCGTTTTTGGCCTTGACATCTTGTTTAGCACTTGCGTCTTCTCTTGCAGATGAGTCAGAGACATTCTTAGTCTGAGGGTCAAGCTCCCTGCGATGACTGTCCTGGTCTACTGGTTCTCCTCTTGCCTCCTTGGTGGTATCTCTAACTGAGGGAGCGCCACTCTCCTTCCTCGGTTCAGCCTCTTTCCTGCTCTCACCTTGTAGTTTCATATTCTGCATATCTATCTCATTGGTTAAGTTAAGTTCCACCGCTCTGGTCTTATTCTTGTCCAAAACAAAGACTGCATTTGGAAGACTGTCTGTTTGCCAGGAAAGGGGTGGGTTTGCTTCAATGTCCTGGTTTGTCTTATTTTTCATGAATCCGTTGTTGTGTAGCTCTTTATCAGTTACCTTTGTTGAAGTGAGAACAGATCTGGCACTTTTATCATCTGCTATTGTTTTAGTACTTTTTCCATTTTCAAACGTTGTCATTTCAACTTGCTGAAGCTCTTTGGTTATAGCTACACCAACCTGTTGAACAGTTGTCAATGATATACCTTCCTTGGGTGGTGAAAGCATGCCTGCAATGACAACGCCATCTTTGTGTGCATTTGAATCTTCTTGAAGCACTGCAGGGTCTATGGGAAGTCCACCATCTTGAATGCTCTTCTTAAGGCTCTTCTTAAGGTTTCCGTTAGCGTAGTCTTTGGCTTTCTGTGCTATTATGCCCTGTTTGAAGAGAAGGGGTTGCGTTTCAGTCACTGATTTATTTTTACCTGTGTCTTTGACAGCAGGGAGATCATGGGGTACAATTTCTCTCTGACATCCTTTGGACAGAGAATTCTCCTCTGACATATTCCCTTTCTCTTGTATCTTACACGCCATCATCATTTTTTCAAGTTCTTGCTCTGCAAATACAGTATCTTCCACTATAGAGTCTCTTGGTTTGCTTGTTTCCAATGGCATACATTGTTCAGCTGGTTTGGATTCATTATGTAAAGCTATTTCACCTGGACAGAAAACTGAGGAGGAGGTAGTCTTCTGTTCCATATTAACATTATCTTTATTGGAGAACTTGTCTGAGTTGGGCTGAGTTTTATTGGTAGTAATTGCCTCAGACTTGTTATATTTATCCTCCACTGGAGTGCCTTCTAGAATGAAACTTTTGTCCACCTGCCCCAAAGGTTCTTTCTCTCTCACAGTCACCATGATACCCATTATCTGAAGACTGTCATCTTTTGCGTTATTTTTGCTGGCATCTTTGACATGTGTTGATGGATTGTTTTGCTTTTGCGAAAAGCTTTCCATCTTCTCTTTCTCTAAATGTTTCAATTCCTTCTTGAAGTTTCCTGGAACAAGGTTAGTTTCTGTTTTTAGTTCATTTTTCAAGGGACTATCATGGATTTCACTGACTGGAGGTGAAAAAGATTTGTCTGCTTCAGTCTGTTTTCCAGTGGAAGCCTCATTGTGCTTCAGCTGTGTATCGTTAACCACTGTTGACTCTTTCTTCACAGCCTCTTGAGTCTGGGGCTTCTGCCGTATGTTGGCACCTAAAGACAGGTGTTTGGTAGGGTTTCTTGGTGAAAAATCATCTCGTATAGCGTAGCCTCTTTCTTTGATGGCTGAAATCTCTTTTTCTGCATGGGCCTTAAGCTTAGAGGTCAGGATCTCCTGTTTGGTCTGGCCTCTTTCTTTGTAAGACAAGGCTCTAAATGACGTTGAAGGAGTTTTCATCAGTGTTCCACTCTGCTCAGCTTGCTTGCTAGGTTTCCTTTCAAGGTGCTGAGACTTGACCGGAGTGTTGTTATGTCCATGTGCTGGAGTCTCACTACTATCTTGTTTGTCTGCTTTAGTCTTGGCTGTATTAAGTTCATTTGTGGCTGATTTAATCGATTCTGCTGTTTTACCCACCACTGTTGCTGATTCATTTGCACTGAGCAGTTTAAATTCTTTTGAGGACTCACTGTAAATATACTGGTTCTCTCTGACTTCCTCGTATTTTGAACTCTGACCTGTCTTACCTTGTTCCTCTACCTCAGCTGTTTCATTCACGATGGCAGAGTTTATTTCATCCTTGTCCTTTCGTGATCCAGCCTGATCCTCTTCCGTCACTAACATTTTACCCTTGTCGGTTGAGGTAGCGTCAGACTGGCTGTTTCTGTTGGCCATGAGAGTGCTACTGAAACCATACTTTTCTCTTACTTTTGCATATTCATCGGCTCCTCTGTCCACAGGTAGACAATCATATTTGCTGACTGTAGCACCTGCTTTCTGCAAACTCTCTCTGATTATCAGATTTTTGATCACATCACTTTGTTCAGATTTGTCCACAGCTATACTTGAGACTTGCATTTGAGCCTTTTCCGTTTGCTCCCTGGCTGCTTCAGTTTGTGCTTGCTCCTCCTTAGATTGCTCTGCCTTTAACTGTTCTGATTTTGTTCTTTCTGGTTTAGCTAGCTCTGCTTTAGCTTGTTCTGCTTTAGCTAGCTCTGCTTTAACTTGTCCTTCTTTAGCTTGTGCTGCATTAGCTAGCTGTGTTTTGGCTTTGTCTACTTTAGCATTATCTGATTTAGATAACTCCATTTCAGCCTGTTCGGCTTTAGCTAGCTGTGCTTTAGCCTGCTCCGCCCTATCCTGATCTTCCTTGGCTGAATTATTTTGAGTGATCTGGTCACCAATCTGTTTCACCTTATACCCTTGATATTTGGGCCCAGTGTTGTCCTCCATCCATGACTGTGTTTTTCTCTGAAGAGATTCCTGACTGGCCTTGGCCTCAGAATAGACCATCTTCTGACTGTAATCTGGACTGGTCTTATCCCTCTGTATCTGATGACTATCTTTCAGCAGTGAGCCCTCATGAAACTGGTGTTGCTCCTGACTTCCATGGAGTGTTCCAGTTATCCTTCCAAGTATTTGTTTCCCATAAACAGCAGTGTCTCTCAGTGGGGCATCAGTGACTGGCGCATAGGGATCGGCCGGTGCTTGATCTGAAACTGGAAGTATGTCTTTCTTTGCATTTATTGTTTTAGATTTTTTGTTCACTTTTGAAAATTCTCCTTTTGCATATGATATTCCGGTATACAAAGACTCCTTCTGTTCATTACTCTGCTGTTCTTTCTTCAAATCCCACTCACTCTTTGCTTCATATTGCTGTCTTGCAGAGAGGTTTTGTCTCTGGGCACCACCTGTTCTTTGGATCGACTGTGAGAATCTATCTCTCTCTATAAGAGTAGCTATATCTCCTTTCCAAGGGGGCACCACTGGCTTAACTCTGTCATTAAATCCTAATTTATCTGCGTCATGGTTGTTAGTGTTGTTCACGAAAACCTGCTGTCCCCAACTGTCCTGTGAGGACGCATCGCTGTACCTCTTTTGCTCATATCCATCTGATTTGGTGGGTCTCTGGTCTGTCACTGTATAGGGACTGGGCTCCAACTTTTGTGCAGGAACTTGCTTCTCTCTTCCTTGGTTAGGGGTGACAGAATTTGTTCTCTGAGTGTCCCTAAAGGGCGAGGGTGGGTCCAGAGTAGTGTTAAGGTTTAGGTTGAGAAGAGGAGATCTCATAATAGGTTGGGTGTTGTGCACATCTAATTTATTGGGGCTGATTTGCTTGTACTTGTCCAGGCTATCTGTTTTGGTTGTCTCGGGCCCTGGACTAGCAGTGTTTAATGGTGTTAGACCTCCCAGACAAGCCTGTCCATTAGACAGGTGCTCTTTTCCTGCATAGCCTTCCTGTGTCATGGTATTGTACTCATGATATCTTGGATTTACAGATGACCTAACAGTCAGATAGTCCTCTGGCCTGGAGTTACATTGTTGGCCGGTATAGGCTGAAATAGGAGATGAGGGCTGACCAGCAAATGCTATTGGAGGGAGCAGTGCAAGGCTGTGATGTGAGTGATAATGTGGGTGTGTTGGTGAGATGGTAGCCATCTGTCCTGGATTACTATGGTCTTGGTATGACTGTGGGTGTTGCGAGAGTACTGAATTATCTGTAATGGCAAGCTCCTCCTGTACAATCACCTGAGGGATTTGAAGGTCTGGGGTTGAGGGTATGTCTATGATTGTGTCTCTTGGCTCAAAACTGTCCAAGGTGGATGGCTGCTTGCTCCTGTCAGTCACCTCCAGGCCTTTGAACTTGGTGGGGCTGTAGGTGCTCTTCACTCTTTTTCTATTGTCCTTTAGGTTAAAGAGGAGGCTGGAGGCCCTGGATTTGTAGTTGGACATCCTGGTGTCAGGAGTGGCGCCCCGACTTTCGCCCCGTGCTGGGGGATACTCGACTGCAGGGGGGGATGACACGGCAGGCGGGAAGACTTCGGAGGTCTCGGTATCCTGACGTGTGTGGATGATGGGCGTTAGCAGTTGGCTGATGTTGAAAGGTGTGGTGCTGCTGCTGCTAGTTTCCATGGTGATGCTCTGCTCTGCGGTCACCATGGTGACCTTCTGGCGGAGCTCAGTAACGGAGCGGACGCCCTCATGGCTGCTGCGCCGGGACCAGTCATTAGTGGGCGAGACTGTGGAGGGGCGATGTGAGGAGAGGTGTTTGGATCCTACACTCTGGCTGCGTTTCCATGGTGGGTATTGGGTCAGCTCAGAGTCTGAGAGCTTCTTGAGGGGAAGGGACTTGTGGAGCACTGTGGAGGTTGAGCGGTGGGGGGGCGGGGGTGCAACAGCTTCTAAGTGTTTCCTCTGGGGGCGAACCCCCCTCTGCTCATAAAACATGGTGTGGCTCTGCATTTGGTGGCCCATAGTCAGCTCCTTATACATGGGCGTCTCGTACCATCTGGGGAACTCCATGGGGGACATGAACCCAGAAACCTGGTCCCCATGCTGGAAGGGGAAACGGGCCTGGTTCCTCCACACCCTGAAGGGGCTGAGCTCACTGTGCATGAAGAAGTTGGATCTGGAGTTAATCTGGGAGAACATGCTGCTGTGTTTGTTATGGGCAGTCCTCAGGAAGGAGGAGCCTGAAGTGTCCATTTGGGCCACAGCACCAGCCACCTCTGAGGAATAGAGACTGGTATCCCTGGGGGAAAAGGGTAGGGTGGCAGTGTTGGGGATTGGACCTCCAGAGAAAGGGCCAAAAGGGCCACCAGGGGTGGGAAAGGGACCAGACAAGGAAGAGGAAGGGAATGGGTCTGTGTTAAAGTTGTTGTGGTATGCAGTTGAGAACTCAGACAGCTCTCGTTGGATACTCATCAGAGCTGATTTGTCCCAGCTGGGCTCGCAGTTGTTCCAGTCCCTGAACTTTCCCTCTGGTAACCCACCGGCATCTTTGTCTCTGTAACCCTCTGAGCTAAAGGCTTTGATGAGAGAGGAGACCCTGGAGCGACTTCGACGTTGCTGTGCGCAAAGGTTTGTGGTTCCATTGCGAAGTAAGGACAGGCGTTCCTCTGTCAGATTATTCTCCTGCTGAGATACATCTGTGGAGGTGTGCTGGAATGTGGAAGACAACCCCCCTTCCCCATAGCCCCCCCAATGGTGCAAGTCTCCCTGCAGTGTATTAGCCCCCCCTCCCTGGACCCAGGACTCCTCCTGGCCATACTGCTCAAGGCTGAGACTAAAGCTCTCCTGGGCAGCTCTCTTCAGCAGCTCTCTGTCCCTCTCTTCCCTATCCTGCCTCTCCTCCTCCCTGCCAGACTCTTGGCCCAGCCTTTCTTGGCTGAAGGCCTGCATTCTCTCCTTCTGAGAGGAGGGTGAGGAGGAGCCGAGGTCGGAGTCATTGTAAACGGCCTCCTCACCGATGCAGAGGCTCCTGAAGGCGCGGTCGGTCAGGCTGCTGACCTCGCGGTCCGTCTCGTCCAGGAAGGAGCTTCCGCTGGATGTGTCGCTGTGGCCACCATCACTGTGCTTCCGGTGGCTGCTGCCACGACGACTGGAGTGACGTTTCTCCACTGTAGTCATGACGAAGGCTTGGTCACTCACATATGCCAAAAATCATGTCTTGAATGAACTCTCTTTTACACACACACACGGTCCGAGTGGCCTGTGATTGGGGCCCAAATGGGCCCAGGTAGGCTGGGTCGGGGGTTGTAGGGTACTCCACTAAGGCAATGTGCATCTGAGCAGTTATCTGTGTGAATGATGCCTGTCAATACAAAGAGAGAAAAACAAGGGTGCTGGATTAGAATCATCTGCAGCAGCAATGTTGCCTATTTTCTAAAACCAGTTATTAGGCAGAATATTCTGTAGGGCATAGTCTGCATATCTATTCCTTTTTGGAAACAGTAGCACTTCATATTATAGAAGTAAAATTGCTTTTTTGTGTTCTCTGTAGGTAACACCATAAAGAGTTTTAAACTTTTACAAATCGAAAATACTCTAAGACTACAGCAGTGACAGCACTGGTAGATGTTGATGATTTGATTGACAGGTCAGCGTTTTAAAGAGACTACTTTTCCCTGAATGAAGCAGGGATGTTCTGCATGCAGAGCTGAAAACAGCCCTGTAAAATCCCAGTCAATCGCTCTGACCTTCATAGCCATGTGGTGACCCAAGCCACCCAGTTGCTAGGCACAGCAGAGAGAGAGAGAGAGAGAGACAGACCCTGAGACTCACGTGAGTTATTTTAGGAAAGGAGGGCAACGTTTCCCTTTCAAATTCTAATGATCTGGCCCCTCCATCCAACCCCCCTCCACATGACCACCAGTTCTGTAGTGACCAATACTCCCTACTGTCATGCCTGTGCCTAAAATGGAGCACCACAGTATTCGAAAGACGATCAGTAGATGGTCATCATTACCAAGCACTGCTTACATTTGACATCACGTCCTCGCTTTAGCAGTATTTATAATTAACGGTGGATAGAATATGCTGTGTGCTGATATGCTACCGCTTTTAGGTGAGGGTAAACCAAGGCAAAGCAAACTATTGTTAGAAAATTAAGACAGCCTGGATGAACCTGGATGAGTTGGGTGAAACTATGTCTGTTTGTGTTTGGTATATCAACAGAAGTCAACTGTAGAGGAAGGATAGCGCATTAGGGCTGGAATATGCATGTGTGTGTACATGTGTGCGGTTAATTTTACTACAGCTGCCAGGCAGTCTTTACCCAGCCCGGAATATCTGGTGGACCATTAATACCTCATGACTTGGGGAACAGTCCCTGCATACGCAAAACACACACACGTTCACATGCATATTCCATTTTTCATGCTCTATCTTTCCTCTACAGTTAACATGTGTAGCATCAGCACTGGTGTGTTGACGATTAGTGTGGTCAGTACAGACAGAGCCTGAAAAGCAAAGATAGGCCTAGTCACATCCACTGAAGAGCCACAACAATGTGTGACTGACACCAAGAAAAGTTTGTTTTTTGGGCTTTCCGCTGTAAACAATCAAGGAATTGCTTGATACCCCTGGAAGAGAGGTATATAAACCAATGTGCATAATGAGAGACTGACCAACTCTTGAGTTAAAACTCGGGTTGCTGATGTCTTAGACAGACACTCGGGGTGGCCTGGGTATATAACTGCCTTATTCCCAAGGAGTTTGTTTTAGTTTGAGTCTTTATATGTCAACGGTGCACTAAGGGTACTTACTTCATAAGATTGGTATTGCACAGCGGTTGAGTATTTGACAGTTTGAGGTTGTAGTTTTGAATCCCTTGTACAGTTGAATAAAAGTTTCCGCTAAATACAACCTTCTTACTTAAACTGTTAACACACTAAGAATAAAGACACTAACGTGAACATTCAGTATCAAACAAATGAAAGGCTGAAGGTGTGTGTGTATAGTAGAATACTGTATATGTGTGGCATGTATTTGACCACAGTACAGTATGTAGACATTGACAACACTTGTGCTGGTACTAGAGAATGAGTGTGATTACCGTGGATGTATATCTGCCTTGTTGTAAATATAGACACGTCACTTGATGCCAGCTTTATCTCCAATCCATCATTACAGCTACACGTGACGACAGAGATTACAGCTATGCCTTTTAGCCCTATCGTTTTAGCTACATCTTTTTCTCCTCCTGCCAAAACCTGATATCTCACGCTCTCATTCTGTCTCTCCTCACCGCTTTCCATCTGACACATGGTCTCTCTCTGTCTCTCCCTATCTCTCCTTTTCCCTATCTGCCTTTTTCTCCCCCCCCTATCTCCCTCCTCTTTTTCTCTCTTTTGTACACACACACACACACACACACACACATCTTCTCTCGTCTTCAGCCAGGGAGGTTTCTGTTGATCACTGCATTGGCAGGTTTATTTTTACCCAATGAGGGGCCTCTGAAAGTTACAACTTGACACCAGGGAGGCCTCAGTGATGAGCTACATGTTCTGCAGAAGCCATGCTGCTGTTAAACAGGTATGGCACCATCACAGGATAGAAAATGCAAAAAAGTGGTGCTGCTAAGTTGTGCATGTGAACGCTAGTGACAGTCAGCTATCTGGAATGTGAAACAGGCAAGTGCAACCCTCTTGCTTGTCTGTGATGAATGTGCCAGTGTGTCCATGTTCACACAGAAGTATGTTGCACAGCTGTAGTTTTCATTATGTATTTAACACGATGCACTTTTGAGGGTGCCCTGTCCACATGGACTTGCTAACACTCTACAGATTGCAATAGAGCACATGACCCACAACACAAGATATTTAGAGGAGAGAACATGTCACCTTACCTTCCATTCCTGGAATCCATATTTGTGGGGTTTAGTAAATCATCCAAGATTTCTCCCAGTACAGAGGGGCCTTGGGTTTGCAGCCTCTAATCACTGAAGACAGAGTTCTTTGTCCCTCTGACAGAAATCCTCTCTCTCTCTAATAGGCATCACACAAGCAGCTTTGTCTGTCTTTCTCTCTGTCTGTCTCTGTTTTTCCCTTGGTCGTTGGTCGGTCGGTCTGTCTGTCTGTCTGTCTGTCTGTCTCTCTCTCTCTCTCTCTCTCTCTCTCTCTCTCTCTCTCTCTCTTTGTTTTTCTATTATTTGGGATCAGACACGTCCAATATTGTAGGTCCACTTCCAAGCCTTTGAGCTCACGGTCAGACAGCCTCAGCTGTCAACCCCAGGTCAGAGACCAGACCAAAACTTAGTTGTCGTCCAAATGAGTGACCAGCAACCATGCTGGGGATTGGGGGCTGAGAGAGAACACACGAATGTGAGTGAGAGGCGGCCGTCAGAGCGGTGTCATGTGTCAGACAGATGAAACAAACAGATCCTTCCACTATTTTTAAATCTGCAATGGCTATCTGCTAATAACCTGTGACCGACAGTAACTATCAGCACTCTGAAACTACTTGCGGAGACCCCTGCATGAGATTTGGAGGGGAGAAGCTATTTCCTATAGACATATTGTTGTGCTGTTTGTGTTCATGTAAGGCTTGGAAATGGGGGGTTTGGGGCACATGTTCCCCTTAGGGAGACATAAATAGCCTGCTGCCTCACACAGTACAGGACCCTCCTATTCACTTGGCAGCACAGAGACAAGTACTTCTACCAAGTGTCAACAAATGGTCTCTCATTCCCAGCAGATTATCGAATCTAGATTTAGAGTTGAAGTTTTTTTTAGATTATAAAGGATTTTTTGATGGCTGGATGAACAGTAGACAGAACAGATTTTCTCTACTGAAACATTGCTTTACAACCTCTGAACGCTGAACCACCCACAGTGTAGCAGAGGAGAGAGAGTAGTTTAGGGGTGGTTTAAAGTACACCTCCCTCTATACTTTATAGAGGGAGGTGTACTTTAAACCAACTAATTCTTTAAGGTTAGTTTAAATAAAGTGTTGAGGTGGTGTAGAGGTGGTGTAGGGAAAGTGTAGAGATGCTATAGAGGAGATGTGAAGGGAGGGGTTGACATGGTTTAGAGGAGGCATGGATTAGAGGTGGTTCCGAGGATGTGGTTTAAAGGTGCATAGGTGGTGTGCAGGTGGTGTACAGCATATATAGAGGGAGGTGTAGAGGCCTCTAAGCTTAACTCAGCCTGAGCTGAGGGGATATTCTGAACCTATATCAAAATTGTGGGAAGTTCTCTTGTCCAGTCAGAACTGTGCGAAGGTTCTGTAGTCCATTCAGAACTGTAGGAAGGTTCTGCAGGTCAGTCAAAACTATAGAAAGGTTCTGCGAGTTATTTAGTGTGCAATCAGACTGTGGCCTCTGAAGGCAGTTTTCTGAACCCAAAGTTCCCCTTTCACCCATGTTAACCTCCTACCTTTTGTCACTGTCTTCTATACCCTCCTCCTTGCCTCCCTTGCCCTCTGCCCCCCTTTTCCACCCCTGTCTCCCCCATCCCCCACCCCCTCCCATCCAGCTCACTGCTATAATAGGAGATTGCCACAGTGGATCGTTTCCCAGGAGTCTTGGCGGGTGCAGGGCTGGCTTGTTCAAGTGATGGACACACACACATGGACTGGGCTCTAATGGGCCCTCTCTCTCCCTGTAACACACACACACACACTACGCTCAGTAATGGACACTCACACATGGACTGAGCTCCGTCAACCCGTGAAACATGAGGCCCCCCCACCCGGCCTGTCATTGCTGTACTGCCCAGTTACTGGGCCTTGGAAAATCTGAAACAAACACACTGATGTCTGCACACATACACATGACACACACAGACACTAATACATATATACACAGCCACACACACACTCACACACGTACATCGATACACACATACAGACTCAAACCCAGCTACAAAGATGCGCACGCACACACGCAAATGGGCATTGCATCCTGTCTCCCCCAACTTCACTCTTCACAGATTAACCCCATACCACATACCTCTTAATCGGCTTTCTTCCTTCCAAACACATCTCTCTTTCACTTTCTTCCTACATTGCTTTTGACTGCGCACTGCATTTATAGCTCCAAATAAAAATGTTCTGTACAAAAGATTTAAAATATTGTATTAAACTGATAAAAATCATTATAGGTTGTTTTTTAATGGCGAGATGAGGAAAATTGATCCTGATAACTGAAACTAGAGGCAGAACATGTTTTGAACCTGGCAGTAAGTTATCCTTCCACTCTGCTCATTAGGACCCTCTAGTGGACAAGATTAACATAAATCACTTCCATGTATGGACTTCTTTCTTGAAGTAATCTGGTAATACGTGCCTGTGTGCGTGCGTGTGTGCATGTGTGTGCGCGCGCGCGTGTGTGTGTGTGTGTGTATTTCTGTGATTGTTTGTGAGCAGTCCATCCATTCAGAATTCCAAGCATTGATCAAAATGCTAGGAGTGTGTACATGGTCTCTGTTGATGCTGAGTAAGGCAAAGGCAGTCTGTGGGTTTGGGGCCAGACAGAAGACTGCTGCATTACAATATGCTGGTCTCTTACCAGAACCATCAGAGAACTTAATTGATTCAAATTGATTGGAGTATTGATTGTTTCTGATGCAAGAATTAAAATGAGCAGTGATGTCTATGGATGTTTCGACTTCTCTCTGGCTTTGGGCTGAAGCGTCATACCTACACACTAACTTGCCTGCATGCATATGTGTCTATCCTACATGCGTATGTTTGTGTGTTTGTAGCTTCTATGTATGTGTCAAACATGTTGTGTGTTTGTGTGTGAATCTGTGTGTGTGTATCAGGCCTTCCTACAGTACTTCCTGGTTCTGGTTCAGGTGATACCCTACCACAGGCCTCTGTGCAACTTCATTACTGCAACAAAAGAAGTCCATTAATTTTTCCTAGGAGTACTGAGTTGAGTGCCGCTTCGCCATATTCACCAACACCGTTTGTCTGTGTCTCTGGCATCTCTCCAGCTAATTTAATACAACAATGCAGCTCCAAACTGCCTCAGGACTTTTTTTAGGTGACAGAGAATTATCAATGATGCCACATGCCCACGCTGAATGTCCCCAACAACTTCACTTGTTTATGAAATATTAAAGCTGTAAATGATGGGGCGCCGTCATGCGAAAAGCATAATGATGATCGGAGTCATTACAACCACTGCATCTTTTGTTTTTACTAATGATTAAATTCCTAAACTACTGTATTCAATTTGGAGGAATCGAATGTGCTGTCAACCGCCTTTGTGTGATTTGAGTGAATGTCAATGTCAGCCATATTGGTGCATTGTTCCGTTTTTGGAACATGGAGTATATTTGGTATAAGTATACACAATATTATCACTATCTGCCATGTCACTGGGTGTTTAGCTACTTTGCTTATGAGCCCTTCATACACTTGCTGTAAATATGACCCTTTACAAATGAGGTTTACATGAGTAGCAGCACTTTATGAAACTCAAGGAAAACATTGAAAAGAGAACTTGAGTTTTTAAAGTCAAGATCCTGCAGGACGATTCAAGTGTATTAGAATTAGATGAGCAGAACCATTTGAAAAATGGATCATCAAAAAGGATTCACAAGTTCCAGACACAATAAAATGTCATTTTATTAATGGAATATTTACAACTTGCCCAAAGCATCTTTATTGATGCATAGGGAGGGAGGGAGCGAGGGAGGGAGCGAGCGAGCAAGCAAGAGAGAAGGGGGAAAGGAGAGAGCAAGAGAATGAGAGGAAAACATTTTAAAAAGGATGGAGGATGGGAGTTTTCGGTATCATGAGGCAGGACTTCTGACTTTCTCTCTCTGTGTCACCATGGTGTCGCCTCATCTATAATGGAAGCAGTACTTCGTGGTAATACATAATTTCTTATCAATTATTCATGCTAATGTGTGTGTAGTTTACTTAATTGTGTTATTGACTATCAAAAGTAATTTCCTGAAAATCCTCAAGGGCGCAAATTGAATAAGACTAGCTCGGGGGCTGTGTGCTCTGCTGTTAAGTATTCTTCAGATAGACCTGAAGTCAAAGGCCTAGCAAGGCAAGACTACAGAGAAGGAGTTATTCAGAGACAAATGAATTGATACATGAATAAATATTTAACTTCTGATGAACAATAAAGTTGCCTCCAGGTGTGAATGAACATATCATTTAGTAAATGTGAACATTAATAATTAGCACATCGTGGCTTATGATGTTTTAAGCAGTGGCCTGGCAATGCTTTTGAAGGGGGAGAGTGAAACAGAGCACAAGAGGGAGAAAGCAAGTACAAGATGGAATGAGAGAGCGAGAGAGCGAGAGAGAGATTGAGAGACAAGAGCGTTCCTAAAAAGTAAATAAATGATAAGCTCAACGATTGCTCCCCTCTCCTCTCTTCTCCCGGCAGGCTCTGAGGGAAGCTGATTAATAATGTAGAGCAGCAGATGGCTGGAGATCCAGGCAACAGCAGAGGTACATGAGTGACTACATCTTTAATTGTTTTAAAGAACTTGTCACAACAGGACTCGAATGTTCAGTGTCCGTTCCCACTTCAGACGCGCTAACAGACTGATGCTGATGGAGTGCGGCACTGCTGCTCTGTCACTGTCTCAGCCTCAGCCCACTGTCACTAACACACACACACTGGCTCATGTATCAGTAACACAGGACACGCTTGTGTAAAGATGTTCAGAATAGAAGGGTTAACTTGACGTATAACAAAGTGCATCGTCATTGTCAAATAAAAGAGTAAATCCAATTTTCTTGCAGATAAAGAATGACTGAATTACTGTCTTAATATTGAGTTTCCATCTTCTGAAAGAAATGTTGAAATTTTACACTTCCAATTTAATATTTTACAGTTAAGCATGCCTTAATAAACAGATGAATGTGATCTGTAAATTTCTATAACACAACATCAAACCTCAGAGCATCAGTTCTTCAGGAAACAGCAGGAAAATATTTCAAATTCACATCATCGGTCAGGTTGGAAGTCTTTGCTTCACATACATGACAAAAGTCTTTATCTATGACAAAGTCCATGAGTTCGAGTCCAATAGCAACAATACAGTGCTGGGACAATACAGTACATCAGCTAATAGAGAGGCCCAAAACCCCACAACATTCAATATTTCTCATACCAATCTTAAATTACATTCAAATAATGACAACAAAAAGAAATATCTTAATATCTTAGATAGTTTGATCAAAACACTGGGATGTCGGGCTAGATGCCTCTCCTCTCTGCTTCCACAGGAACACTCAGCAGTACTGTTAGAGTTTTGGTGGAGGACTGTCAAAGAACAGAGTACTGAAGCAGAATTGTGGAAGTATAGTATGACCACAGCAGGAGCATTGTGGGAGGAGCGGTATTGAGGACGTATTGCGGGAGTACAGAAGAAGTATTTTTGGGGAGTGCTGTTATGTGAGCATGTTAGCAGTATGGTGGGAGCGCTGTCAGAGTGCTGTGTGAGTACAGTGCAGTATTGTGAGAGTGATATAGCTGCATTGTGGGAGTTTTGTCGGAGTACAGTAGAAATATATTTGGGAGTACTGTCAGAGTGCAATTGTGCTGTGTAAGTGAAAGTGTCTTGGGAGTCCATTTGTGCTTCAAGAAAGCAGGTAGGAGAGAGTAGTCATTACAACCTCAGTATTTCCGTTCCTGTTCAATACACCCTTAGTGTCTTTCTACACGCTCACTTCTTCTCCAGGGGCTCCTTGGGACAGTGAGGGTGTTTCTCTGGGCTGCTGCCCAGCGTTGGGGCCTTGGTGGCAGGGCTTGGACTCGAGCTGCCGCCTCCTCCGCCTCCTCTCCCTGAAGCTCCAGAAGTAACCCCGATAACCGGGCCCAGGGTGGGCCTGGCGGCCACTGCCCCGACCGTCCCTACCCCGGTCAGGGCTCCAACTCCAGCCCCAGGTCCGGTTGCGGTCCCCAACAGGTTGGCAGACTGCAGAACAGCCTCGGAGTGCTCCCGGGCCTTCATACGTAGGGCAGCCACGCTAGCAGTGCGGTTGCCCTGACAACCATACGGAGGTAGGAAGGAGAGACCCATGGGGTCAGGGACGCAGCAGGAGCACAGACCTCCACCTGGAAGACACAACCAAATCACTGAATGAGGAGTGTTCAAAACTCAACATATCCTCATTTGTATATAGTCTTCATCACCATTGTCTTTAATCTTCAAATAAATGTTAGATTTGCGTACTTGACAGTTTGTTTCTTGTGGTTGACTATTTTTCTATCATCTTATCGTAATCACATACATTTTACAATGTATTCATTTATCAATACGTCACTTCACTTCACTATCAGTAGCTTTAATACAAAGTGTTCCAAAAATTGCTCATGTAGACACAACAACAGAACATTACATTGGAAATATGTAGTTGTAACAGTCTGAATCAAATAACAATCTATCTTTACCAGGCACAGTGCAAAAAAACACTATTTTTACAATTAAAAACAACAAATCTCCACTACACAGTGGCATAGTGTAACAATTATAGGATCTCAACTGCAATGCAGAAATGTGGATCATGGCCATTATTATCATCACACTGATCCTGTTACCTTTGAGGGTGGCGACTTGAGACAGCGCTTGGGCGTAGGTAGCAGAGTTGAGGAGAGTCCCTGGCAAACAGGATGGAAAGAACGGACCACCAGGACCCACTGGACGGTTCATACTAAGAGAGAGGGAGGAGAGAGAGGGAAGAGTTAGTGTGAAGACAGGGAAGAGAGAGGGAGGAAGAGAGAAACTGATGACTTGAACACTCGTCTATATTAAATTTCAACTACTAACACTCTTTCTTAACAGCAGCACAGAAGCTGAAAATATGCTTTTTATGTTTTGCCTTTGTTGGTTGATGACTTTCCACACAACTTAATGTATTTTGACTTGGTAAAAAGTCAAAAATATATATTTAAAAAAAGCATTAATAATAAAGCTAAATCAATTTTGTTACTATCTATGTTGGGCTCTGACCCCTGATCCCACCTCTGCTGCATTTCCATTGGCTCCTTGTGCTTTCTGTTGTGGTCCACTGGAGACTGGGAGTTCAGACTACGGGATGGAGGAGTGCCTCCCTCGTTCATCTGCTCTTTTCCTCCATCAGGATCTCCGCTCCCTCGCTCAGTCTTTCTCCACTTAGCTCTGCGGTTCTGGAACCACACCTTCAGAGGAGAGAGGAAGAGGAGCAGTAAGTAACCAAAGACGAGGAGGCGGACTAGGAGCAAAGGAGGCCAAAATGAGAAAGAAAAAGTTCCCTGTAAAACTTCTTGTCATGCTGTAAACCAGGATATAATATATTGGAACTTGATATTCACCAAAATAAAAGTCTTACTAGAATCAGGAGAAAAGAAAGATGGCCCTGTGCATGAAACAGACTGAAAGAATCTGCTTCAATGACTTTCCACTGTGACTTCTCCCGAACTTCACCAAACACACATCTGAACACAGAAGGCCAAGTTCTAGTATCTTAATTGAACGAAGGTCGTTGCCTGTAACAACATTTAATTGAGCAATTTTTCATTATCATATTTTAATGACTTCCCACTGACAGTTGCGCTGCCTGAGAGAGAGTGAGCTGTGATGAAGTCGTTTATTTCCCTATTTAGTGATTGTTTGACAACATCAGATTCGATTAAGACTGCGCTCACGCACGCATTAATCACGACGTGTGAATGGAGGTTAGAATCAGGACGTCTGCATGCGCGCCTGGGCGGTGCACGCGGGATGTTGGGTGGGGGGTACACTCAGCGAGCAGCCGTCCTATTGTGCACGAGGTACAATGATGTCAACAGCCAAACAAAATGCTGGCATTCATTCGGCATAAAGAAAGGACAGCAGTTTAATGGCAGGACAACAATATAGTGAAGGGACTTATCTCACCCTTGCACCTTCTAGCAAGGAGTCACGCCCCACCTCTCTGAATGGTCTATAATTGCTCCATTAATCTCAATTTGCTGCGTGCTCTTAATGCGGGGAGGCCCATTGACGCAAAAAAGGAGAAGGGGGGGGGGGCGACAACTCCACAACAGAAAATAACATTTATTTTCTAATAATTATGTAAGTTTAATATCCCTGCATACTGCGACCGATTCATGTTCAGATTTAATAATAGGAATGTTGTAATCGGATTAGATGGGAATAATTTGTTTACAATCCCTAATTTACAGCGCTGGATTCCATTATCACGCCCCGCCAAGCGATAGTAAGATGACCCAGGGGAACAAAAGGCAAACTATTATATTTCCCACAATTAGATCTGCTCTCACAACAAAACCCAAAAGCAAATGTAGAATGTGAAATTGCATACAGGACACATAGAATTTAATTACATCTGGCCCAAGTTTATAACTGGGTATATGCAGGGCAGGAGAGGAATATAAATTGCAAAATTTAAGGTGTGTGTGTGTTTGTGTGAGTGTGTGTGTGTGTCTGTGAGAGAGTGAGAGAGAGAGAGAGAGAGATTGTGTGTGATTTAAACATTCTCTGCCTTCTCTAAAAGCATCCTCTATATCCTTTCTGACCGGCGGGAAAGGATCCGGATGATGTATTTTTTTCTACCTTTGAGACGCGGACAAATTAGTGAAGAACATTATCGCTGGTTAATTATGAATGACCGATTAATCAAGCTAATCTAATATTCACCATTATGTTGATGTTATTAAAGTGCATCGCTAGAATGATAGAGTGGCTTAATTTACCCTGGTCAAACGTGCTCAGAAGGCTTCATGATGCCTCGGATGGATTGATGGAAGGACTGCAGTTTCGCGCGGGTTCTCACCTGCACACGCGCCTCTGTCAGGTTGATCTTCATGGCTAGCTCCTCGCGCGTGAAAACATCCGGATAGTGGGTCTGGGCAAAGACGGCCTCTAAAGCTTCCAACTGAAACAAAAATATTATTAGGAAACTTATTCCTATCGAAAACGAAACACTTTGTCATATGGGCTATCCGAAGTGCTAAATACAGGATTGGTTAACGTCAGGCCTGTATTTTGAAATATTAATCTTTTTTATTAGTACCATCCCTAAGGAAGGCATAGATCTATCTGTCAAATCTTAGAACTAACTATATGTAAGCTTGAGATGTTCAAGATATTTTTTTTACAGTAGGCATATGTCTTTCTCATGTTAAAGTTGCTTATATATTTAACATGTATCGATAAAATGAGAATGAACATTTTCTAGAGAATTGACTCATTCTCGGCCAAATGGTCAACCAGTGATTACAAATGGCCTAAAACGGTAACCAACCAACAGTTAATGACTAAGAGTTAATAAGTGTAGCCTAAAAGCAATTTATTGGAGTTTGCAAACATATTTACAGATCAAATCATTTTCTCCATATCATTTTGGACTGAAACACACTAAGAAATATTTTGTACGTTTTTGTTTGCTTGAAACACAGACAATTAAGACTAGCCAAATTTCACCTGCTGTAAAGTGAATGTTGTTCTATTTCTGCGCTGCTTTCTCCGTAGAAAGCCGTCGTCGAAATCCCCGGCAGAGTGATTGGCAAATCCGCTGGAATTCACTAATAATTAAATTGAAAGAACTTGAAACAATCTATCATACATATGAGTTACTAAACTGGTACAGCCTATAGCCTACATTGAGAACGCATTTCTTAAAATGAACGATAACGGTATTTATTGTAGCCTGCAAGGCCTAGGCCAGATCAAAAACATAAAACAATGATAGGTTAATTACAACATTTAAATGGAATCAGTTGACCCAATGAGTATGTGCTTATTTTTTTAAATACTTTTATAATGTAAGCTGTAAGTAAATTATTTGTGGACCTTTGAGAGCAGGTGTAATCTGTTATATTTCAATAATGCACGACACATCGATGTTGCAGGTCTGAGAAGAACCGTGACGGTCTAAAAGGCATGACACCGAACATCTGTGCCCGCAGACGGGACAGCACACGGCAGCCACTGGCCGTAGGGCTTAACCGATTTAAGTCCTCGGACAAGAACCAT
Organism: Plecoglossus altivelis; assembly: GCA_036571765.1. Lineage (NCBI taxonomy): Eukaryota > Metazoa > Chordata > Actinopteri > Osmeriformes > Plecoglossidae > Plecoglossus > Plecoglossus altivelis. The sequence goes on from BROE01000016.1 coordinate 3,855,220, forward strand.
GCGGATACCATGTTGTAAAACAAACCGCGCATGTTGTTTTTTTTAACCAAATTAAATGGGATATCTTGTCAATGTCTGAATAAATTGTATCATAAGTTCGCATAGGTTTTTAGTTTACAAATCACAGATAAACAGACTAGACTTTAATTTTCAAAGCTAGGCTAAAAGCTAAAAAATATCCCCACAGGATTTATTATTTTCAACTATGCTCAGAGGATTTTATAATTCCATTGCAGCACACCCTCTTTATATTTTGCAACAAAACTCATCTTAACATCAACACATTGTTAAGTCATATCTTACTTACACGTGTTGGTACGACAGCACTCCCCATCCAGTTGAGGGGGACAGTGGAAGTAAAACATGCTGGTAGGCTTGATGACACGAATCTAAAATTAATACACAACAAGTTTACTTCAACAGAATGAATATCTTACTTTTAAAACAAAACTATAAAGAAGGATGATAGGCTGGTTTAAAATGTGAAAATGCCACCTAGATAATGTCTTCAATTACACAAACATTAACGTTTAAACAAGAAAATAATAATATTTGGAACGAACCAATTTTAAAGAAACGCTAGATTCAGTTTAAATTTTGTTAATTCGGCGATATCAGTAGCTCGAGGAAAAAAACAAGGAGTATCCGCTCTTCTGCGTGTTCAGTTTGAGTTGTCTGCTCGCCTAGATGATGCTGTGAAGAGGAGGGAGGGCAACCTGCTACAGTATGGTACACCCGGCATTTGCGCTCTCTCTCTCTCTCTCTCTCTCTCTCTCTCTCTCTCTCTCGGGGAGTGTCCAGATGTCTCTATAACTGTGTAACTGTCTACATCATGTTCAGGCTTTCAGATCCTGCTAGTGCCTTTAGAATCTCACGCCTAATTGGTCCTAATCGGATTATCGTGGCTTTGTCTCCCCATTGTGTGTGTGTGTGTGTGTGTGTGTGTGTGTGTGCGTGTACTTTATGTGCGTGCGTGCTTTCTAAAGATACAGGCTATACACGACCATGGTAGGTTATTCCCGATGAGGAAACAATAACTTTGCAACGTTTCCTCCATATGCATCCCAAGTGATTAGTCCTGAGTTATTATCAAAACATAAACAAACACATATACATAACCGGTGCACTTTTTGTTGTTTGGTGTTTTCCTATATTAAAAAGGAAGATTACTGCTTTTGGGTTTTAGATTGACTGTCGGGCCGGATAATTGCTCGTTTGGTGGTTTAGTGGGTCCACTTTACAAGGGTTTGCGCGTGCGGAACTATCACAAGGCCAAATTTTTGATTTTGTTCACAGCGAGGGGTCCTGCGATTTATTTCTCTGTTTCGGATAAATGATCTGCAGCGGGACCCTTTCAATTAGTTTTAAAGCGCACGGGGGACAACAGAGCGCAGACGCACGCGTCTCTGAGGTGAGAGCGAAATGAGCACGCGAGTAACAGCTGAAATTTGGAGGAGGAGGGCGGGATTGGATCACACCACATAAAGCGCAGAAAAGCCCCTCTAATGGCGCGTAATTGGTTCTGTAATATCATTACAAGCGGATAATGGCCAGTTACGGGGCCCGCCGCTATTATGGGGCTTCCCTGGCGTACGGCGTTTACGATATTAAAGGGGGAATATAATGATATTTTGGTTATTAAATGCGCGTAATTAATTTATGCACTGCTGAAAATAAAGTTGTTATTGTGACCTCGGCGAGACGCCTGGAGAAAATTGAAATCAAGTAAGTGTTGATAACTTTATCCTATGTCATGAGTGTAACAGCCCATTAATGGCAATTAGACACAGCCCTGCTTATGATAAGAGAAGTGTCCCCCAAAGCTGCGTTGTCAAAATGATGGATTGATGCAGGACGCTGTATGATAAGACCCGACTGTGTTTCTGTTCGTTAGAATAGTATTATCTAACATAACCTCATTCTGACAAGAATGATCAATATGAGTCCTACATAGGCCTACTACTTTATCAGACAAGTCTTGACCTTAGCGCATGTCAGCGTCATGAAAGCACAAAGCGTAGAGGAAGGAGACAGAAAACCAACAAGCTAGAAGATTTATTCCGTCATTACAAAACGTACAAATATTTTTTTTTAAATATTTCTTTCTTCTCCTGGAAATTGGCTTATACACTTCTCTACAACTACTGACTAAAGAGGTAGCACTTCCGTTATTTGTCCTTTCGGAAACTTTGTACATTACATGGAAATGCCTGTGTTTTAGTTTTGTGTCAAGATATTTTTTGTAAAAGGTGCGACCAGGCTTAGAAAATAAGAATAAGACCCACTTCAAGAACAAATGCATGTCTGTACAAAAATGTAACACAATTCCATCAGCAATAAAAATATCACAATGTAGCTAATCAATATGAGGCAGACAACAGTATTATCATTATTATATACATGATGTAAACATAATATAGTTCAATGGAAAATCCCTGCAGTAATAGTGTTCAAGTAGATCCGCAAAAAATACGAAACCGTTACTAACATAAGTGATATATCAGTGACGTACAAAGAGCAATTCAGACCAGTCTCTCCTCTTATTCTGTCCTGTCATCTCCATGTCTCTCCCTCATCGGTAGCTCTCCTTCAGCCTCCAGGTGCCCTCCTGCCCGGACGTCCTGTGGAAGTCGCAGATGTTACGTAAAAGCTCTCTGAACACGGGGGTCTGCTGTTGGCTCAGCCTGGGGCTGAAGTATTCCAGGACCTCCTGGGTACTGGCTTGCCCATCCACCGTCGCCTGGAAGGCCACAAAGTTGCGCAGGTCCACCAGCAGCTCGTCGTGCTCTGTGGGCGGAGCACTGCGTGCACCCCTGTCATCCCTCCCCCCCTCCTCCTCCTCACCATCCCCATCCCCCTCTTGGTCGGTGGGTAGACTAAGGTGGTTGCGGGCCCTCATCTCGGCCAGCAGGGAGGCTGAGGAGAGGGGGGAGGAGGTGGACTCTCCTCTCTCCCCACTGAAGAGGGAGCCAGGAGTGGTTTTTTTGAGGATGGACTTCTTTATGATGGCAGCATCCTGAATTAAGAAAGATACATAGATAAGATGGAGACAATGTGGCAGAGAATGAAAGCAGAAAGGATAAGAAAGAGAAAGGAGGAGAGCAAAAGAGAAAGCGAGAGGATGATTCAAAGAGAAAAAGGAACAGACAAGACAATTGGGGAGAGAGAGTAAGGCTCGAACAACAGAGTATAGAGCACACTGATGGTGCAGGCCAGTAGAAGGGAGATCTCTAGCAAGTGAAGGTGTGTTACCTTGCACTTGTCAGGAGCTGGAGCAGCGGCAGCAGGAGGCTCAGACAGTAGAGAGTTCTTCTTCTGACCAAAACGCTTCCTGCAAGAGAGACACCCCATATACACACACACACTTTACCATAATGCAAATTAAACATCAAAATGAATCTTGCACTGTCTGTGGACTTTCACGTGCGCGTGCCTGCATGTGTTATTAGTGTCAGCAGTTAATCTGCAAAGTGCACGGCAGCGCTTATAATGGACACAGGCGTTCACATGTCATGTAGGCATCTTGCTGGCATGCAAATGAATCTTATTGACGTGTAAACAATGGGTATGTGATGTGTAGGGCTATACCTCACAATATACGCCTCAAATACACGAGACATACATGAACAGTAGGCCTAACTGTGTTACTAGGTGCTATGTGTGCTTCACACTTTGGCGCAGCGCAGCACAAACACCTGCAAGCACCTGCCCACCTAGATACACAGCTGTTTAGGCTTGGCTTAGAGTGCCATTTCAGAAAGTTTTTTGAACATGACTGACTTAGGCTATCGACCCAAGACAATTTTCGAATGAGCCGGAGAAATGGCTCTGCGCTTCTAGTGGTGGGGATGTTCGTCACAAAACAAAAGTATGAAAAGCGCACTTTACCTGCCTGCGCACACGTCTTATCAAATGTAATATTCCACCTGTTTATACACACCACATTCTCTATCAGACAGTCAGGTGTAAAATTGATCCCACGCTTTCTAAAACTCGCCAGAATAGCCCACCAGTAATTCAGCCATATCAGGTACGTGGCAACTGCACTGTCTCCAGACACCCCATATGAATAAGATGCCTTGTTCCTGTGTGTGTGTATGTGTACCTGGCAGGTGGTGGGGGAGGTCTGTTGTAAGGCAGTCTGCACTGTTGTCGAGACACCTTGAGGGCCTTGAGGGCATCTCTGGCCACCCGGTTAGCTTCTGCCTCTACCAGGACAAAGTCTGGGTTGGATGCCTCCATGATGGAGTCATGCTGCATCACACTGTGGATGCCTGGAGAGCGGATAAAGAAGTGGGAATGGGGGACAGTAGTGATGGTGGGGCGGGGGGGATTAAGATGGGTATGAGAAAGGGATGAAGAAAAGGGAAGGGATGAAGGAAGAGAAAAAGGGAAGCGAGGGAGGAGAGGATACACTTAGGCCACTGGCTCTAAGCCTAGGTTCCCAGGTACCCCCTGTCCTGCATGTTCTAGATGTTTCCCTGCTCTAACACACCTGATTCTAATCAATGGGTCACTAACTAGCTCTGTAGGAGCCTGGTAACAAACATGGATTTGAATCAGGTGTGTTGGATCAGGGACACATCGAAAACATGCAGGACAGGGTTGAGAACCACTGACTTATAACATTATGAGTGCTCTGTGGCTAGATGCTTGGTAACATTCTGTGTTGCATGTGTAAACGAACCAGACTTCCTGAAGAGCTTAGCCAGGACATAGTCGTCGCTCTTTTTCTGGTCCCCTGTCTCTGCCTGTCCCTCCTCCTCCCTCTGGAGGGTTCTCCTCTTCACCAGATGAGGGATGCGGTGACCTTCGAACTTGGCGTCCCGCTGGCGCCTGTGCATCCTGTGTTGGCTCCCATCCGAGTTGGCCTGGCCACAGTGCTTCCTCTTCTCCCTGCGCTTCTGAGAGCTGACCAGGGGGTGGTCCCTGGATCTCTGTTTATCCCTGAGTGTGTGTGTGTCAGAACTAGCACCATGGTCTAAACCTGCGTGTTTTGGTTCCTGTTTTTGCTCTGGATGTGCGTGTATTTGTGCGTGCTGTGTGTTTTGACCATCCGTTGACACAGTCCCATTCTGATTGGGGCTTTGGCCGTCAATCAACCCTTGTGTTCGGTTCTGAGAGTCATTACTGTGGAGAGGAGTGGAACCGTCTTCAGGAACGTGGCTGGCAGAGCAGTGTTTGCTTTTATCAGACGCAGAAAAGTGAGTGGCTGGAGAAATCTTGCGAGCTTGACTGGAGTGGTTGGACTTGTGGGAAGATGACCTCATGGGCTTCCTCGGAGCTTGGACATCGGAACCGGTACCTGCATAGGGGAGTCGATCAGAGGAAGTTAATCTGATCCTTCCTTTCTCAGACGTGCATGGTTTAAGTTGTTTTTTCTGCTCCAACTCTGCAAAACCCTGGTATCAACCAGGTTGTTTGAATGAGGTGCTTTAGAAGATGTAGATGTAATCAGAAGTTGTATTATCAACATCTGAAGCTCGGTGGTTATTTCATACTCTGCCTGGAAAGTGCAAACTGCTGTTTGACAACTGGAATACTGTCAGGACCATGCATTTCTGACTTTCTGTATGCAATATTATATACTACATGCATTATTTGCATGCGTTGCCCTGCTGATGAAGGTGTGTTTGAGACGTCTCACCTGCGAAGATGGCGCTGGTCTCTGTTCCTTCCGACCCGTCGGGGTTAGACAAGGTGAAGAGCTCGTAGATGTCGTTGGACTTGAAGAAGCGCCTCTGTTTCGGATCCTTCAGGACTCGGTTGGTCAGGAACTGTTTGAAAATTTGCCTGATTGAAAAGGATAAAAGGCGAATAGTTTTGGAGTACGTTTTCCTCTCTCCTTTTTCCTCCCTTCTCCACACCCTCCTTGCATGCACCTCCTTCTTAACCAAGGAAGATAGTAGATACAATACTTCTCTCCATTCTTATCTCCCTCCTCCTCATTTCCTTCTCTCCCTCCTCCTCTCCCCCATTCCTCACCTGTGGTAAATCTTTTCCTCAATGGTCCCAGCAGTAAGCAGCCTGTAGACAGTCACCTGCAGCTTCTGGCCAATCCTCCATGCACGCTCTCTAGCCTACACACACACACGCACGCACGCACACAAACTCAGTAAAGAAGCCATGTTTATGCATGTTTGTCTTTGTGAGTACGTGTGTGTGTGTGTGTGTGTGTGTGTGTGTATGTATGTCTACCTGGGTGTCAGTGCTGGGGTTCCAGTCAGGGTCATAGATGATGACTCTGTTAGCTCCAGTCAGGTTGACGCCCAGCCCCCCTACTCTAGTGGTTAACAGGAAGACGAAAATCGACTTGTCCTGGGGGAGAATGGAGATACAAGAGTATAGAGAGAGGGGGGAGAAGAAACAAGCCAGACAAGACAAAGTGAGTGAGGGATGAACAAAATATGCCTTAAACCCGTGAATTTCCATTACAACATGGTTTGTGAGACATTCCTTCTTAAAAGTTATTTCAGTTTAAGTTTGACTGACAAAGAAAGATGGACAGGTATGGTGAGAGGAGGAAAAAGAGAGAGACAGGAAGAGACAGACAGAAATAGAGAAAGGATGGAAGTAAGAGCGAGAGATCTACCAGAAAGACTGGTATCGAGAAAGGAGGGCAAAGGACATAAGGAGAGGGGAGAGAGAGAGTGAGAGAGACAGACACGTATGGAGAGAGGGGAGAAAGAGAGAAACAGTCACCTGGTTGTATCGGGTGATAAGAGGCTGTCGGGACGCTATTGTGGTGGTGCCATCCATCTTTAGGAAGGTGTAGCTATTCTCTCTGAGGAACACCTCCAAAATCTCCAACATCTAGACAGTGTAAAGACAGTGGGAGGGAAAGATTAAAATAGGAAGGAGGGGAAAAAGGAGTAGGTGCGAAAAAGAGAGCAAGAGGAACCTGGGGTCGTGGATTATGTCTAACAGGATTAGAGCAGATTAATATTACATGAACAAAGGTACGGACTGCGTGGTTCTCAGGTTCCCCTCCATCTCTAATCTCATTGGTATTGACTAGAGACAGCTGGGCCTAGACACGCCGTCTCATCTGTCTCTCTTCTACTTCCTCGCTTTTGCCTTCAGCCTCTTTCTCTGCTCCTTTTGACTCTCCCAATCAGACTATTTTTGTCTTTCAGACTCAGCGTTTTTCCATGTATTCCCGGAGCTAATGGAAACATTCACAAATGCAGCATGCGTATAAGTGTGTGAGACAGATGCAAGCGTAAGTGCGTGGGCCTCCGTGTGTGCGTTTGTGTGCAAGGTGTTCATGGGTGTGTTTGTTCATTTGTTTGTGTGTGTGTAGGGTGTGAGTGTGTGTCCCTGACCTGTCTGGACTGAGTGAAGAGCAGCACACGGTGGCCCTGTTTGAACCACAGCCTGAGGAGAGACTCCACCACCATCAGCTTTCCCGAGCGTTTCCAGTAGCCAAAATGCTCCTCCTCTGTCAGCTGGTCTTCCGGAATGTTCTTCAGCATGCGAGGGCCTCCGGAGAACAGGTCTGGGTGATTACAGATCTTCCGCATGGCGATGAGGCCCGAGAATACCTGCGCAACACAGTCACAAATTTAATGTCTCCCAATACAACACCACTCCCCAGCACACAGTTCCAAAGTTACACAATGCTACCACAATATAACACCAATAGAACACACAGGTCGTAAGGGAAACACAACACGATCACTGTGGAACCAAACACAACCACAACATTCATATCACCACAGAGCGACAGCACAGTCACGACACAGTAACACAGCACAGTAACACAACACAGCCACAACATACGATCATAATGTAACACATCACTCCACATAACATAAAACCACATTTTACTTTATGATGTCTGGCTGTGTTTCAACGTTATGTCTGTATATGTACATTGATATATCGTTTTGATAAAGAAGAATTATCATTCTCTTATCAAATAGACAGAACATTTTACTGTACATAAGTAACTTGATATTAATGGATCCAGCTTGCTACTGTGAGGTTGCTCAAAACTCACACAACAGTCTATGAGAGAGGGACACCAAGACATGGACACAACAGTCCTGTACTTGAGACGCTAACACGCTGCAGTGACGTTAAACAAACACAATTGCTTCAGCGGGTATTAATGAGCCGCCCTTGTATAACTGCATCTGTGAGGAAGGTGAAGGTTGGGTTGTGCTTCTGCTGAAGGCTCAGCGGTCACTGCATTAGTAATGGGGGTTAATGGACTAAGAGTGACCGTTCAAGCTGTGTGTATATATGTGTGTGTGTGTGTGTGTGTGTGTGTGAGAGAGAGAGCAAGAAGAAGAGAAAGGTGTGTGTGTGAGTGTAACAAGAGTAACAAGAGAGGAAGAGAAACTGATTAAGTGGGTGCGTGCATGCGGCCATTTGGACCAGTGGTGATAAATGCGGTTAAGGGATAGAGAGCTTCTTCTGGGTTAATGTGTGAGGACATGGGAACTACAGCTCCTTATCCACACACACACACACACTTACACACACTTACACACACGTACACACACTTACACACACTTACACACACTTACACACGGAAACACACGCAAATACACGCAAACACAAGCAATGTACTGAGAGATAAATAAAGATAGGTAAGTAAATTAGCAATGTATGTCTTTAGGTGATTGTAGTAAACAAGCTCAACTTAATAATCACTCCTGAAAAGTGTGAAAAAGAAAAAAAAGAGATATAGACAGAGAGCGTTAAAAGAGATGTTGAGGGGGATAGAAGAGTAGATGATAGCCTCTGTTTAATAATAAATGCTATGCAGTGTTCCAGGAAGTCAACTACTGACCTCACCATCTTCTTAGAGAGCTTCCTGACCTCACTCGAAGGTCCAAGTCGCTCTCTCACTCTCAAGGCCATAGGACTGTTACTGTACTAGTCTTACCTACCAGTGTGACTTACTCTACTGCCTGCTGTACTAGTCTAACCCACCAGCAGGAGTTACTGAACTATGTACTGCACTGGTAGACATGTTCTACTGTGGTCAGAGAAACAGTCACCTGCATGTCTCCATTCAGCATCTGGTAGACCTCTTTGGAGTCCAGGAAGTTCTGATACACCTCGCGCTGGTCTTTGGTCAGCCTGCAGAACAGAACCTAGCACGCACATGCACATAGTGATCTGGCCTGTAAAAAGCAGTCAGCTATTCAAATACCCAACAAACCCGCATCAGCCATCTTGTCAACCAAAGTCAACTAATCAGTTAAACATCCAGCCAGTCAACTGAACAGATCAGTCAGTCAACATTCTAGGCAGTCAACCAAGCTACAAAAGTTTAAACAGTTTATTTAAACAGTCTGTCTGTCTGTCTGTCCATCCAGCCAGTCAGATAGCCGGTCAGCCAGCTAGCCAGACAGTTAAACATGGTTTCAAGTACATAATAGAAATGAAAAAACAGGAGGCTAGGCAAGGTGAAAACACTAGAGCCTTGTTGTAACAGACATATAAACATGCATATAAATATGCAAAAGATATGAACATGCAAAAGAGGAAGTGAAGCGCACCTGTTCATTCTTGTCGGGGAGGGCGAGGTTTGCTTTGACGTCCGCCTTCATGCGCCTGAGCAGGTAAGGGTTAATGGTGTCCCTCAGAACGCACGCACACTTGTAGGCTGTCTGGACCTGGGTGCCAACCACAACAAGGAATCACAATAACATAACAACCAAAAAAACAACGAAACAACACAAAAGGCGCTGACCTGACCATCTGCCTATTGTTCTGACACCTGTCAGTCAGCAGTTACCCCGGGGCAAGTTTGTCGATTAATCTCTCTCTGTCCTCCTCCCTTCATCCCACAATTCTCTCTCCATCTCAGCAGAGTAAGTCATTAAAGATTGATCAGAGTGTGGTTGTTCTCAAGGGAGAGAGATGGAGAGACGTGGAGGATAGAGGGATGGTCGCTCTTTCATCACTGCTGCTGGTTTGATTCAACCCGTGCAACAGGGGTGTAGTAGGGTTAGTGTCACCCACCCTGATTTAGGAAAGGTTTCTAGATGGTAAGCGCCAGAGGCCTATCGGTGAGTTAGCTCTCTGATGGTCAACCACGGAGGCCTTTACTGCTTTTTAAACTTCCTGAAACACGTGATCAACAAAAAACAAAGATGTGCTTTCATGTGACACATCACTTTGTCTGTCACAATGTTTGTCTGTCACAATGTTTGTCTGTCACAATGTTTGTCTGTCACAATGTTTGTCTGTCACAATGTTTGTCAATCTTATTCTGCTATCGCACTGTATCATATACAGCGAAAAATATTTAGAGCAACATTTACGTGCTTCAAAAACATGCGAATGATTCCATTACAAAATGAACACATTGTCAGGCTTTTAATTGTGCTTAATTGATAAAACGGTAAAAAAATTTGTTAGTTAAATTCATTTTGGGCAACCGAAATCGAAAGAGTGCTACCACAACATTGTGACATTTTGCAAGCCCTGTGTACACACACACACACACACACACACGCACACACTCACACACACACACACACACACACACACACACACACACACATTGAACAGAGTCAGTGCCGAAAGCTGTTCACCCCCCCAGCTCCATCCTAGGGGGGATTAAAGAGTAAACCTGCAGAGGGTCAACACAGTTGGGGGGCTAATAACACACTAGTAATACAGCCCTCTGGAGACAACTGGGCAGGGGGGGAGGTGGTATTGGGGCGTCCTGTGATCTATTAGGAAGATGCTGAGTGGATTCACAGGAGGGGGTGGGGGCGAGGGCGGGGGGGGCAACGACATACATATGCTTCAGTAATGGATCCCACAGGCACTTTGTGGACACACACGTGCCAAATTCCTATCTAACACAGCATCGTCTTAGGGCATGCGTCGCTAGGAGAGAGAGACAGGGGAAGAGAGGAGAAGACAGAGTCTAAGGCAGAAAGAAAGAGAAGAGAAATGTGGAGATTAAGAAGGCATGAACAAGATATTAAAGATCAAACGGAGAGTAAGAGAGAAACAGATGGTTAATAGCAAGAGTAAAAAAGAGAGGGAGCGTGAGAGAGGTAAAAAGGGCAAGCAGATAAGACTGCAGAGCTTAGCTCTCTTCAGCCATTTAATAACATCAATAATTAGTAAAGGTTTTTATTATCGACAGTGGAAGCTGAATCGATAGCCATCTTAAATAATTAACTCGATACAGTCAGTCAGTGGGTTATTAACGACCGGACACTAATGACAGCAGGCGAGAGTCTACCTCTGTCTCTCTTCTCTGCCTCTTTCCGTTCTTCTCTCTCTCGCACAAGTTTTCCCTTCTCTCTTGTTTCTCTCTCACTCTTTCCATTCCTCTTCTTCCCTTCCCAGGATCCATACCCACAACTCTGAATATGATAGATCACATTAAGGTAGTGTGTGTTTGAGAACGAGTATGTGCGTGCCTGAATGTCTAACAGACTTAGGTATTCTTAAAGCTCTTGATTCCATTCGATTTCTGCATTTAGTTCCTTGGATGTCAGTATACTGTATCACACCAATTTGGTGACAATGTCAGTTTGCCCAAACTACAAGACCCAGATTCGACATCAACTTCACTGAAGCGGCCATCTGCCCAGCCCACCATAAAAGTGGACAGCACCACTCTTGATAACATCGATCACTTCCCTTACCTTGGCATACTTTCCTCAAAAGCTGACATTCAAAGGCTCAAACAAAATGAGGCTGTACCATGAATCCGCAGAACGCTTAACACGTTTGTGTGCTCTTCAGAAGAATGTTCTTGGTTGAGCGGTTCACGAAAAATGCATGTAGACAGATGTTTGCTAAACGGCACTGCGCTAGTTAGCGTACCTTTAGTGTATTAAGTAAATCGAGCACATTTGCTTAGAAGAACTCTAACATCTGCAGAAGTTGACGGGGAACTACAGACTAATGTTCAGCTCAACCTAGACCTGGGTTTAAAGATCAAGATTCAAAGTATGTATACTGCACTGTTCGACTGAAGGTCGGATACCACCAGAAAATTGAGCCCTGTGTGAGAGTGTGTGTTCGCCATGTGTACCTGCACAGGAGAGGCATTACTGTAGCCTCCCATGGTGATGGGCACAGAGAACTGCTCCATGAAGATGGGCAGCGTGCCCAGCTTTCCAGGGAAGACAAAGTCGAACAGGGACCACAGCTCCTTCAGGTTGTTCTGCATGGGGGAGCCGGACAGAATGTATCTGTGGGGAGTACGGAACTAGGGTGGGGGGGGGGGACAGAGAAGGAAAGCAAGTAAGTTCAGGTGAGTTACTTCACCTCGTTTCATCACCAGCCTCCCTGGCCAGCAGAGCCAAAGCAGAGCTCAGCCGGAGAGAGGGAACGACCAGTGGAGATGATGACTGACAGACTCCGGCGTACAGAGTTCCTCATAACCTCATGTTGTTCTCCCTTGTGTCATCAGAACGAGGGAATATTCATCCCCACCTAGAAAACCGGTAACTACGAACGCCACGCTAGTTGTCTATATTTAGGGGCTTTTCTATTTTTTCAGCCTTTAAACTTTAAAACTTGGTCACGTGCTCAACTTGCTCCCTCTGCCGGGTTTCCTCTGATCTTACAGCACTACGCTTACGGGTCTCAGTAAGATTGTCCCAATGTGTGTCTGTGTGCGTGTGTGTGTACCTGCTTGACAGCTGTGGTGACCCCAGCATTGGGATTGCGTATCTTGTGTCCCTCATCTAGGATGACATAGTGCCAGTCATGGCGCTGGAAGCTCTCCTGCATCATCCGCACTGCTGAGTAGGAGGTGATGAGGACGCCATGACAGTCTGCGATCTCCGGGATCAGCTTCTCCTGCACGACACACACACACAATCAAACAGACGCACGAACCCACGCGCACACGAAACCACACGTGCACACAAAACCACAAACGTGAGAAGCATAAGTGGTCAGTGGCAACAGTACACAACACAGTAACGTTTGTTAACCAGCGGAAGTCACGAAGACAGACCATATTATAGATTTTGACTGCTTAGACTCTTCGGCCTGAAACCATGTCTTCAACACTCTCACAGTCTGCATTAGCATCATGCAGGTTGCTAGTTCTCCTCCAAAACTCACTCAAACCACCAAAACACTTCATATGTGTCTCAAAAAAAGCTTGTTAGACCATAATACTGCCAACAAATGTCACTCAGGACTTCTGAGTGACATTTGTTGAGTGACATCTGAGTCAGAAGCATACATTGCCACTCACAACATTAACTGAAACACCACTCACAGGGGACATTACAATTTCTTTTCTTTTCATCATGAAACAAAAATAGCACCTTTTCACTTTGAGTACTGGACAGGAATGAGAGAAATGCAGCAATTTTCTTCAGTATCCTTTTTGTTTTCCATATCTTATTGTATGTCATTTACAGACAGAAAAATGTAACATTGAAACAAAAACAAATGATGAATGATAATAATGTCCATGTTCTTTCCCTACCAACCTGTCTTCCTTGGTCCATGTTTCGAAACTGTTTGATTGAGACAGAAAACGACTGAAATAGGACACAGCTGTGTTTCGAATAATTCAATATTATAGAATTATCATCACAATAAAGTAAATATATCAATTTTTTTAATATTTCAATCTAGTTACTGCAGAAATGCACACCATTTGCAATAATTCTACTTGGAACGTGTTGTTAAGAGTTATGGAAACAGTGTGTTAGCATTAAAAAATTGTGCTGCAAATAAATAAATGGCAACTTCTGTTTTACTGACTGTGTTGGGTTTTAAAAACAAGGCTTTAGTTTTGCCCAAAACATCTTATCAATCAAAAAACTGTAATGCAGCATTCACCCTTCCACAAACACTGACCGCATTCACTCATTTTCCACCCTTCCACAAACACTGACCATATTAATTAATTTTTCACCCTTTCACAAACACTGACCATATTCATTCATTATCCACCCTTCCACAAACATGGACCAAATTCATTCATTATTCACCCTTTACAAACATTGACCATATTCATTCAGCATTCATCCTTTCAGAAACACTGACCTTATTCATTCAGTAGTCACCCTTCCATAGGAAGGAACAAACATTCAGCCAGCTTTCAGATCAGCTGACACGATCAGCACCCTGCATGCACACATTTGGTCCCTAGTGACTGGCAATTAAAAGTGTTTGTGTGTGTGTGTGTGTGTGTGTGTGTGTAGGGGGGGAGGGAATGTGCTAACGTTGCACAAACAGATCTCTGGTGCCCCCCAGAGGAAGCTGATCATCCTTTTTGGGCAAACCCCTCACACACACACTCACGCCAGCTAATTAATCACCATGCCAGAGACAGGGGTGGGGGCACTGGTAAACAAGCACAGGTACCTTGTTGCTGGTGAAGGAGCCGGTGTCATGCAGGACAGCCACCCTAAAGGGGGGCCACCAGGTATGGAACTCCCTGACCCACTGGTGCATGACTGTAGCTGGGCACACGATGACAGTAGGACCCAGGCCTGTGTACCTGGGACACACAAGGTCGACTCCATGTAACACCTTCACATAAACGATAGACATGGACGGGTGGAGCAACAACAGACAACCACTATAAGTAGACCAGGAGTCCCCAAACTACGGCTGGCGAGCCGAATATGGCCCGCCCACACATTTTGACCACCCTCTGAACTATGCCAGACACATGTTTTGAACATTTTAACTTTAAATACGCATTTAAATAGGCTGTTATTGACTGCTTCTGTTTTGTTTTTGCTATGTATTTTACGGTTCAATTCAATTAATTTTTGTAACTCCCAAAATCACAACAACAGTTGCCTCAATGGGCAACTGGGGGTGTCTTCTTGTGCTTTCGTTCGGCGCCCCAGTCAGTCTTGCTGTGTTAGAGAGTGGTTTATTAAAAAACTTTACTTACTACAATTACAGACTCAGAATTCAACTCCACAATAATACTGGGAGCCACTCTGGCCCATGTAATTTTCTGTGGCAGACCGACCCGGCCCCACATTGAATAAAGGAAAAATGACCTAGCTCTTGATTTAAAAAATGTGGGGCTCCCACTCAGGACACACAAACACACACCCGTCAATATGAATACCACCCAAGAGCATGCAATGTGTTCTTTTTAAAGGGTTGGTAATCGCGTTTTTAAGTCAGAAGAGTTCAAAGACAGAAGTGGTCAGATCGGGAAGGAAGGTAATACTGAGCAGTAACGCAATGCTTTGGGTCCTTGAACAGACACCCATCTCCCTAGAATTTCTACCCCCCCCCCCCCCCCCCCCCCCCCCCCCCCCCCCCCCTCCCCTGACCTCCCCCACCCTCGCCTGCTCTTCCTTGCATTCCCTGGGCCACCCAGACGGGGTCCTGTTCAGCCTCATCTGCCCCTCAGGCCTTAGGTAGTCTCTGACAATAATTCATCTGGAAAATATTTAACGATTCAAAGAGTGTGATGTTGAGTCAGGACCTTAGTTCTTTCAAAATTGTCTGAAGATTCTTTAGGCTCCTTAAGAAAATACTATAAACATTTATGTGTGTGTGTGTCCTAAACTGTTTTGAGAGCCATTTGCCCAGAATCACACAGCATTAATATGGTGATTTGAAGCGTTGCTCGTGAAAGCTATTGATACTTGCCTATAATTGAGTTTGCAAACAATCAATTTGTGGATGTTGACTGCAGACAGAGTATTGACCATCCCCCTGAGTGTGTGTGTGTGTGTTTTCAAAACAAAAGGCCCTGGCCCTAACACGTGTTTACTGCTGGGCTTCATGTACAATCCCCTCTACACTTCCCTTTGATGTTTCCTTTCAGACACACACACACACACATCCACACATCCACACATTTTCTCTCTCTCTCTTACACATACACACACACACACACTCACACACTTGCCCTGGGTGTGGGCGGAGACTGTGTGTCTGTGTTGTGTGAATATTTGATCAGGGTGATTTCTGCTGGAGAGTTTTAGCCTGAATTATTAAACATGTTTCAATTATCCGACTTATCTCACTTTTACTGCAGACATCACTGGGAAACACTAACTTGACACACAGTGTGTGTCTATGCGTATGCATTGGTTTCTGTGTATAGCTGTGCGTGTGCACGCGCACGAAAGGGTGCGTAGGTGTGTTTGCGTATGTGTGAGAGTGTGTGCGTACCTGTAGTTGCACCCTCGTGTTCTGAGCTTGCTATAGCTCAGCGCAGCGAGGAAGACAATGGCCTGGATGGTTTTACCCAATCCCATCTCGTCACCCAGGATCCCTCCAGCCTGCTGACAGTGCAGCTCCCACATCCAACGTACACCTGTCTGCTGGTACCTGAAACACACACCAACACATATAAACACACACACACAAGCATCTGCTGCACTAGGTTATTCATGCAAACCCCAAAGCCCCTCCCTCCCTGTTCCTCTCTCCCTCCCTTCCTCGATCTCCAGCCCACTTCCCCCGACTCCCTTTCACCGCGTTGTGATGAATTAATCATAAAGCCATTATCGCTATTGATTCAATGTAAAGGGTCTTAAGTGGTGTGGGAGTGGCATTCAGTACAGTACAGGACAAACACACACACACACACACATACTTACACACACCTGGACTCCTTAAGAACATCAAATATCCTATTGTGCCACAGTGCAAAGGTAGCACTGATATGTGAATAGACATGGAACATTTATGACTTGGTCACAGCCACAACACTAACCTTGCAGGGGAATGGGAAGCGTTCATGGCTCTAAATGAAGTTTGGGACACAAAATGAAGTTTTGTGTTTGTGATTATGACTGGTGTTTGTGTGTGGTATATGTGTTGCTTACTTGAAGAGTTTTTTCCAGAGAAAACCAGGGACTTTGAACCCCTCATCAAACTCTGCATCACTGTCCTCCTCCTCCTCCTCTCCTCTCTCTCTCCTCTCCTCCCTCTCTCTCAACCGCTGTCTCTTCCATTTCCTGGAGAAAAACACAATGTAATCAGTACACACAATAGTTTGGTGGCATTGTAGACTTGTAAAGTAACTATAGACTGGTAGAGACATAGTCTGGTAGACCTTCTACAGTGCAGCTATAGACTGGTCGAGTAGGTATGGACTGGTAGAACAGCTATTGACTGGTAGACTGGAATAGTGACTACCGGCTGGTAGAGCAGTCGACAGTTACAGCTAAAGACAGTAGAGAGGTTGACAGGTGGAATAGCCCTTGACTGGTAGCTATAAACTGCTGAGTTACACAGTGGTAGAGCAGCTTAAGACTAGTTGAGGGGAAATGTAACTATAGACAGGTTGAGTACTCCCTGAGAGCAGCTGGAGATATAGGGCATAGTGTGTTTGATAGGAGAGGGATCGAAGAGCAGTTTTAATGGAGAGGGGTAGAGAGGGCAGTTAGAAACAATGTCGTCACACAGCAAATGAAGATTGATACAGACAATTAGTTGGGTTGGCTCCCAGGAAAGGTGTGGAAAAGAACGGATAAGAATCCATCTTCATTTGGGGCCGGTTCTGTCACCCTGTGCTGAAACTAGTCCTCCGGAAGGCCTGGGAGACCACTGCCTCTAATTAAGTCAAGACTAAGCATTGGTTCAGTTAATTACGCTTTCCTGCTTGCCTTCCCCCTGTCCCTCCCCTTTCCTTCTACTCACTCACTCACTCACTCACACACACACACACACACACACACACACACACACACACACACTCACACTCACACACACACACACACACACACTCTCTCTCTCTCTCTCTCTCTACTACTTCACCTAACTACCGTCCACATCTTTCTCCATATTCTCAGTCTTTATCTTCTCATTCACAGACTTTATCTGCCATCTCTCTTGACCTCTTCTTTTTCTTATCACCAACCCCCCCTCCCTCCTCCTTCCCCTCCCCCAACTCCTTGACTGCTCCGTTCTTCCTCGACCCACCTCTGTCTGTCCCCTCTCTCCCTCTCATTCTGATGATTAGGGAAAATGCCTAGTCAGGACTACAAGTTGCCAGTGACTACTAAAATGAGAAGACAGAGGTGCAGATACAGGGAAGACCAAACAGCGCAAAGGACAGGTATACAGATGGACAGAGACCGAAAGCAAGATGGCAGAGAGAAGCCAGTGTGTTACCTTATCCTCTGTTTGTAGAACTCAATATCGCCATCATCTTTGAATTTCTTCTCCTGTCCTTTTTTCCCGTTTTCTTCCTCTTCCTCTGAGCTGCTGGGACAGTACTCCTCCTCACTCTCCTCCCTCTTCTCCTTCCCCTTCTTCCTCCCTTTTCTGTCGCTCTTTGCCCTGTAGGGCTTCAGGCTGTACTCCTCTTCGTCCTCCTCTCCCCAGCCTTCCTCTGCCGCCTCCCTTTCTTCTTTCTCAAGGTCCATCCCCTCGTCGCTGGGCAGGTACTCAGACCCCTCGCTGTCCGTCTCCTCTCCTTCAGCATGCTGCCTCCTTCTAGGCTTGGGCGCCTGGGGCTCCACCCTGGCCCTGGCCTTAGGGTGGGCCCTTAAGGCACTCCTCTGGAGCTTGCGCATGCGGCGCTGAAGCTTATCTTTTGAAGGTGAGGAAGAGGACACTGACTGCCCACTGGTCTTCTTCCTCCCACCCTCAACCGTCATCTTCTTCCTCTTCAGAGGTGCGGGTCTCTTCCTGTGCTTGGCCAGCTGAGCTTGGTCGGCCAGGTAGAGGTCAAAGCCGGTGTTCTCGGACAGCATCACCTTCCTGGGTGCCGCCTTCTTCTCCTCCTTCGGTGGAATCCGCGTCCCGAACGGGGTCATGTGACCGGTCCGTATGAGCTCCTCCCACTCGGTCTCCTGGGAGGGCATCAGCATGCTTCCAAGGGTGGACGGGCCCGGCTCTGTAAGGACAAATAAGCACACGCACAAGTTCACTCTGTCTTTGTCCTCCATCACAACTAGATTATGTCAGTCTCATGCTTAACCAACCCAAGTCACTGCCAGGACTTCTAATAAAATAAACACATGCTTGTCCATGTAAACACACACACACACTTCTATGTATACACATACACTTTTATATACACACTGACACGTACATATATGTACATACACACACACTTGTATGTGCATAGACACACTCTCACCTTCCTCCCCATCGTCCTCGGCCAGTAGCTCAGCCTCTACCCGGAGGGCATCCTCTCCTCCCAGCACCGCCTGCAGCTTCCGCTGCTTGGCCCTGATCTTCCTCAGCTGCTTCTCCTACAGTGGGGAAGAAGTGTTCTCCATCATCATCACCACCATTATCATCTTTGTCATCATTATCGTCATTATTATCATGGTCATTACAATCAATTCTATCACTATTCAATCATCCTTCCTGGATCTCTGTCAACAGATAATTATCTACAAACACAGGGCTTGAAATGTACTTTTTTACTTCCCAAAGTTTCCCACTGTCCCAAAATTATGAGCACCAGCAAAAAATTTGGAGCGCCAATCAAATATTAAAGGGGACCACAATTGTGCTACAGTTTTTATGCTATAGATTTATTTTGTGTGCTATTTAGCTCCTTGTCGTTTGACAACAGGTTGCAGTGACAAGCAGTGACCGACGGCTGATATTAACCAATCTAAAATCTGCATTCAAGTTTAGAAGAAAAAAAGAAGATGTTTAATTAGCTATGTAACTTTGGATTGGTCACTATGAGCTCAAAGCTGGAATGAGTATTGGCAAATTAGCTAACGTTTTGAAAGGAAAGGAAAACAGGTTGCACCATAACGATCACTTGCGCTAGCACAAATGCTACCTAATATATTTGAGGTGGCACAGACACAATTTCCGGAGCAATTTCAAACCCTGCATAAATGGACTGCAACGTTGACAAGACATTTGTTTAACCATCACTTTTCCTATCAGTCTATAACGATGCGATTCTTCTCTGACCTTGTTCTCTTTCTGGCGTCTGACCGACTCCACCTTCCTGCTGATGTCCTTGCTGGAGGCGGCGAACGGCATCAGTTGGTCGATGATCTTGTTAATGTGCTTTAGAGAAGCAGAGCATGACCTGAGAAACACATACCAGGCAGCAGAAAGGCAGAAGCTATAACTTGCTGGAGCAGGGAAACATTGAAAACTTTCAGGATAGTGGCCCAGGATAGAGGACCAGGATTTGACACCTCTGCAGTGTAGATTAGCCTAAAACATGTCAACTGAAAGCTAAGCTTTATGAGATCTCTGTGTCCATCTCAAAACTGCTTTATTCCTACTGTGAGCATCCCCCCACCAGCTCAGACTCCAGTTCAAGTTCCACCCTCAGTCCCCCTTACCCCAGCCTTCCACCTTCTCCTCCTCACCTGACATCATCCAGGACTGACTGGTACTCCTTCTCGGCCTCTGCTTTAGCCGCAGCCTGGCCCGCCTCCTGGATGGCCTGGTCCACTTGCTGCAACACGCCCTGCTCCAGAACATCCTGGTCGTACACCGCTACGCCAAGGCCCTGCAGTTCAGCAGCCCCAGAGCTGGCACTCACCGCCTGGATACACTGACGGTTAATCTGAAGCAGGGCCTTGGATCTTTTACAACCTAAGGATCATATAAGAAAGACAGAGGGTTTACACACTAATTGAGATCATGATTGATATAAGCAACTAATAACGAATCAATAGTACTATTTAATTATGTCACTCTTTTAAAGTATTGTTTGCTATACATTTCGTACGTAGGGTGTCATTTTTCCACAGTGGAATCAGCACCAGATGTCTAGCTAACCCTTCATAGCAGAATCATACCACTGCTGCTATCGGTCGGTCCAGTGTTGTTTGCGCAGGCTCCTGAAGGCTTGGAGTCCCCGCTGGTTCCCTGGATGGAGTCCTGGGCAGCCCCATCCTCCCCGGCATCTTCCCGGGTGGATGCAACGCTGTATTTGGATGGGGGCGCCTGATCATCGCTACCATCCGTGGGCATGCTAGCAAGTATACCTAGCGACGAGACAGTTTGACAGACACGCAGAAGACAAATCACGCGAGGCACACTAGAATATTAAGGTGAATTATTACAAGCGTCATTGGAAAATGATAGTTTGCAATGATTGAGACTATGTAGGTTATGATGGTGTTTTACTGTCTGTAGCTCTCTAGGCTATCACATCATGCTAACTATCAAACCACCACTGGACACTGTGCTTTTAAAGCTCTCTTGTGTGCTGGCTAATGCTAATACGACACTTTGAAACGTTAAATGTAACAGAAAACGACGTTTCTGCCACGAATTAACAGTGGCATACCAGTATAGCTTCACACACATTGTCTAGACTTGTCATTTATATCTCTGAAATAGAGTATCACTACGTGGCAATATGCTTACCAAAACCTCAGTTATAAAACATGCCGGGACAGACTCTATTCATTTTTCTACAACAGTGTTACGAAAACAACCAAAGAAGACGGACGCGGTCCACTCGAGTTTGCATTGCTCCTTCTAGTGGAATCAATGTGTAAATACATTGCGCAGTGAACATGAACTATCTCGTCCACTAGACGCCACCAAAGTATAAATAATTACAGGTTTCGGTGGAAATTCATCTCTCGCACTACATGTGTATGTCGCTACATCTGTACCCCCATCGATCCATCAGTCATTAAAATACTTTAAGGTGTTAAATCAATATATCAGTTCATTACGAAATGAACACAAATGGAGTAAAGGGAATTCTGACTTGATCTCAAGTTTGAGGCCCAAATCTCTCAATGTCAAACAAAGGATAGTTCAAATTACATTTGACGAATAAGAAAGTACTGCACAAAACAACAACAAAATGGGCAAACTCAGTCCCTAGAACTGCTTAGTTGACCACTTTTGAAATATCAGAAAGAAAATTTGTCTCCCTCTCCAAGGATGTTTATTTACAATTTAAGAGAACAATAAACTGTGGCTTTAATTTTTTTAAATACCTCCACGTTTCACAGATTTGACAGTGCAAAAGGCTGCAGCCCTTCCAAACACTGTAAGTTACCCAAATATACAACTCTATATTGAGATATTGCACTGTGACGCCCTCATGTAAACTTGTGGAAACAAGACTCTCCATATTTACTGAGTATACCACACATTTTTCCAGAGCTGAAGAGCCATCTAAACATCCATAGTCAGATCATAGCTTCAACTTCAGCATGTTTGTGTCTTCAGTTGAAGCCCCGAATTATTGACTGAATTGTGGTGGTCACAGCTCAGTGGTGGAGCATTTGTCTGTAGATCAAGAGCTGTAAATTTGAATCTCCCCGGTACTTTGTTTGGATACAAATGTATACTAGTCGAATACATTATTATTACGTTATTGTAAAGGGCTGTTGCACACTCTGTACAACACCACTCAGAGACAGCTCTTCTCTCCCCTCTTGGACACAAAACTTGACACTGAACACCTCACCCTCAACATATACAATACAAACCCTTCAGCACATATACACACACAAACACACTCATACGCAATCACAAGTCCTACACCAATCTCAACATCCAAACCTCGCCTCTCCACCATATCCCTCTAGATCTGTCTGTATCTACCTGTCTCTCTACCTTCCCTCCCTCCCCATCTTTCTCCTATGTGTCTTTACTCTCCTCCTTTTACTACTGTCTTCATTTCCCCCCTCTACCTATCCTGGTCTTCTTCTGTGCCCCCTGTTCCTTCCCCCCTCTTTCAAAATGAATGGAAACAATTTATTTCCTTCCGTCGTTCGTTCGTTCGTTTTTTTTGCACTGTAGTTTGTCTGTTTTGGCACAGCCAATCGTTAAATTGTCTTCTTAAAGTAATACGTTTTTTCTAAATGCTGATTGGTTAGATGAGTGGTATAATAATTGATGACATCGTGAGAGAGGTGCGCTCTGAAGTTTCCGGAAAGTTGACAGGCTCCTGTCATATATAGTAGTTAGCTGGCTAAATGAAGCTTTGCGCAAGCTCAATCAGGCAAGACAGATCGCTGCACTCTGACACATCATATAATTTTATCTCTCGCTCCGCTGCTACGAACGCTCTACTTTCTATCGAAAGTCGTCCGGGTTCCGCATTGTTTAGTGCTGACGTCCATCAATTAACGCTGTCAATCTTCATGATCGCGTTAAGCTATCACCATGACCTCATGCGAAATACGATTCTCTCCTTGTTTTAGTTTGTCCATGTCGTCAAGTGCGCGACCCTCCGCCTCCCCGCCACAACCAGGTGTCTGGTCTTCGCCTCATCTGACTAGAACATCTTCGGCTGCCACCACCACCACCAGCGTCTAGACTCCGCGGGGAACTCTTATTTTATGCAGGGCAGGCCTTTGATCTATAATTCCCCCAGGGTCTAAGCCCAAACAATTGTAATGCATTTACATCTGTAAATAAACTCACTTCACCATCCCAGGTCACTCCTGATTGAAATAGTGTTTTGAGTCTTTGAGTGAAACAGGAAGAAAATAATTATTGCATTTCAAATTTTTGGTTTCACCATTAGTTTGCACTCTTGTTTTGTTAGGGAGAGGGGGTGGTTAGTGTTCTTGGATTGCAGGCTGTTGGACATGAGGAGCAATTTGCTTCTGTAACACATCTGGCTCATGCACACCGCTACCGCAGCACTTGCGTCAAGTTTGCTAGCTTGATCTGTTCACCTTACTGTTTTTAGCAAATCAAAGTTAAAAGGGCTAATCCCAATTCTCTGTTTTACCCCTTCCCCATAGTCTTTGCCCCAGCATTTACTTCTTAAAACCAAATGTAAAGGTTAGGGGTGAAAACTTGAGACAAATGGGATGCCACTTGGTTACGGTTGTGTGATCCCCCCAAATGTCTGCCTCCCTTACTAAAGTGGGCTGGAACTGAGCCTGTTTGTTAACCTCCTTTACTCCTGCTCTCTATCTCTCTACCTACCCATCTCGCGTTCCTCCTTGAAAGAGCTGGAGGTACAGGGTGAATGAGGGAGACGGGGGAAGGGAGGAGGCAGTAGATACTGCAGTGATGGTAAGGTGAGCTGATTGAGGGCGTTCGGGCGGGAAGGTGTGGGTACACTGGGAGCCATGTTGTCTGCAGGTCATTATTCAGGAGCCCAGAGCTGAAAGCCTGTCCAGGGACTTCGGGATTTATAGGGTGACAGAAAGGGGCTTGCTTTGATGCCACGAGGATGTGTGTGTGCATGTGTGTTGTGTGTCTGCATGTGGACTATGGATGTATGCGTATGCTTGTGTGTATGTGTAGGTGTGTGTACATGTGTGTCTATGTGCATGTGTATGTGTGAAGGCGTGTGTGCATGTGACTGTGTGGAGGTGTGCACGAGTCTGTATACTTGTGTGTGTGTGTGTGTGTGTGTGTGTGTGTGTGTGTGTGAGTGTATGTGTAGAGATGTGTGCACCTGTGTGTGTGCACATGTATGTGTGTCCGTGTTCTCCTGCTTGTGGTATGTGTGATGATGAATCCAATTTCTGTGCCTCCACAGAGGTGTAGCTGTGAATTTACTGTGTGCTAGAGTACAGTATTAGCTTCACAGTGGAGAAGTGGTGTGAGGAGACATCTGGGCCAGAGAGATCCTGGAGAGGAAATTAGAGATATGGGTCTACACACACTTCAGGCTCCTAAGATTTCCCTCACACACTTGTACAAGTACATACACACATTCAGCCATTACTCACTCATTCACTCACAAACACCCACACACACACACACACACACACACACACACACACACACACACACACGCACGCACACACACACACACACACACTCACACACACTTTATGGAGATATATGGATGGGGAAAATACATTAGATTTTTTTTTCATTTTTGGAAATAACTGAATTAGCATTTAGGAAAAGTTAGTTTAGTTTAAATGTTTGTCTTGTGAGAGGAAACGTGAAGTCATTCAAATGTCTCATGTCACATCATCGTTTTTGTAAACAAAACAAAAAATCTGCTAACTCTCTGCTCACAATCATGAATCCACCCACTGTCTGCCTGGTGGGGAAGGGGTTGTTAGAGTAATATATGATGTGAATGTGAGTTGGTAGACAGAGAGTTGACAGAATTCTGGTTATATCATTATTGCGTATCTCCTAGCAACTCATATTAAAATGGGCTTGGTCTGTGTGTGAGCTATGAGGTCATACGGAGTAGCACAGTAATGTGTCACATGTGTCTGTCTCTGGTCAAGACTCACAATGTGCGTGTGTGTGTGTCTGATAGTAATTACAGGGGTGGATTAGATTTTCATCTGAGTGCATCAGACCACTACCGAATAACATGTATGACACATCTGGCAGTGATTTAGTCAAACAGCAGGTGTGTTTGTGTGGGTGTGTGTGTGTTCTCACTATCTGTAACAGAGCCTTGAACTCAGTGAGGATTCTACTGTGAAGTTTAGGCCTTAATGGCCCAGATCGGGGTCCTAGAATGGTATATCTGCTCTGTGAATGAGTTATGATTTTTTTACGGCATACCAGCCCTTTACTGGAACCGAGATAGAGACTCTGGCTGCAGTAATTCACACAGCAGGGCTCAATTTGATCTTTCTCAGTTTTAGCTGGGTACTGTGGCAGTATTCTGTGTCGGTGGATCTGTATGTGTGTAAGTCTGCTTCTTATCAGACTTGTTAACATGAGTGGGTCAGCTCCACTTGTCCCAGCTGCTCACACAGCTGACCCTATGTACAGTACATACCTATCTGCACACAGTCACTCACACGCTCAGGCACACGTTCACACACACAGGCGCACAAGCATGTACACACGCAACACACTCACAGAGGCACCCTCACACAAAACCACATCATGGAGAATCAACAGTTTGTTCATCTTTGGCAATGACACTTTTCCAATGACATGTGGAAACCCAAAACTGGTGTTTAAGTGTGTGCATGTCTGTGTGTGTGTCTGCGTTTGTTTGTGTGTACCCAAGTGTGTGTTTCAAAGTCCGGCTGATGAATGTGTTTTGTTTGCAGGCATGGCTTATTAGACCCCCCTCCAGTTCAGTTAGAAACCACAACAGTGGGATCCGGGCTGAATCTCTGATACATGTTGGCGGCCATGACACCCAGACAACAGAGAGAAAGCTAATAGAGTGCTGTATGTAGCCAGACATACTGGGGGGCAGAGATAGAGAGAGAGACAGAGAGAGAGGGAGAGCCTGAACGATGGCGAAGAGACGAGAATTAACAGAGACAGAGTGAAAGAGAGCAATATAGATGGAGAAGGAGGGAAAACAAAGGAAATAAAGAGAATGCCAGTCTCTCATCTGAACCAGTTGTTGGAGAGATGCATTTCACTGTGCGTTCCTTGTGAGGGGTGGGAGCGGTAGGATCAGAGTTATGTCTGCCAGGTCCCTGCTTCCTCCCAGGGGGGTGAGGCTATTGACTTATGACCTGTCTCTGTCCAGCTGACCCTGAGGTGAACAGCTCAGGCAGCTTCCATATTCTGTCAGATGATATACGGATTGCAGGCTGTATGTGGGGACAAGCACAGTGAATAGCACCCCCCAAGGACCACAAAAAAGAGGTTGTGTATACCTGTCTATGTTCATGTGTGCATGTGCGCACATGCCTGTTGTGCGTGTATGTATTTGCGCATGCATATTTGTGTGTAAGTGATGATAATGATGTCTGCACAGCTGTGTGGTCCCTGAATCAGCGTATATCAGCGCTGATAATTCCTCTCATTGAGCTCTATCACTCAGCTTTACTGGAAACATGTAATTATGCCCATAAACCTAATGTGTGTGCCCTGGTGAGCAGTAGTCTGCATGTCTGTGTGTGTGCATCTGAGTGTATGTGTATGTGTGTGTGTAATTTTCCCTCCAGGATGGCCCACATGGTCCTCATTATGCTCAGGACAAACACACAGCCAGACACACATTACTCCAAAACCAGAACTACTCTATACACAAGACAACCAGGGATTGTACATGACAATTAGGGGGGGGGGGTGTCTACTCTGTGTCTACTGTAGTGGATGAGGTACAGGTGATGATAAAGTCCCATTGCAGTCCTCAGTACTAAATGTTCCTTCATGGTGTACAGGAGTTAGAAGGTTACAAGGCTTCTTTAGTATGGTGCATCCTCTTAACATCATATTGTCCTCCAACAGCCAAACCAATTGCACTCCATTGTGTAATTCACCAGAAATGCAATGGTTGTTTCTGTAAAAAATAAAAAATAAACTCTGCAGGAATATTCCCTTTGAATTCTTAAGAAATTAAGATGGTTCATCTCAGGACGACCTAGCCTGCCAAAGATAGTAAACCACAAGACTAAATGGCTCCCTTGATGTCCCTGGTTGGACCGGGAACAGGAAGTGTTGGTTCAATCCTAAAAAGCCTGTATGCTTATCTGAGACTAAAGGAGATCGTCAACTGAACAGTGACCCTATTCTTCTGGTGTGAGTGTACAAAGGAGAAACATATGGCAAACCAGTAGCAGCAGTTGGATAACCAGAAATATCTTGTCAAGCAGACTGATAAACAAGTAGGCAGGCAGGCAGGCAGGCAGGCAGGCAGGCAGGCAGGCAGGCAGGCAGGCAGGCAGGCAGGCAGGCAGGCAGGCAGGCAGGTAGGTGGCAGGCTTCTGAGGTCATGTGTATCTGTACAGTGGCTGTTATTGTCATTGCCCACTGTCTGTCCATGACATCCTGGATTTGATTGATTGTACGTCTGCAGTGTCTCTGGGTCTGACTGTATGGCAGTGTACGCCTAGAGAGCTGAGATCATATAGATGATGTGAGGCTGTGGTTTCTGTCTCTTAGGACCTTACTCTAAAGGAACCGTTTGTCTTTCCCTCCCTCTCTTTCTCGCACTCTCGTTCTGTGACAGCCAGCTGATGTGGACCAGTCCTCTCAGGTTGGAAGACATTGCATGTGTCTCATGTAGGAGTAGTGATTCATGCCATGCCAGAGGTTGGGGAGCCCAGGGCAGAGCCCCTGTCACTGCGTAGGAGTTGATACAGGGCCTTCTGTTTTGGAGCTCTGGAGCTAACACATTAGTTTGGGTTCATGTGAGCACAGACACAGATCCTCCAGACACCACTACACCTTCTCCTCTCCACACAGACCCCCCTGCACCTCACCTCCAGAACCCAAATACCCCCTCCGTCATACACCTAATCCTATCTTACCTCGACCCCCCTACTCCTCCTTCTCTCTTATGTCTTGTATAACGCAAAAAGGTCATTCACCAAAAATATTCAGCACCAGCCTTAGATCACTGCTAAAGCTCTAAAGATTACATATAAATATTGCAAAAAAATGAAGATTTTGGCTGATGTATAAGATGATACTGTCTGGTACACATCATGCATGCCTCTGTGAGGTGAGCTGGATCCTGGCATAGAAACTGCAAACCAGTGAAGACTGAATATCTCCTGCCAGTGCTGTGTCCACTTGCCTACCAATAGGAGTCATAGAGATAGACCGAGATAATATACCTGGATTATTATAATTACAAGGTGTCTTCTTTTACCTCAATGAGTGAAATATAATGGAAGAATGGCTCGCATTTCTGCATCTCCACAGTTGAGTGATAGTGTGGGGTGGACATTTTGTCAAAGATTATTTTCTGCTAGTCATCTGAGTATATTTGCTAAGGGGAGGTTATGCAGAGGTTGTTCTGCTCAACATCAGGTTTGGTCTTCTCCAGTTCATAATAATGACAACACTAAATCTGCTACTTATTTTATCCAACAATTTTTCTTCTGCTCCCAATCACCCAGTTTCTTTTCCTGTCTGTCTGTCTGTCTGTCTGTCTGTCTGTCTGTCTGTCTGTCTGTCTGTCTCTCTCTCTCTCTCTCTCTCTCTCTCTCTCTCTCTTTCTTTGGAAAGTTAGGAAAGAATGGAAAGTTTATTCAGAAAAACTGATATCCCCTGCGCAGAATTCTCAGGATAAACAAACACACACAAAGCTGCAGAATCTAGGACAAACAATTCTGAAAGCATTATGCGTAATCGCGGTCAAGCACAGGAAGAGTCCGAATTCGTGAGAACAGTCCAGTAACCCCAGGAAAGAGTAAAGCGGCTGACAGCACCTGGAAGTGACCGCTAACCCCCCCACCTCCCCACCCCCCACCCCAAACCCTGAAAGATTTGTGTGGCAGTGATGTGTCGCTCTGATCAATTTGTGGAAAATGAACAAATGCATCGTGAATGTTCAAAACGGACGATGTTCAAAATGAACGAATTGTTACAAAGACTCAGAAGTAACATTTCCTTTCACAGTATGGTTTGTTAATTTTTCGTGGCCCCGCATCAGGGTGCGTACGCTCAGTTGAGTAAACAGAAATGATGCGTTCATTCCCCGACCAGGGACCTGCAAAGGCTCAATACTTGTAGTGGAAAACCAAGAGAAATAATGACTGTTGTCTTTGGGATACAAGTCCTTTACATCCTTTTTTGAATGATCTTAATACATTTGCTCCGAAAATATAATAGACAGGATTTGTTTTTCTTCCTTTGCTTTCGCTTGACTACTAGGTTTAGCAACGTGAATGATACATGTTTTTTGATTATTAGTTTTTTGATTACAGGTTACATAAGTCTTTAACTTGATTAATTGGGGATACGATAAGTGTTTTGATTACATGTTATTCCATTTGGGCATTTCTGTTCAGTTCAGTGCAACCTAATTGTATTGTGTGATAATAAAATGTTTTATGATTATTGAATGTTAAATTGAACACCCCCCCTCATTTTACACACCAGAAAATGTAATGTTTAAGTCATCAAAAAACTTTTAGAAGTGTTCCGTTCAGCTGTGTTTACCTAGTTTAAAAGGATTTCATTTAATAATATACACGTTTTTGCACAGGTACTTTTTTCAAGTTCCCAAACACAACTGTTTAGAACTACTTTGCATGAAGTTTTTAAGTAAATTAAACATTTCATTTTGTGAAATTAACCACATTACGGATACAGAATTACAGCGACCATGGACGCAGATGAGAAATGAGATAGATTCCATTAGCATTAGATACAATATGTCTCGGGATCAGAGTTGGACAAAAGGTTTGATGGCTAGGGTCCTATCATCCCCATTCATAACCTGATTTGACCTCAGCTCTAGAATTTACATGGCACTTATCACTCTCACTACAGCTCCCCATCCCCTTCATCCCAAACCTCCTTCCTTCCTGACTCTTCTCACACATGTTTTGTGATTTCCTTTGTCGTGATTGGCTCAGAGTGGGAGGGCGAGCTTCCTTAGTATAAACATCCCCAACCAGGTGATGACAGACAGGTGATCCCCCCCCCTCCTCCTCCATCCCCCTCCTCCCAGGGGTCACCATTGTATACAACACCCTAAAACAGCTTCAGGCATACGATCACACAAGAAACTAATTCACTTTTCTGGGTGATTTCGGGTGTTTAACATTAGTGAAGTCACCGACATCTAAAACCAGTTCAACTGAAGTAGTGTGAAAGACACAGCAGCTGTTTGGTCATAAGCAAAACAAAGTGTCCTCCTAGCTCCTGTAAAACCAATCTCGAACATCATGGCTGACACAAAGTCGTTATGTAACTACTGTGCTTCTTTAAACACGTATGAAAGTTGAACTGCGTTGATTAACCATGGATTTGAAAACAACTGTTGTTTCTTGTTGTCTTTCCTGTTTGTTTTTCCATCTCCATGGCACCCATCATTCTTGATGCAACTGTACTCTGACCTTCCACAAGAAAAACCCCAGTCGCTGGACCCCAGCGACTGTTACCCCATAATACATCGGTATGCCCCAGAGGTCACACAGTAATTATTGTCACTCTCTTTCATTTGCTCTCTTTCTTCCAGCTCTATCTCTTCCTCTCTCTTTTCTCTTTTCACGTTTCCTCTCTTCCTCTCTCATTGTCTTCCTCACTCTCTTTTTCTCTCTCTATTTTCATGCACTGTCAACACACAGGTTAAATTACTGTTTCCTGGAATGTGTCAAAACAATTTTCCCCTGACACCAACACTGTCACCCTCAGGGTTATGCTACTGACATGGGGGAATGACATGATTGATGTCCAAAGCGTGTATTTTAAGTTGAATTTAGTTTTTATTATGTTTTTCTTCAGCCAGCAAAAGACCCCCTCATAATTCACTAGCAGAGAACTGTCCCAGTGTCAAAGTTGTCCGGGGAATGAACTAAACCCCACTAACTCTCAGTTCAGAGCTACAGGAAGCAGCCCCTGGACCTGACGGGGACACTTTTCATGAGAGGTGAATGAAACGAGCAGGAGCAGAGATCAGAGATCAGAAGGGAGCCTCAAGAGAAGTGTCCTAATAATAAGGCACTAATGCGACAGAGGAAGAAAATGAAAAACAACAAAAAGTCTTATTGAAACATTTCAATACGGAATTATTTGACATTCTTTGCACAAATGTATCTGTTGCACTTTGCAAGGTTGAATGTACCCGTGTTAGTAAAATACATGTTTAGAGTTTTTGTCCCCTAGTCCTGTATAATAAACCCTGTGGGCCTGTGACATATTGTTCCACTGTATGTCTGGACCACAGCCTACTGCAAATGGAAAAGAAATGTAGCTAAATCAAGTATTTCGCAGCTCAGTGCCAACATGCGGTGGCACCGAGTTGATGGATCCCAATCCAAAGACTGATGGTCGGAAATGAGACAATGAGGGTGACCATGAAAACAGGATATGTTTGTGTCCTCCTGAATTCATGAATTCTGCAAGGGCAGCTTTTTATATCAATTAAATATGTTCCTAGAGTCATCAGGACATCCCGGTGTCGCATGCTGCTTTTATCAGGTTGTCTAAAACAGGAAAACCAGGGTTCTGTGCTTCCGCAGCGAAGCACCCAACGGAACATATCTAATCCTACAAACAGTTGCTATCACCGAACAAAGACACTTAAGTAGAACTGAACTATGCTTATGAAGTCATGCCGATACCTATTAAAGTCCCATGCTACAGGTGAACCCTGCATATTTAATGTCCCAGCTGCCCAGCCTTCCTGAACACCTGATTCCACCAGGGAGAGCCATGTGACTGAGGCCTGCAAGAGGCCTTTGATTCACATGTGGCATCTGTGGATGAGAGATTACTTGAGAACATTTTCAGAATATTTGAGCGTGCAATGGGATTTTTAACGAGAGCAAAATGTCAGTTTCTCTCATTCTTCTGTCATTCTGCTTGTCAAATTATTTACATCAGTGAGTTTTAAGGTTTGTGAAATTTAGGACAGTTAGGCACGGCTCTTGAAATATGCATATAATCAGACAATGGATTGATTTTTTTATACTATTCATCTGTAAAGAATTTCAGAAGAGAATGTTTGAACAACGTACAGAGAATATTAAAAACATGCAAAGACTTTCTCCTCTCCAACTCTATGCATCCTTACCACCCACCATTTTTGATGTTTTCCACAAGGGCAGCAGTTTCCCTCAATCCCACCCTCAATCTTTGAATAAAACACTGAAATGATATAGTGTCTATTCAACCGTGGCTAATGCGAACAAAGACACAGCACGTGTTAGGCAGTGATGAGTGATATAACAACAATACATGCAAAATTGGGAAACTCAACACTGGTGTTATGATTGGAACTGCAGGTGTGCATACTCTATCGAGGTACTGATGATGTTCCACAAATATGACAAATCACCAACAATAACAATCATAGAATAAGTTACAGTACAAAAAAAGTCATACAAACATGATTGATAACAATAATCCTGATAACAACTAAAAAAATGATACTATTACCACCAATACTAATAATGATGTATGCCTTTAGCAAATGGGGCGTGGTGGGGTTGGGGTGGTGGTGGAGGTGGAAGGGTCAAATTGGGTCAACTTGTATTTTTTTGATCTGCAGTTGGTTCTATCCCAATCCCTATTCCAGTGATAGAAATGATCATCAAGATGCATTTGCACTTGTTTATTTACTGTCTTCTAGCCATCAGTCCATGACTGTAGGATGATGGGTGTATGGACTGTGTCTAGGTTTCTCTGCCAACACTCATGATCCAAAACCTCACATGACGTTTATTACAGCAGATGTATATACTTGATAAAAAGGCAAAGCTATTAGTTTGACATGCATTTAAACAAGCTGTTATATACACAATTTGTGTGTGTGCATGCGTTGGTATGTGTGGGTGTTTGCATGTCTGTGCTACCAGGTGGTACACATCAGAGCTATCTGATGAGCTTTGTAGATGGAATGAACCCAAGTGAGCAGAGCAGTGTCCTTAGTTGTTGGGTAAAAATAAATGAGGACATACTTCCTGTATGAAGGAGACTTACTCTGGCTTAGAGCAGATAGGGAAGATACATGGAGGATGGTGGTGAGAATATACTGCCTCCATCATAGCCTCACTCTCATGTACTAAGTCATTCCTGTGGAGGCAATAAACATCAGAAGTGTTCTGGAAAGTACAAGTACGTCTGGGCGTCTTCTGCTTCCCTCTCCTCTCCTTTCCTTTTCTTTCCTCTCCTTTCCTTTATTTTCCTCTCCTCTCCACTCCTCTCTTCACCTAGGTATCTAGCATAATCCCAACCCAATGTTGTTGACTCAGCTGGGGTCAGTGTTGCTATTAGAGAAGAGCTCTCGTTAGTCCTGCTGTTTGCCAGCAACAGCTACTAAACCGTACTAAGTTCCACTTTATTATCTTTAACACTTAGCGGAGAGGGTCTCCTCCTCATTCCCATGTTTTCTCATGGCCCTTACACTGTCTCTCTGTCTCTTTCTTTGTGTCTCTCTGTCTTTCTGTCACTCTCTTTCTGTCTGCTTGTTTCTCTGTCTCATTACCTCTGTGTCTTACTATCTCTGTCTCTTTCTATCTTTCTATCTCTCCCTTATTCCCTCTCTCTTCACCTCCATCATCCTGTTTGAGTGTGTGTGAAATCCCTGAGCAAAAGTGTTTTCAGAGCCTCTCTCTGTGAGGTCAGGGGTCAGGGGGCGTACTGGGAGTTCCTCAAGCCTGATGGCCCCCATGGGGTTTTAAGGTTCGGGAAAGGAGTCTAAACATCCTCTCAGTTTCTATCCGTTAGTAAGTGTGTTTGAGTGTGTCTGAGTGTGTGTGCCACTGTCAATATGCAATACGTTGCTTGCTCTACCAAGCTGAGATGCAAATATTACAAATTCATGAGGTGATTTCTCACTGTACATTGCCATGCTCCTTGGCCAGGGTTATTTAACTTGTTGCTCTCCACAGGAGCTGTTTGGGTGGCCGGTAGTGACAGATCACCTCTCATTGATTTTCACAGTGGAGAGTTGAGGAAGCAGAGAAAACCTATTCCTTCTGACCTAAGAGGCTGAGATGAATAATATCCCCAGTTGTCCCAGTCTAACACCCACCTCCCCATCGCTCATCCTCTCCTCCGTTACTTTTCTCCCAGTTTTTCTCTCCTCTCCTCAGAGGTAATAAAACCCTTGTCCTTCTATGAGGATTGCACATTGTATTCATAACCAGTGGGGATTACCCTTTTCAAAAACATTTGGTTAGTATTTACTACATTATGTCCAGCTTCACATTGTATCACGGTATGTGTTCCGCAGTATCTTGGCCAGTGTAGTTTACCGAGCTTGCATTGAAGACTGGTAGAACTGCATGGACAGTTCCTGCAGCTTTGATAACATTTTGTTGGGCTTTGAAGTTAGACAGGTTATTATCAAAGCAGTGATGTATCTTTCCAGAGCTTGCTGTCTGTGTGTTTGTGTAAGTGACTCTACGTGCATGTGTCTATCAGGGCAGATGAGAAATTGTATGAGTGCATGTGTGTGTGTGTTTGTGTATGTTTGCGTGTGCATTTGTGTGTGTGTTTGTAAAACTGTGTGTGTGTGTTTGAATATGCATAATCCACCAAATCTTTATCAGCGCTACTTCCCACTTAGGCTCAAGGACAAAAAACACAAATGTGAATGAACTCCAGACCCAGTTTTCAGAAAACAAACAAAAATATAAACAAGTTTGGATTCCTTCATCTGGAGCTAGTCAGTCTCCGTGGAGCGATTGCTCCATTTAGCATTTCCTTTTCAGATGCTTTTTCTACGTCTATGTTGCAAATAGAATTACCCCTGCTCAAAAACACGTCTTTTTGTTGAACACTACCAGGTCAGTGACCTCGAGTCACCAAAAAAAATCAAATAAGAGAGCCAGCTACAGCTTAGCTCAGTGCAGAGTACCAGTTCTTTATTTCAAAGACTATTCTATACTTTATTTCTGTGGGTGGTTATACTCTGAAAAGTGGTACAATACCACAGATAAAATGTATGTCACACCTGTGCCACCTATACCACTCCCATAAAAAAACGATCATTTCATTATTCAATTAACAATCGATAACAAGACTCCCACAGATCATTGGATTTTCCAATGGTGACAGAGTTGGAATGGAAAGTCACAGCTGACTGTCTCTTTTTGTCTGTAATTCTCAACACAGCGCTGATATTTCAAAACATGGAGTCTCTGTAATCCCCAGGCACAGCAGTATTATGTACAACAAAAATATAGTAAAGCATTAGATGTGCAGTACAGTTACAAAGACCAGGAGAGTATAGGTTTAATTTAAGGTTATTTATGTATATCTTTCATAAACATGAAAGCTTTAACAGGCTCTGTCTAAATCAGGTCAACAATGAGCTTTCTCAAGCATTACTATTCATTACTGCTGCGCTGATTAAACCCCACGTGCTTGTCCCTGTTTACTAGCCCTTTCTGGAAACATACCCGAGTGTTTATTTAAATTGCCCTGACTGTGCTGAATATCATTACTATTGTTTATCTGAAACCCATCAATGAGATCTCATATTCATGAGAACATCACAGCAGAACTTCTCATTCCCCTGCCTCAAACAGAGTTATTAAGAGAGAAAGTTAGTGTGTGTGTGTGTGTGTGTGTGTGTGTGTGTATTTGTGTGTCTGCCTTTGTGTTCAGATGTTCAAAACCAGTTTGAACATGTCAAGATGATATGTGTGTTTGTATGTGTATTTGTGTATCTGGAGAGAATTGTTTGTGTGTGTGAGTGTTTATGTACTCAGTATATATTCACATATAATGTCCTCTGTACATATTGCTCACATGTACAAAGCCTGTAAGTGCCAAATAGTTGAGTTTATTTCACGATAATCGTTTTGTGGTCCTGTTCCAAAATGACTGCTCCAATTCAGCTGAAGAAAGGATCTTAATTTATCTTTTCGTCTGCTTATCTGCCAGTTTCACCTGCCCTGCCCTGCCCTGACCCACCCTGCCCTGCTATATGCATTCTTTTCACCTACAGTTGCACAAGGTTCTTTAAAGTAATTATACATTTTGACATTCTTTTTGCTATTTAAAACTCATTCTTGACCATAGTAAAAATGTGTCCTGAACATTAAATACATCATGCTATAAATTGCATGTATGTTGGGGTCTGGGAGAGGAATTGTGTTAACTCGATGAATGGTTGTGTGCCTGAAGTCAGTTGTATGCACTATTGTAGTCTCTCTCCTTCTTTTCTGAAGATGCCATTCAATTTTGACCAAGATATCATAAGTGTTCAAAGTGTACCATTCCCAAATGATATCAGTCATAGAATGTAGAATACATCTGTCACAACAATGGCGCTCAGAGCTTCAACGTTCAAACATTAGTCTGGTCATTGAGAATAAGCACAAGAGTGTGTTTGTGTGCGTGTGTATCTGGGACAGAGAAAGAACACAAATCTATACTGCAATTGCCACTGCATGTCGTTCCGAGATAAAGGGAGAGAGAGAGAGTGAGAAAGAGAGATTTGGAACATATGCACACACACACCCAAAGACATACACATACTTTCAAAGAATAGATTTGTTATGAGATTTGGGATGATGTAGCAGATGTTGCTTTTGAGAAAGCGATAAGGAGTTTTGGAGCTGATGTAATCTCACCCCTGCTGCTTTGGCTCTTTAATCCATATCAGTGGGAACATGCTCTGTGGAACATCATCATAACATAATGTGTCAAGAGCAAAGCTCTTAGTCTATGGATAGCGATACTGTACCGATTGTTTGATACAGTGCCCGCATCTCAGGGTGGCATCTCACAGAAAGTGAAATATGGTTTCAACCCATGATCTGGTCATGCTTCAAACTTTTACAAACTTTTTCTAAACAATGAGTTTATAGTTTTGTAAAAGCATTGAATTTGTTTCTGTTTGACATACAGTTACCATGCAGTGACCTATTTAAAATGTACAAAAAATAACGTTCTTTGGGGTTCACAGTTGTGACTGACTCAACATGATTCCACTTTTTCTCTTTTAGTGAACAGTCAACAGTTAGTTTTCTGCCATGTTGTCTTGACTCCACTAACTAATGAAACAAATGACCCTGGGTAACATTTAATTTCTGCACCTGCTTCCCTTGGTGCAAAATACAAAGCAGAAGCAGGTCAGATAGGGTCAGTCCCTCCATTTATGCCTCTTTCCCTCTCAATCATCCTCCATTGGTTCTTGCATATCCTTCCTTGCTTTCCTCCTACTCCGCCAGCCCCCTTATATCCATCCTTCCCTTCACTCCTTCTTTCCTCCATCCTTGTCTTCAAACTGTCCTTCAAATCATCCATCTCTTCTTTTGACTCCTCTCTCTGAACCAGTCAGACCAGACCTGTGGACACATGGGGAAAAAAACGACTGTCACCTCAACCTTTCCGTCCAAGCACGTCCTCTACCAGATTAGTTCCTAGGAACGAGCACTTCTGGACTGAGATATCTATTGTATTTCCTGGGAAATACTGCATCCACTCCTACAGTTAGAGGGTTACTCGTGGCTTTCCTCCCCTGTTTGTCCACCACTGCGTCTAGTCAGTTTCCCATTACCATCTTAATGATCTGTCTAGATGTTCCACAGGATTTTGGCTCAGATGTTTTCTACCACCTTAACATTTATTTATTTATATTACATTTGCCCCTTGGTTATATTGTTATGTGTATTCTTATCCTGTACATGTCTTACAGTTATGCACATGAAAACCTGTCATGTGTTAATCCCTACATCTGTTTCTTGATAGCTCTTCCCCTGTCCTAAGGGTTTTATCCTGAGGATATTGGAAGTGTTGAATTGGTTTGTGGTTGAAGGGCACTAACTGTGCACAGTGATGCAACTTCATGTTTATACATTTGTGATTGTATTCACAAATGTATACACAGTTCCTGTGTATCTTGTCAAAAAGCAAGTTTATTTTTTCAAAATATTTGATAACTGTGTATACTGATGACATGAGCTTATTGTGTAATACATACATCGAAACTGGATGATGAATGCTGCCCTAGCCCAGATTCAAACCCAGCCCACTTACCCACTGAGCTATCCAGCCACAATGCAAATAGGTGACTCCATTTTTCTCTAAAGGTGATCCTTTATTACATGACTGGTGTGGTAGCTAGGCCTGGAATTGTTAATTTCCAGGTTCCATTTTTGCTGAGTGTCTGCATTTGATTCAGTAAATGCACACATTTCAATCTCAAGTGTTCCAATTATTTTATTGTTTGCACATTGTTGGCTCTGTTTGAGGTTTAGGCTCTCAACTCATCCCACCCGTACAGTGATTCCCAGGAAGTACATCTGAGGTGTATATACACCTCAGATGTACTTCCTGTAATCATTCATCTTTCAATATTCCTTGGAAAGTGGAAATGGAACTTAAAGGTTCTAGCCAAATGCACATTTGCAAAGTAGTCTGCTGGGCTTTGTGTGAGTTCAGATGCCACCTATCATCCATCGACATTCCCTGCCATGCCAGCCAAGGTTGGAATCCCAGGCCTTGACATCTGTTCTTCCTAAATTTACTCCACCTCAACCAACTGCGTCCCTCTTCCCTTCAAATCCCCTTTCTCCAAGGCAAAACTCAGTCAAAA
This sequence comes from Plecoglossus altivelis, assembly GCA_036571765.1. Classification (NCBI taxonomy): domain Eukaryota; kingdom Metazoa; phylum Chordata; class Actinopteri; order Osmeriformes; family Plecoglossidae; genus Plecoglossus; species Plecoglossus altivelis. Next base: position 3,893,933 of record BROE01000016.1, read on the forward strand.
TCAGAATATATCTTTCACTGATACCCATACTACATGAGTAGAGAGGGTTGTGTAACGTGGGAGGACCCTGTGTGGCAAGTGTGGTTTGGGGGCTGGACTTTGGGATCTGATGTCTGGGGTCTGGCAGTGGCTATATGACGTAGGTGAATTTTTTGGTTGAACCAGTCAGCAGTACTACTCAGACCAGAACCTAATGTGGTCCTGTTTGTTGTGTTAGTTCAGTCATTTGATTACCATTGGCCTAGTCCTGATTGGATGTCGTGCCACTCCTTGTTATCTGTAACAGCTGTATTCAGTTTTATTTACAGTAACTGTCTTTTCTACAATTGGATCCGACTTTCAACACCGCATTTCCAAGATACAAGTTTACATACTAATCTATGGCCTGGAGTGACCAAAAACAAAAGTGAGGAGGAAAGGTTCACACACCAACTGTCCTTGAGGGAGACAATTGTAATTATATGTGATGGGGGTATCGGCTCGGTAGAAGAGTGTGTGTGAATGATACGAGTGCTAGGCAGGTGTGGAGGGAAGGTCCTTTCTGTCTGTTCAGGCACATAGAGCAGGAGGTTAAGCAAACACCACTGGGCCTCTCTGAACACATATGCGAAAATGTGGAGGAAAATTGGGGATGGTGTGAAGTAGTTGATGAAGAACACGCACAATGATAATGATCCTGAAGATGATGTCAAGGACAGTGAGGATGAGGATGATGGTGATTGATGATGGTGAGAGGGAGGAAGAGATGGAGAGAGCGTGACGAATATTACAATCAGGCCACAATCGTAATATTTAAATTGAAGATGTATCAGAGGGCCAAATATGCATCCACTTAGTGGCCTCTGAGTCACCTAAATCAGGTCCCCTAAGGGCCTCCAAAAGGCCTGACGTACACACCAGACCACTTCTAGGGTTGGAGCACAGGAACTGAGCAATAAAGAGTGAAATTTACTTCACTTTGCTCCTCACTCACTGTTGGCCCGTCACCCAAGTAAAATCTGTTAAACTTCTTCAAAGACAGGATCCAGAGATCCTGAAAGTGATCCCAGCTTGTCTTCTGCTCCGTTGTTCTCCTCCAGAATTCAGTCTGCTTCTGAGATTAGTCACGGCCTGTGCAACTCCCTCTCTCTCTCTTTGTGTGTTATTCTGAACACAATCAACATATGGACAAACTTTAAGCACACTCTTTACAGACATGCTATGCATAGACGATCCCATTAGCTGGGATATGGTCATGAAAGGAGAAACGATGGAAGGGGAGGGTGGTGCAGGGGGAAGGCTGTACATATGGAGAGGCGTGGGGGAGGGTTGATGATATTTAGGGATAAAATAGATCAAATAAGGGCGGATTGGAAAGGTGGAGCGAAAAATAAAGAGGGAGTTATGGAAAAGCAGACAGTTGGAACGAGGAGGAGGAGGCTGAGGAGGAGGAGAAGGGTCTTCAATTGGGCCCCAAACACAGCTCTCCCACTGACTACTGAGCCTCACCAACCAGGCCTTTGTCCCTGTGTAGACACCAACCCTCAGGCCTCAACTATCACCAGCGGCCCTTCCATAGTTCACCCTTCTTTTTTTATTTTTCTTTGTTTCTTTCTGTCTTCTTTCTTACTTTCTTTCCTTCCTTTCTTCCCTTCCTTCATTCCTTCCTTCGTTCCTTCCTTCATTCATTCCTTCCTTCTTTTTCTTTCTTTCTTTCTTTCTCTATCTCTCTCCCCCCCTCTCTCTCTTTCTCATACACACACTCAGTTTCCCACCCCTTCTTCTCCATTCAAATTATACAAATATTCAATATACTGTTTCTGTTTCATCACTCTCTCTGTCTTTCTGCCTCTTCTCCTTCCTTTTTCTCTGTTAGTCTCTCGCACACTCACTTTCTTGCTGTGTCTCACTCCTGATTAATTGATTGAACATCTTCTCTGTCTCTTTTTGTCCTGTAAACAGAAGTCTGAATGGCATGTGGTTAGGAGGGTGTGAGTGGGGAGCGGACCCCAAGCATGTCTGTGTCCATGCACTGTGTCAGGTCTGTGTGTGCCTAGTCCTTGTGTTTGTGTCTGCCAGTTTGGGCATGGATGATCTCATAAAACCTCATATTAACACATGAAAGCCCAGGAAACTGCAGGAGGGACATTTTCAACACTGCATGTTTAAGGGGCCCCTTCAATTAGATTGGTATACACCCTTTAGATACACTCTTTTCCTTTCTCACTCATGCATACACGCACACAGGTCGCTCTCTCTTTACCTCTGTTGCACAAAAAAATTCCATGAAGACATCGCTTTCCTGAGTATTTCAGTCATAATTATGATTTGTGTTCTACGGGGTCGCTGGCAGTGTGAACCTCATTACCAACAATCGATGTCCCTCCCAACTCCTCACTTGGCCATTTACAAACCATTACAACTCTTTTTCAGGAGGAGATTGCATACTCAGGGTAATGTGCTATGGGTCATCTGATATGTGGAACCCTGACTGCTAATGTTTTCCCTGGGGAAGGTGATTGTTGTGCACACTTTTGGCCCCAGGGTAGTGGTCTGGCCAGGGATGAGGGAAGGGTAAACTGTAAGAGTGCAAGACAGGAAAAACATAGGACTTCTTGGATAAGAGGCCCCGTGGCCCTAGTCATACTGCACACACATGCAGATGCACACATACACAAACACATACACACACCATGTCCCCTTCAGAGAGCCAGGCACGGTGTTACACAATGTGTTTTCAAACAATTATCCTGTCTATTTATGTTTCCCTTGCTGTTAATTTCTCACGTACATACACACATAATAACTCACATATGGATACACAATCACACACACACACAGATAGTTCATCTTTGCCCCTCATGGAGACATTGCTACATGGCCTAGAAGTAGGCTTCAGTGTATTTACACAAACATTATATCCATTCATACAATGTGATCAGTTTGGGTACGAAACCTGTGTTTTTCATTACTTAACCCTCCATCTTAATTCGACTTGATTGTATAGTTGAGGCTGCAAGACTATCTACAGCCAGGTGGGTTGAGGTGATTGTGAACCGGGCGCCGTCAGGACCTGTAGAACACATTCATTTCTCACAGGGAAGATGTTCTGAAAATTGATTTTCCTGTTGAAGCAGTCAAGTAAACTGACTGCACTCACAGAAAACCTTTATTTACATAGTTATGGTTGTTTGTCTTGTCATTTGAATTGGTGTAGTATCCTGAGAGCTGGACACCACAATAAGGAACACCATACCAAGGAGGTTACGAGTCCCTCCCATGTTGCCTCACACAGAAAGGTTTGTTTGTGTGGTTTCTCTATGTTCCTTGAAGGCATGTTGGGGATGGTATAAGAGCTGCCAGCGTGCTTCTGCTGTGTTGTGCTGCCAGGCCTTGAGGTGGAACCTGGCCACACACACACATACCTATACTGATGCAGACACCTACACTGATAAACACTTTCACACAAAAATACACACACAGCTATTCAGATTCCCACACATATGTACACACTCTTGCCCACACAAAGACACATTTAAATCACACCCAAATTTCTGAAATTTTATCCACACACTAGGCAGGCCAGACAATTTTGGTAAACATAACACCTTCAGGATGTTATGAAAATGTGTTTGATATTTGGGTTTTTGAATAACACAGTATGAACTCAGACACACAAATTTCCTGCACACATATTCGCACAAACACATACAGTATGTACACACAATTGATATAATTCATTTTAGACTACTCATTATAAAGAACCCCTCTGGTGGCCTTCCCTGACTCACTTCACATCTGGGAGCTTTTATAACTAAGAATGAAGGGATGGAGCGATGGAGGGAGTGGGAGAGCTAAACGAGTGCATATGTTTCATTTGTCCTTTATTTCGGTGTCATTCCTCACATTTCACATGACATATCTGTCTTCCTCCCTCAAGGTGTCACTCCTTTTGTCTGGCTCTGCCGCTGAAGCCCAAGCCCCAGAGGAGTCGTGTGAAGCCACTGCTGGATGGATTTCAGAGGACTCCTCTGGCTCGGTTACATTCCCATCACACTGAGCAAGCTGGGCAGGAGTCACTGCAGCAGCTGCCAGGTCTGGTTCTAAAACTGCTTGATCTGGTCCTACAACTGCTGGGTCTGACTCTGAAACGGCTAGATCTGCTCCTAGACCTGTTGGGTCTGGTTATGGAACTTTTAGGCCTATATCTGGAACTGCTGGACCCTGATGAGAAACCAAAGGTGGCTCTGAAATGAATGATTGCATCTCTTCATAACTTCAACCTTCTAGAATCCAATTCACCCACAAATACTCTCTCACACAGACAGTGTGGCCATACAATTTACTTGTTTGATGGCATGGAATTTAATTAGGCAGGTTACACATATAAAATGCTAAGCCAGGAACTAGCTGAAACCAGTCAGTCTCATTAGTCTCATTGCACGTACGATGGTGTTAGACAATACAGCTGAGAAGTCAGCTTTGTTGGTGGCATGCTCTGTTTAGGTAGGTGAGACAGGTGTGCCAGTAGTTAGGTCAGACAGGTTCAGTTGGTGTGTTGATACAAAAGGTGAGGCCATGTGGGGGTGTTTACCCTCAGGGCATTATTGTTACTGAGAGAAATTAGTCACACACCCCTCCCCATCTTCATTACAGCGGTTAAAGTGTAAACTCTGAGCCAGCTCACCCAATCCTCTGCTGATTGATTAAGATGTTTTCACGAGTCCATTCATATCTGTTGGTTTGACCTTCTAGATTCTTGTCAAGAACATCACTCCCACAGTCTTATCAAAATATGTTTTCCTCTTTAGTCACAGATTAACAGCAAAGCTTTTTGTTGTCTGTGGGCAAGTTCTGTTACGTCCTGGGGTTCTTGTTCCTGCAACACAAGTCTTTTAAATTCACACGCTTTCTGTCTTGCATGAGGATTGGAGTGTTTAACAGCTGATTACATTTTTTGCAATTGTTTACCGGCTCCTTTGTTTCTAAAGTTCAGCATATACATCTTTCTCTTTGCTAAAGTCTATCCACTAAAAATGCAACAATAAAATCTTTGTGTGTGTTGTTTTTGGCTTAAGACAAGCTTTCCTAACAACATTCTTTTCCTCTCTCCATTCACAAGGAAATATAAAGTGGACATGAAAGTATAGAATTATACAAGCTCAACTTTTCAGATTCATATTTTACTGTTCTTTAAGCCTCCTGGCTCCTTCAACCCCACCTGCTTAGTTTAACTGGTGTTCGTTGGCAGACATCCCATAAACACATTGATTTATGAAATAAATAAAAGGACGGTTCTAAATCTAGAAAACACTTATGGAAGATTATATCTGTCTGAAATACCGTACACTCAAAGTACCAATGAGAGACAGATACACTGTACGGAGTGGAAGGGAATAATTGTATGAATCATAATTATAATTCAACATTATATATTTTTTATTTGCATACTGTAGTGAAATGAGAATGAAAAGTTGAGACTTTCCACACAAGCATAAAAGAGGACGATTTGGTTTGTCGCATTATCACAGAATGGAACGGTAAATGTATGTTTATAATGTCACATTCTGAAAGTGGTTTGACACAGATAAGCTTTCACATTTGTCAGGATTTTCAGAAAAGGGTACACACAGTATAGCAGGTTATAGTATACTTAAAATGTATTAAATGCATTTACACTCATGTACAACCAGTACATGAGTCATTAAGACACTGTTGTGAAGTGACGTATTGTCAAGTATGGTTACCCATACTCGAAATTTACCTCTGCATTTAACCCATCCAAGTGCACACACAGCAGTGAGCAACCGCATGCACACACAGTGAACATACACCCGGAGCAGTGGGCAGCTATTGCTCCAGCGCCCGGGAAGCAATTGGGGGTTTGGTGCCTTGCTCAAGGGCACCTCAGTCATGGTATCGAAGGCAGAGAGAGTGCTGTTTATTCACAATCCCCACCTTCAATTCCTGCCAGTGCGGGAATCAAACCAGCAACTTGAAGGTTACAAGCCTGACTCCCTAACCATTAGGCCACGACTTCCCCTGTTGTAATGTTGGACTGTAAACCTATCCATTTTCATGAGCTATTCACTGCTGCATCTGGGTCAGTTTATACTCCACACTGTAACCGGAGATAAATTATAGAAGGGATTCTGCTCTGTCATTGACGTACTTCTGTATATCACTGCTGCATACATGCCCCCACACACAAACAGACAGACTCACACAGACTTAGTCACAAGCACAGACACACACTTAATCACATTCATGTTCCCACACAAACACTCTCTGGCAGACACACACACACACATACAAAACGTCCACCCTCAGTTTGCACAAGCAAAATGACTATTATCACCTGCATATGTAATAACTAAACCCATATGTTTAGTTGTAGAGGCAGAATGCATGTTTTGTGGCCTGCTATCAATTCCATGATAGCCTAATCATGACTCCTCTCATCAACAATAGCAACACAGTGCTTTGTATCACATACCCCTAGAGACTGCAGTGGTAGGGTCAAAGGTTGCTACTATTAATGGAATGTTTTCCAAATGGCCGCTAAATTGAGTTAATGGTTCACTAACAAGCAGGATTGTTTTGTGGGTCTTTCATCTGGCTTCTGCGTGTAAGTAAGGCATGTGTGCGGACATCAAAGGTCTGAGGTGGCCTCCTGGTTCCTGTCAGTCCTATGGCTTTTCTGGTCTATGTACATTACAGTATGGCTTCTGTGAGGTCTGTGGTGTCTGGATGCCTTTTTCACCTGATAGCTCCAAGGACGGCCCCGTATCACACAGAAAGAGAAAGAGCTTTGAAAACATCAAACCACCTGATTGTAGAATGATGTGTGGATCTTCATAGGGTAAATGTTGTCCTCTGTTCTAATATTGTTTTCGCTAAAGGAGTCTATACCGGTCTGCAAGCTGTAACCTGGAGCTGGTGGAAGCTGTTCCTATGTGCGTGAGTGTATGTGCATGTGTGGGTATGTGTGTGTCTGGTCTGCCTCTTTACCAGATTGTAAAACCTATACTTTCAACAAAAAGTATGGGCTGCTATAAAAACATATAAGAAAGACAACACAGTGATGAAGAGGTCATGCTTATTCCATAGTGTTGGATAACAGTTTACTTACTGTTGAACATACATGAACATGTCGAAAGTTAGACCAGGGTGGAGGATCGCATTCAAAGAACAGTGAGTGATACATTCTTTATCCTTCATATGGTATCAATGCATTATGTGTATAAAAGAGTACAAAAATAAAATATTTTCATATTATTTGTTTCACACATCAAAGGAGGCTCAAGAGTGAACAGACTACAAGGTTAGAACAAATATTTGATATGAAAGTATTATCAAAAGAAATTAGCCCAGAGGATGTTTAAACATTTGGATGTGATACAAAATGCACTCGCTGGAACTGCTGCTAAACTACATGTAACATCCTATAATTATAAGATTTTTTATAACACCTTCCTTTTCCTGACAATGGCTCACATAGGAAGGTCGCTCTGACATATGATTGTGGTGTGATGTAATTAGTGTTTATTTGCCGATGTGTGTGACCTATCTGGTGCGTGCGTAAAGAGTGTGAGGTATGTTCAGGAAGGTCATGGGGAAATGAAATCAATCCAGAATTCCGGTAAAGGGCTTGCTACACACTCATTGGACGCTTCATTTCCACCACTTGATATCCAGATGTTCTAAATTTACGCATGGGGTAAAGAAATAATACCATTCCAATCCTTCCACATTGCCGCTCTCATACACAGGCACAAGTACATACACACAGAGGCATGGTCAAAGCAGGTCTAACCTTTAGAGCATCACACATCTCCAGAGTTGCCAGACTGGCAACCCTGCTGGCTCTAACCTTTCCATGACAACAACAATCCTAATTGTATTCTTAAATGTAACTGGCTTGGAACGGACGGCATTGCTAAAGCACCACCCAGTTAAAATTCTTTAAATCATAATGCCCTATTAACTCAAAACCACAAATGTGAAAGTTGAATTTAGCAGATTCCAAGGGCTCCTCTTCCTTTAACCAAGCATCGGGGAGAACTGAATTACAGAACGCTGGACATAGACGCGATCAACTCAGATATGAGTGAGCAGACAGTTCCTTTACACGCTATGAGCTCCTTGTTTCAACAGCTCTCCTGTGTGTGTGTGTGTGTGTGTGTGTGTGTGTGTATGTATGTGTGTGTGTGTGTGTATGCACGTGTGTGCGTGTATGCATGTGGAACCCAGGCATACACACAAGGCGATGCCCCTCAGTAACCGCTGCCAGACACAGCAGGGGGAAGTAAGTCACAAATGTCATGGTGACCATTCCTTTCTAAGTCTCTGCCACTTCTGCTGCTCTAACTACCTTTTCTTTCAAACGTAGCACTTTACCGATTAAGTGAGAAGACAGAATAATGAAGACGAATACATCACATAGATATAAAGGCATACACTTACATAGATATAACTGCACTTCTGTGTGCTTACGGGAGTGTCTATATGGGGTTGGGGGAGGGTCACGTGAGGGTAGCTGGGGACGGGTGTCGTTGGACTGAAGAGAGTGGTGCTGGTTTCTTGGGGATGGGGGAAGATGATGGGGGAAGGGGGATGGGGAGGTGTAGGGTCGCTTGGCGGTGAAGTGGGGGGGGGGTGAGGATAAGTGCTGTTCAGAGCATCAGTGGACCACACGTTACACACGTGTCAATAGGTGGGGTCCCTCGGTCGTCCATCCTTGCTCTCTATTTCTAGTTGGCTTGTTTGGATCTCTTCATCCTGAAGAAGGAAGGAGAGGGAAGCAAGTGTGAGCTCCATACAATCCCAGAAAGACTGGCAGGAGCCAGAACACATTCAGCATGACACCAGCAGAGCGGGAAGACACAGGCACAAAGACAGAGAGCTGGAAGAGACAGAGCAGCATTAACAGCCGATGACAGGTGACCTGTGAAAGCGTGAGAGACTCCTGGGCAGCAAGCTGATGATTTTAAACTTAGAGTCATCGTTTCTTCTGGTTTCCTTCCCCTATTGAGGGGTCAAGCCCTTGCCTAGTCCATCAGTAAATAGCCTGAAGTCGTTTATTAATGAGTATTTGTTTTACAAGGACGGACTTCTGCCTCTCTGACTTAGAGTTGAGAGGATCCAGGAGAGCTCTGTTCATCTCTGTTCTAACCCCCACTGAGATGTTTATCACCGCTGGATGGGCACTCAGCCAAACACGGCCACTGCGTCTCTGCTTCCTCTGGACTTAACTGAACTTTGTACATTCAGAATTATGATAAAGCATTCGGGTTGAAAGGATCCAGGAAATGGCTAAAATTTCTGATTTGTTTTTAAAGGAATGGCTCAATCAATCTGGTTCCAAGATAAACTGTGTTCATATTTAGACTAAGACCCATCTGGGTTACCAATTCCACTGTAGTCTGTCAGTGGTTTCTACAGGCTACTATCTACACACACTGATTGAACTGATGCAGTACAACATACATTTCCGAGACTCAGAATTTGCCTCTCTTTCATGCATCCTCTCATTTTCTGCAGTGTCATTGTCTCACTTTCTGACTTATCCAAATGAGCGAATCTTCCTTTGTCCACATGTAAGCTGCAGGCACATGGGATATGTACTAGTTACACAGCTTTTTGACACTCTGATGACCCTCTGTGCTCAGATGTTTACAGACAGCTGCAGATACACAGTACGGCATTGCTACTGAATCTAGTCATTATGGAGAAATGCAATCACACAGCTGTTCAGTTTATCTGCTTGTCAGTGACAGGGCTATGTCAGAGACATGTCAGAGACATGCCGGCTGCCATATACAGGACATGTCTGCCTAGCTGGCATACTGTGTGTGGGTCCATGGGGAGTGTGGAGGGGGGTGAACTTGTCTGTGTGGAGCAGTCTATTTATTATCTATAGGGGTTAGGGTGTATGTGACTTGTTAGCACAGTATCTTAGAGAAACACACATTGTGTCTTGGTCCACTTCAGACACAATGATAGATGGAAATGCAGTAGGATAAAACGTTATGTCCTTCTTACTTGTTTATAGCATTCTTCAGGTACTGCTGCAGCCACTTGGTCTCTGGGTTGATACAGACTTCCTTGTTGTTCTTCAGCTTGGCTCTGAGGAAGCATGGAGCAGAGAGGAGGGGTGAGAACGATGTAGGGAAACACACAGATCGGATCTGGCTTACAAATACAAACATAAACACATACACTCAGCATCTGATCTTGATCACTCTCACACATTCACACACACGTACGAGCTCAGACTCGTCTTTCTACACAGATTGTGTCGCAGATTACCAACAGATTACATATCGAAGGTTACCTTACTAAAACAATGCAAGAGTTGACACTCAATTTACATGCAACAGGCACAGATTGGGTTAAGCAGATAAAGATGTTCCATTTGGCTTAGTAAGTGAGAGTTGGATGTAGCTATTGCAGTACAGAGTAAACCTGAGGCTATTCGGAGCCATGGGTCGTGACTGGATTATGTGTCTTGCTTGACAGCACATAAAACACGCTAGAATGGGGAGTCTTGGTCAGCATACAGATTGCTTGTGTGTTTGTATGTGTGTTTATGTGTGTGTGATCTTGTGTGATAATGTGTAGTAAGGCTGCAGTAGTGTTGCTCTGTTCTGTTCCTGAGTTTCTGACCCCTATCTAATACCATTGAATGAGAACAGACGATTGAGCTCAGCTGCTTCCGAGACAGAGGTCTGTATAAACCCACAATTATTGTTTCCCGGTGGAAAAAAAACTGCATCCAATTTCCAACCCCCTCACAGAGAAACATTCTCTCTAACATATACACATACACACACTGAATCCGTTCTGCAGGATGCGCTTTATGGTGCAATACCTACAGACGATACAATAATGTGTGTGTGTGTGAGTGTGTGTGTGGCATTGCTCCTTTCACATGGCCTGTCACCTCTGGGAGATTGATGGTGTGAAATGTCCAACAAGAATTGGACCTGTCCATCTCACCCTGTTTAAGAGTCAGGAAAGTTGATGAATGTGTTTTTGTGTTTGTGTGCGCGCATGCATGCTTGTGTGAGGGTATGGGTCCAACAGGTACTCACATCACTTGGAAGGGGCAGTTGGGAGTGTGTAGGAACCTTAGTTCACGGATGCTGCGCTGGGGGACGGTGCTGGCTGTTGTACGACACCAGCACCTCTCCACCAGACTGAGGGGCTTGGCTTGGGGAGGACAGAGGAATGCAGAGAAGACAGAGTCATTAACAGCAGAACGTTAGCAGGGATTTACAATACAACTGCAAGGATATTTAAATTACAAATACATCACACTTCTTTCCCAATCAGACAGCAAATGAGCATTAAACCAGTTAAATGATCAATCAAGGTGAGTAAAAGGACAAGAGAGTAGAAACACAGAGAGGTATGTCCTCTCAGGACAATACAGAACACCAGCACCAGCTATGCGGTCAGCACCAAATGCTCAGTCCTTAAGTGAGACTAAGTAGATGACACACCGCCATCGCAAAACACAGAGCACATTTGTGATTAAATTTCACTCAAAAAGTTGGAAGTCGGATTGCTTGTTTAGGTTCTTAGGCTATAGGTTTAATGAGATATGGTCAAATATCTAATCTCCGTGCAGACGGAGTCAGACTTCAAGCCCTTGCTTATCATTAAACCCTTCTTTTTTTCTAATTACGGGGTGCAAAACCACGCGCTAGGAGGTCTTATCATGTGTTCCAGGTGCTTCGACGGTTAATCGGTGAAGAGAAGTACCGTACCTGCGGATTAAATACTCACTGGTGACTGAGAAATATGCTAATTATTTAACGCCTGATCTAACGATATTACCATGTGAAAGCGTCGGCAAAGAAGACTCATAAGGCTGTTGCGACTGATGTCGCCAGTGTCTACGCGGCTTTGTCTTGCGGTCTAATTTTAGGGTAATTAATGAAAACAAAGACAAGGGACAAATACACACATTAATCAGTGTTGCTACACAGGCGTGTTGTGTTTCAGCCACATGTCCACACGAACCTAGCCAGGCGTGTTTGTTTTAGCGTCTTTACGCACCGTGCTAAACTCTTCACGGCTTGCCTAGGCAGGAATAAGATCATAAATACAATACAGCCCAAAAGGATAGGAAATGGTCTTGAATAATTTGGTGTTGATGATTTGAACGTTTTGCATTTTTATCCAATGCACGTCTTATTGCAGACCGTAGACTCTGGTGTATATATTTTTGGAATAATAACAAAGGCTAACGGTTTATTAAATGCATTAAACCATATGATTCATATTCAAAAACTGTTTCCGATATGAAATTAAACCGACTGAATCTTTATGTTATGGTAAGCAGGAGTAAGTAAATTGAAAAAATGTTGTTCCTCCGAAGTTAAATCTTGACATTTTGCTGATTATTCTCCCAGTCAAACTGAATTTTTACCAGCTATTATGTTAAAATCAGAACAATACGAATACAATTGCTATGCCCATCTTTGCAATGTGCCACTATGCCTGCACAGACTCCGAAATTCAAATCTCCTGAATATCAATTGAACAACTACGAGTAGGAATTACAATTGCTGTTATGTTTTAAAATAAAACAAGACCATTTATGATTATCCTTACCATGTGAAACGGGCGCATACGTCACCACTGTTAACACAGCCATCAACGCCAATAATTTCAAATCCATGCTCGATCAACGGCACAGTCACTGTCCGGTGTTTCTTTCAGTAAATCCAGGAGCACACTGTGACAAGGAGTGTGTAGCGACTAGCTAGATAAAGCGGGGCACACAGAGCAGGAGTTACCCCCCCCCCCCCCCCCCCCCTCCCTCCCTGGCAGGGCGCTAGGTGGGAGGGTCCATGTGATAAATGACCCATTGGCATAGCTACTATGTAAAGTCACTGGACCTGAATCAAAAGTATTTAAAATGTTGTATTTAAAAAAAAAAATCTTGTTCTTTGAGATTGCGACGCAAAAAGCCAAATTGAAAGCTACGACCGGAGGCATGTGGTGTTTCAATCTGTATAAACATGGATGCATGTGTCCCAGTTGCGCAGTACATATGGGTTCGCGCAGGTTTATGCACCGGCTCCGAAATAAATGAACAATACTATGTATGTGTTAATCTTTAATCACGGCGCGTCTAACTCGTCTGAAGATTCAGCCACCATGACTTAACTTAAATTCAAAACATATTGATTAAATTATCTTAGGAAGATAAGAATCTAGAGATTTATATTACGGACTCAGGTTCCTTTAATGGAACACACGCACATACACACATGGACCCACTACCATACATACATTTGGAAAGAAAAGAAAAGTCACAGTTTAAGTGAATCTCCAAACAACTGCCTTTACCTCTGGCTTGAACTTTCCAGTCTTTTGACAGGAGTATGTGTGTGCATGTGTGTGTTTGTCCTCCAGTTTTGGCTTTAGGGGGATATTATTAGTGTGTTTAACAGGATGCAGATGTGAAGTCCACTTTTTTCAATTGGCATTAATCCACTAAAGATTTCTCCCTTTCACTCTCACTCTCTCTCTCTCTCTCTCTCTCTCTCTCTCTCTCTCTCTCTCTCTCTCTCTCTCTCTCTTTGTCTGTGTCCAAGGGAACTCAAACTGAAACCATTCTCTATTTGTGTTGTTAGATACATAGAGAGGCAGAGTTTCAAACACACAACCACACACAAACACACAAACACACATACACATATAAATACAATCTCACAATCAACAGGGACATTTGTCGGGACATTGCAAAACTAGGACGGCTATCAAGGCAATGTGTTTATTCCAACTAATACAGTTAGATTCATTCACCATTTAATGACTCAGTAACACGCCATGATTACTTTCTATTTTGTTTCCAGTGAGTGTACATTGCAGCTCTATGGATGTTTTATGAATTTAATGCAGTCCTCCTAGCACAGGGTTGTTCAGGCGATAAAAACAGGCTGTCAGCAACACAGTTTATGTTAACAATTAAAATGCAACTGTATTAAACTGTGGATATGGGTCCAAAACCAGGAGCATACTGAACACACAAGAATTTAAACATCTGCATTGTGCATGTGTTAAGTGAACACACATCATTTTAAAGGTTGACAAGGGATTGGTAAATCTAACCAAATTAGGCTGGTTGCAAAAGAATTATGTTACGAGTCAAGGTTTTAGAGGAATAACTGTAGTGGATGCAACAAAGCACGATGTTTCTACGTCTAACATTCAGTATGTAGGAGGTATACAAGGGGTTGAAAGGAGAGTGAAAGGGGGAGGCAAGTATAGAGACAGGAGCCTGGTGGAGGAGGCTAGTCTGGAGCCTTAGCCCTAACAGCTGAATGTACGCAACAGACGACGAGTAGACAGACACATGTTGACTTCTCTCACAATTAAAGAGAACGAGAGTTAAAGAGAGTGTGTGGCGAGGTTGAGAGAGAGTATGTGCATGAGTGAGTGAGAGAAGAAAAGAACTGTTTTTTTTTACTTAAGAGGACAAAACAAACAGAGAAAAAGAGAGAAATGTTTCTGTGTGTCTGGCAGAAAGGAAAAGCAGTTCCCGACTATGGGGCAGTATGTAAGCAGTGTTTTTCAGCTGAAGGAGAAAAGGGACTTCAGAGATTCAGATCAAAGTCTTCCAATCACTGCAAGCTCATAAAATAAGCTACTACTGGTTAGAAGTTTGTTCCATTTGATTTGTGAATGTTTGTGTGAAAGGATGTGTATTTGAATTACATATGCACCCACACACACTCACAAACACACAGCTATGCATGTATGTACACCCCAATCCAAACAGTCACAAATAAACAAAACACAATTACGCACCACAAATTGCAACACTGTATTCATGAATCCGAGCCATATTGTTTGGGGCATTAACCTGAACTGTTAGGGCAAATATTTCCTCACTGCCCCAAGCAATGAGATCAAGTTTCATGTAGGAAGGGGAATGAACTGCTAGCAGGTTATGTAAGTAGACTTGGCAGTTTGTATTATTACCCAGTTGTATCAAAAGCATTTTCTTGTTGTTCTAATAAGGTTGTGGTCTATGCTAAAACAGTACATTCAGATCTGAGGCCAATAGCAGAAAATCACCATGCCGTTAATTTTCCCTGTGCAAGGAGACCTGTGCTCTTCTGTCAACAGTGAGGGCATGACAGTATACACACATGTACACACACACAGGCACAAACTATCCCTCTCACATGCACACACTATACCAAACACACATACATGCATGATGTATCCCTCTTGCATACACACAAATACCACACACACAGACACACACACATGCACAATCCATCCCTCTCACATACACACACAAACCATACACCCATTTTTAGTGTTTTGTTCACACAGCTATTGGCAGAGTTTGGTAGAGGTAGTTGCACTAGTTGGCACAGGATACACATAGAGGCGATCAGTTCTGCTTTGTGAATTTCAAGCCAAGTTTCTGCGTTCAGAGTGTCTGTAAAACAGCTATTGAGCAAGAAATACTAAAATGGAGTGATGACGGGTGGTAAAATATTTAGTCTGTCTAACAGATCATGATCTCTCTAGAAACACACGGTGCTATCTTGACTTTTTACCTTGAGGGCAGAAAGGTAAAAAAAGTATGTGTGAGTAGCTGTGTATGGTTGTGTATAAGATTTATTTGTCTGTGTAGGCACAGTACGCATGTGATTTGTTGTACATATACACAAGTTCTTCGTTTTTGGAACATCAAAGATGTTGGTTTCACACAGCACATGGGCTACATACATGAAGCATATGTCTGCTATACCAAATGCAAAAGGCTTTTGAAACTGCACATCTGCTTGTGTAAATGTCCAGAACATTTGTGTGAGGAGGCGAGTGGTGTGTTGCAGGTTGGGCTGCACTCTTCACACCATCTGTGTGTGTGTGTGTGTCCTGGGAGGTCTCACTCCAGGGGTCCAGCTTTTCCTCTCAGTCAGTCATTTGTTATGGTACTCTCAAACATAGCCGGTGGTTCCTGTACCTGGATGGAGTGTATATGTGTGTATGGGTGTGTGTTGCTTGTTTTCAGTCTTCTCTACAGACATGACAGGAATTATACACTACTGTCAAATACACTGATTTATAGATCTCACTGTAACCGTTTACTACTGTCTAACCTTATTAAGGATTACTGCACACCCACACATACACAAACACACACGCATACACCCAGGTACACACACTTAGTAGCATTCCTCCCCTATGTTGACTTTGACTACTGCTGACCAATCGTAAATCTCCTGTCAGATTACATGGCCAAATTAGGAACATCAAAGCATTACTCACACACATATCATACCTATTCAAGACAAATTATACACACTCATCATACACGCTCTCTGGCGTAAACACACACTGCTAGCACACTCTCCACCCTCTCATTCTGTGTCACACATATACACACATGCATGCACGCACACACACCTATATGGAGACTCATATAAATAAATCACATACATTAAACAACCCCCTGCAATCACAGTCATGTTACATCTCTATATCTTTCATTCCCTAAACATCTCAGACATTCCTGTCCGATATGGATGCGCTATCTGACCATGCTCCACCTCACGTAAAGCACAGCCTAATTGAAGACTGTGTGAATGATACATGTCACATTCCCGACCATTCCCAAACATTCCTGAAGCACTATTCATCACGGGAGACCTCTTCTATTCCAGAGGGCTTGGACTGTATGGATGGCTGAGCGCATTCTAGTTCAGAACTCAGTTTCCATAGAGCCAGGCTCTGGCTACGGGCCATGCAGGCGACTGGCCCCATTGGAGCTCGGCATGGGAACCATTGTGGTCCTAAGGGGCTGGAAGGCCCTGATGGCCAGATCTTTGTCCCCAAGTCCCTGCTTCTATTATGGAGAAGCTCACGAAAATGAAAGCTCTTCATCCAGTTTTTTTGATACCATGGCATTCTAGCATGCTGATTAATGTGTAACTTTCATGGCTGAGTTGGCCACCTGATGTTGGGTCGTGAGGGATCATGAGGAGTCATGAGGGGTCATGTCCATTTCACTGGTTTGAATTTCAGCTGTGTCACCAGTGCTAGAATTAGACTGAGACAGCAGTGTTGTCAGAGTTAAAGATTGAGACAGGGTGTAAGAGCTAGAGTTAAAGAGTGAGACAAGGTGTAAGAGCTAGAGTTAAAGAGTGAGACAGGGTGTAAGAGCTAGAGTTAAAGAGTGAGACAAGGTGTAAGAGCTAGAGTTAAAGATTGAGACAGGTTGTAAGAGCTAGAGTTAAAGAGTCAGAAGGGGTTTGCTGTCAGAGTTCAAGAGTGAGAAAGCTGTGGGAGCTGTTAACTGGTTAGAGAGTGAGACAGGGTGTCAAAGGTAAACTCATCAGTGTGTCAGCAGCTGCTATGGGTGGAGCTGCCACTAAGCTTCATTTCCTTCCACATGGCAAAGAGTAGCTCATGGTGGACTATGTCTTCTGCTGTTTCTCCTGATTCTTTTTTTTAGTCAGCTGTTCCTCATTGTCTTCTCTGCTCTCTTCTGCTGTCTTTCACTGTTTTCACCCTTCTCCTCCTCCTCTTCTTCCTCTCCCCCTGTGGCACCTGGTGTGACAGGCCACGAGAACCTAAGCTTTCCCTCCTAGTTGCTGTTTTAGTATATTTTACTTCATCAGAGCTTGGGTAGAACTCAGAGTGTTTGACTTTAAATCAAGAGACTGATATTTATCTAACATTATCTTGTGTGTTCATTTATGTATTACGAGATCGGACCTGTTTTTGTTTTTATGCTTTGTGAAGTGCACGAACTGCAGTTGTATGCCTACTTTTGATTAATGTAGAGCTCTGCAGTGACATTTACATCTTTCAATCAATTAAATCACCCCGTATGTCTCTTTAGATGACAGCACGGTATAAATGAACAATTTTTATTTATTTAAGGGTAAATCTTTAGATTACCAATAAATCTATATAATTTATGAACAATGTCTAACATACAATGTCTTTTTACCTTATGTTGAATGATCCAATATGTATGAATACCACTGTGGTCATATGGTTTGAATCTGAATTAGTTCAATGTGTTCATAATCTGATGTTTTTGAGTAGTTTGCAGGAGTGTAATGCTTCACACTCATCATTCAGGAATAAGGTTTAAATGTAGCATACTATCAGTCTATTGTCATGCCAGTTCATCAGAACAAGTTCAAAAGGGCAGTAGGGTCTATGCTACAGTACTACAAACATCATTCTGTCTTACACTTTCTCCTTTTACTGTAACAAACTCTTTCTAACATCTAGCCAGGTTTTTGCAGTAATTTAGGATTTTGAATTCTTATCCATGTTATGTTGTAATTTTGGAGAAAACCAGAGAATTCCAGTAAATGTTAGGGGATTACAGGGAGCACAGAAGAATCATGACAATATTGTGTGTAAAGTCTTTTTTAAGGAGCCACATGTATTTCTGGAAGCTGGGGGAAAAGGAAAAACCCTGAGGAACTTTGTTGTGAACATGCAATAAATCTTTAATTACAGGGAAATTAAGATTAAAAACACACTATGAAAAGCAATAATAGTCTCTGTTCTCGCATACACACACACACAGAATGAATAACAAACATTTGAAGCTGAGAAGACAAGTTTATTTTGTCAGTGGAACTGAAAACCGCAGCACAAACTAGGTCCCTTCAGAGCCATCCACAACTTTGCTCTCTCACAACATAAACACACACGTAGTGTCTTTTGGAGAGCCAGACACCATGCTACTCTCTAACAATCCTCCAGTCGTTTTCTGTCACCCTGCTTCTCTCTCTTTTCAAATATTTCCTGCTGTATCTCTCATTCTCAAATCTAGATTTTGCTGTTCACTAGCTTACTGATTGTTTAAATTTTTTCACATTTTCCTCTTTCTCCTACTCACTTGCTCACAATTCCATTTTTTCTAGAGCAGGTTATACAATTAATTTCTTTAGAATTGTATTTAAATCATGCTGATACTGATATTAAGTTTATTGTCAAACAAGGTATTAAATATTTCCTGTGTAACTGTTAGTTCATGAACAATTATTACAACATAAACTACTTGATCTGTGTATGCACAAACTATGAAGACAAATACTACAAATACACGTTACATGCGCCAAAAAATGTTTCTTTTTTTGAGTGTCTTATTCAGTTCAAAACGACTCAATGCACAAAAGACTTCTGAAGTCTCATACGATTACATCTTGGTACCTTGTACTGGCGGTTATACCAAAAAGTTCACTATGCAGCACATGATTTGGGTCAGAAACAATGTTATTGGCTAACCTTTTGAGGTTCAAAAATATAGTCATACTCATTTCATATACTTATATATCTACAATATTTGAAGACATTTTTATTTGGGTCAAAAGCTTTATTTAAAAATAAAACAGACAAACTTGTGTACCATATGGAATTACAATACTGTAACTCTTTCAACACTCGATCACGAATGTAAAATGAACAGTAACAGAATCGGTTTTCTTGCTCCAAAGGACTTAAAACTTTGAAGCAAATACATTCTCTGCCTTCTTTTTTTAATGTTTTGTCTTACAGATACGGTCCGTATGATCTTTCCACAATAGCGTATTATTTCTCATTACTCCTTGGTACTTATATGTCCTCACTTGTCTGAAATGTATGAGCATTGGATGTTGGCCCAAATACAATCTCTTCACTTGCACGTTTACTGTTGCACGTATACTGTAGAACAGGCTGTGATGAGGAATAGAATTTGAGTCTTTGAAGCTTTGAGTATCCTCTAGAGTGAGTTGGGAAGTTTTGTGAGCATGTTCGCTAGAGAGTCACCATACATTTTGGTGGTTTGATTGCAGAAAAAACTCAGCAAAGTTATGTGTGGAGTAACAGGGCTGGAATGTAGATAAGAGTCTGCTTCACCATTCTGAATAAACACACACTCATGCACACTCAAACAGATGTAACTAGTTGTAGAATTTTCAAAGCCTTAAAAATCTGTTCAGCAGCCATCGCATGTTGTTAATGTGTTTTGAGTAGATGGCCAAGTCTAATCTGGACATGAAGTGGTCAAGTGTCTGTTTCCAGGCCAAGCTGATCCTGATGCAGCCCCACAAATGAATGAGGGCGGTCTGCCAGACCTCTTCTTCATCTGATCTGAAGTCAGTTATGGTTCCATGAATGATGGACTTCCGATTGTTGACTGATAGACCTTCAGTCTGTACAAATCAGCTACCTTTAGCTTCTTCTTTCTACCCTTCCCTCTTTCTACTCTCCTTCCTTGTACTTCCCACCTTCCTCCTTTCACCCCTTAAAGTTGTCTCTCTCACTCTATCTCTGTCTCTCTTTCTCTCTCCTCCTTTCCTCATCACGTCTCCTTCTCCCCTCTTCCCTTCCTGTCCCATTTGCCTCCTTCCTTCCTTTACTCCATCGCTCCTCTCTTCCTTTAGCTTCAGCTCCCAGGGAGATCATGTTCATGCAGGGTCTGATCAACAGCAGATTCAAATGAACCTTCAGAAACAAAACAAATTAACTGAGAAAGAGAATGCTTGTGCTTAGGGAATTTGCTGCCAATTTCAAACAAATGATTGAAGAGATTATTGTCTGACTATTGCATGAAGCCAAGTTGTAGTGTAGTTACAGACTGACTCTTGATCATCCTGCCAGTGTATCCATCCAAAAATCTACATGGTAGTTGTGGTGAGAGTGATTTGGTATCAGGTGTCAATACTCTTTAAAGGTTGTTTTCAATTTCAGAGTTTGCTCTAACAGGGAGATGCTATGGTAATCAAAGACTAGTTAATCAGAGTGATTAAGCGATGGCGGTGGACAGGCGAAGACAAAGCATCTTGTCCTCTCTTGTAGGAACAAATAAAAGATATTGTTACAGGCTATTCCTCCTGGGAGACTGGCTTTGAAGTTATATTCTTGCAAGAGTGCAGGGGCTCATTCTTCATCGAGGTAAACTGGGGATCATTTGTATGAGATGGGGTCTCAAGAGGAGATCAGTGTAAACAGACACATGCACACACAAACTCACATGTGCACATAAACACATACACACACGTATACATGCACACACACATGCACACACGTCTATGACGAGGTAAAGGCCTCACAAAACACATGTAGAGAAAGAACCGATTCCACTTTCAGGTTCACCGATGACTCTACCAGTGTCTTGTGAGGTGTGTGTGTGTGTGTGTGTGTGTGTGTGGATGAGTGAGTTTGTGCAAGTAACTTCTGTTATTCTTAACCAGCCAGGTTATTTACAAGACCTCACTAAAGGTCATGCCAGGGTGTATCTTCTTTTGCCATCTCTGTATGACTCAAAACTACTCAGGAGAGGAGAGGGATGTCCAGCTGAAAGTATGTTTCCAAAGCTGGGACTGATTAGTATCTGAAGCTATGCTCTGTTCCCCATTAACTCTGGGGTCACTTACCACCGTGTGAGTATCTGTGTAAGTGTGTGTGTTACTCCCTTGACCCGTAGCTTTGGGTGGGTAGAGTGATGCATGGGAGACCCCAGCCACCCAATTCTGGTTGGCAAGGATCTATTGAGCTTTTTTTGCTTTTTTGGGTTCAACAACAAGCAGGTGTTATTTGAAGTGGACACTTCACACTAATTTCAACTCTAGCTGCTATTAACCCACAGCACAGCACACGTACATGCACACATACACACACAAAACTAAGGTCATCTGCATCAATATCAGAGCATTGAGCCAGTCTTGGCCAGGTGTTTCCTTGCTCTAAACCAAACCTAGTGATCTGAGCGCAAGAGGAAGACAAACAATTTACATTTTACAGTGAGATAATTTAGCTTGGCTTCAGCAACAAGCAATTGCCACACACTCAGACAGAAAAACTCCCATATAAACCTAAGTTTTACAAAAACAAAGGGACTGCTTGTGATTGAAACTGAATGTAACAGCTTTGAAAGAGTGTTGGCATTGGTGGGAGTTAATCATGTTTGACAGTTGTGATGACAGAAGCAGAATGTTCGGCAGTATTCTTGTTAACTGTCCAAATGGTCCAGTGGAGTTCTATGGTTCCATCTGCTGCTCTTTGGTTTCCGATGGTTCTGACTCCATTGTTGTCTTTGTTCCATCAAAGACAGACTGGAGGGCTACAAGCCTTTCACTGCCTGCCACCTTCCAGGAGAAGGGTGAGAAGGGAGGGAGGGAAGGAGGGAGGGAGGGGTAGAAAAACCAACAGAGGGTTTACTGGGTTTGCTATTCATTCATAAATTAATCTTCTCTGATTCCCTCTTTCCTCATCTCCTCCCCCATCCTCTCCTCTGTCTTCTTCTCCCTTCTTGTTTTGTCTAGTCACGTTTCTTCTCCCCTCTTTCCTCTCCTCTCCTCTCCCTCTCCCTCTCCCTTTCCTCTTTCTGTTTCCATTACATCCTCTCCTCTAATGGCTCTTGGGGCAAATTTACACTCCTGTCATGTCCTGCATCTCTTTTCAGGATAAAAGGTCTGGTTTTTTTGGCAAGAGTGTGTTGACTGAAAATTGTTTCTCACCCCCCTCCTTGCCCCCACCCCACCCCACCCCACACCACTCCAACACAACCTTTATCAACAAAATAACTGCTCAACTCATGAACAAACACTGCAAACTACCATTACAGGGATAGCATTTGCTTGGTGTGTGAGTATCTGTGCTCGTATACATCTGTGAGTGTGGCTGCATGCATGCACACTCTTATGTTACATGTCTGAATGCCATTCAGCAGATTGCATAGCATGAAGGGTCCTTCAGCGCCCAGAGAAGCCTTGTCTCCAGACACTTACAGAGCCCTGTTAACCCTAGAGTCCCCACACAACAGCGGCTTTGTGCAGCAGGACTGGGAAACTAGACAAAGGCTTCAGGGGGCGAATGTAAAATAAGTTGCCTTGCTTGTCACTCTCATCTGTCACACTCTCTCTTTTCTTCTGTACAAATGTAAACCAACCACATGTAGGGGCTCAGACCTTTTGCAAAGATGGTCAAGTACAGGTGTTAATCGCCACACAATGTTGAAGAGACGTGTCAACCACGACAGCCAAACATCATCCAGAGACTTAAGATACTCAGGACGGATCTCATCAACCCCCGGGGCTTTGCCACCGAGTAGCCCACCGACCACCTCGGTGACTTCCGCCCGGGTGATTGATGAGTACGCCTCCGGGTCCTCAGCCTCTACTTCCTCCTCGGAAGACGTGACGGCAGGATTGAGGAGATCCTCAAAGTATTCCTTCCACCGCTCAACAACGTCCCCAGTTGAGGTTAGCAGCTCCCCTCCCACACCGTACACGGTGTTGGTGAAGCATCGCTTCTCCCCCGAGTCGCCGAACGGTTTGCCAGAATTTCCTAGAGGCCTCCCCAAATTTCTCCCTGAGTTTTCGCCTCCGCGACAATCCGAGCCGCAGCACGCTTGGCCTGCCGATACCTGTCAACTGTCTCAGGAGTCCCACAAGCCAACCAGGCTCGATAGGACTCCTTCTTCAATTTGACAGCATCCCTTACTTCCGGTGTCCACCACCGGGTTCGGGGATTGCCGCCACAAGAGCACCAGAGACCTTACGACCACAGCTCCGGGCCGCCGCATCGACAACGGAGGCCGAGAACATGGTCCACTCAGACTGTATGAGGTGCGAATTGAAGACCCTGCTGACAGAGGACTCTGGCAGACGTTCCCAACAAACCCTCACAATACGCTTGGGCTGCCAGGTCTGTCCGGCTTCCTCCTCCACCAGCGGATCCAGCTCACAACCGGGTGGTGATCGGTTGACAGCTCCGCCCCTCTCCTTACTCGAGTGTCCGAGACACGCGGCCGCAGGACCGAGGACACGACAACAAAGTCGATCATCGACCTTCGGCCTAGGGTGCCCTGGTGCCACGTGCACTGATGGACGCCCTTGTGCTCGGACATGGTGTTCGTTATGGACAAACTGTAACTAGCACAGAAGTCCAACAGCAAAACACCGCTCAGGTTCAGATCAGGGGGGCATTCTTCCTAATCACCCCTCTCCAGGTGTTACTGTCGTTGCCCACGTGGGCGTTGAAGTCCCCCAGCAGAACAATGGAGTCTCCGGTTGGTTCACTGTCCAGTACCCCTCCCAGGGACCCCAAGAAGGCCAGGTACTCTGCACTGCTATTCGGCCCATGGGCCGAGACAACAGTGAGAGACCTGTCCCTGGCTTGAAGATGCAGGGACACGACCCTCTCGTTTACCGGGGTAAATGCCAACACGTGGCGGCTGAGCCACAGGGCTATGAGCAAGCACACGCCAGCCCACCGCCTCTCCCCGCGAGCGACACCAGAGAAAAGTAGAGTCCAGCCTCTCTCAAGGATAATGGATTTGGAACCCAGGCTGTGCGTGGAGGCGAGGCCGACTATATCTAGCCGGTAACGCTCTACCTCCCGCACAAGCTCGGGCTCCTTCCCTGCCAGCGAGGTGACATTCCATGTCCCCAGCGCTAGAGACTGTGTGCATGGCTTCGGTCGTCCAGGCACCTGCCCCTGACTGCCACCCAAAACACACTGCACCGGCCTCCTACGGTCCTTCCTGTGGGTGGTGGGCCTGCAGGAAGGTGATCCCACGTCACCTTTTCGGGCTATACCCGGCCGGGTCCCATGGCCAAAGACCCGGCCACCAGGCGCTCGCCTGCGAGTACCCACCCCAGGCCTGGCTCCAGGGCGGGGCCCCGGTAACGCCACTCCGGGCGACGTAGCGAATCTCCTTTTTTTGGCATCATAGGGGTTTGGTGAACCACGCTTAGTCTGGCTAGTCACCTAGGACCAGTTTGCATTGGGAGACCCTACCAGGGGCTTATTGCCCCAGGCAACATAGCTCCTAGGATCATCCAAGCACTCAAACCCCTCCACCACGTCAAGGTGGCGGTTCACAATTGTGAAAACTTTTAATCTGCAGTGGGTTAGGAACATTTATGGATGCGGTGATAGAAGAGACCCATACTATCTGATGCAGCATATGGTCTGTGTTAGACACACTTACATGCACACATATACATACTATTATGCCATGGAGAATATACATAGACTTTTGTGACTCGTGTTTCAGTGTTACGGTTTTGCTCAAGTTTTACACTATTTTTCTGGTCTTGCAATTCTACTGACAGGGTATTTTCAAATCCACCTATTTAGATAAGTCCATCATTGACAGAAGAGCAATTATTGTGGTGAGAAAATATTACCTTTATCCTCTTTTATTATAAATATTTTCTCTTGTATCTCCCTGTATGATATTGTGGCCCTCTTATTCTTATACTCTTTATGTTACTGTTGTGACTCCTTGCATAGTGCTGAGGAATTAGATTCACATATCTTTGGCATGTTGATTGCTTGAAAAGACCCATGAAAAGTCTGGTCTCTCTACCCATCTCCTCGCAAGTCTGTAAGAAGAGATGATACAATTCTTGCCCCAGCCCCAGCACAGACTCAGTCACGCCCAGGCTATCCCAGCCCACCTCAGTCTTAGCTCCCCACCCTCAGTCTAGACGTGGCCCAGGGTTTCTGGGAAGTATCTGAGAGCGGATAAACCCCATTCACACCACCTGAAGCAAGTGAAGGAAAAGGAAAGGGTGAAGGCCTTTCATCTCTCGATCTTTTTAACACATAGTAGACTGTAAACCGCCAACTAGAGATAAGAGTAATTTAGTCAAGCATCTGGAGGGGGGGACCCCCATGGAGATACCTGTTTTGGCCTGAAGGAACCTACCTTCTGACTCTGATTAATGATGATTCATGATGACCAAACCTCATAAGGAAGTGTTATGTCAAATGAGGACCAACAGTTTCAAACTACACTACCAGTCAAAAGCTTGGACATTTAGTCCCATCAATTTGAATGGGAGGGTGTGTCCCAACTTTTGACTGGTTGTGTAGTTCATCCGTATGTTTAACACAATTTAATTCTGGTGGTAAAGATGCGATAAGAAGTTCTAAATATATTATGTCCAAGAAGCTATCATGGATACATTACAGACATTGTCTTATAAGCTAACCTGACAGTGGCTGGTGTGGCAACAGTCTACTGCAGGTTCTTAAAGCACAGGAACAGGCCCAGACATAGCTTGTTTTATTGGGCTCTCAGCTCACACCTATTATAATTGCACACGTAAAACAGTCTAACAGCTAAGTTTGGATTTATGTCAACTGTGTCAGCGTAAAACCATTCTTCTCTGTTTTCTCTTTACTGTATTCCTACTTGAGACTACACAGGTCTACTGTTTGTTTCACTGACCCGTGGGAAAGTGATTTGCCAGTGTATAAGACATGCAAAGCATGAGAGGATTGTAAAGAATAATGTCTCTTTAACTACGCTGAAAACGAGCAATTGCACATCCTTTTTGTTATCTATATCTTTCTCACTCCAAAATCAACATCGCCATTATCTCTCCACTATGAGTCTGATCACATGGAAACCATTAGACCCCTCCATTCTACAAACTCTATTTCTAAGGTCAGTCTGGGCCAGAATCTAGTTGTTCTATGCTGGGTAGAGCTGGTCTCTTTTGATCTAACATTACATCATTACATGAAGAGGCCTGTCAACATAATGGTGTAGGTTAGAGAGTTAAGGTTAGTGGACAGATTATTTTATGTTTGTTGACAGCTGCAGATACAGATAATCTGTAGGCAATTTGAATCTAACCTTCAAACATGTCAGATTTCCTTTCCTTTCCTATTCTCTCCTTCAAGGGGCGTGAGTTCTATTGAGTACAATGTGAGTTCTGGTGTCAGCCTGTGTCTATCCTTCACAGGCCTCATGTACGAGATCTAAACTCCCAGCGGGACAATGTGTCCATATTTATGCAGCTGGTTTTGACTTCAGTGGAACATGTTTGAGAGATTTGTACAACTAAGCAATGTTAATTCGAAATCTATTAACATTCTACTTTGGTTCTGGTTAAGGAAGACATTTTCAACTCTTAATGGGCATGATAAGAGAGACGTTTGTTTTTTAGTTTTGATGATTCTGCTCCAAGATTACGTTCAGTGACATAATTGGAAAAGGAGGTCCTAAAGCATGCTTAGTAGAACTAATTGTGAATTTTGCACCAAGAGATCAAAACCAGAGTTTAGCATTGTTTGTTTGTTTGTTTTTACTGTCCCTGTCTGTCATAATACATGTTCAGCACCTGGTAAAAGTTTGGTTACAGTCTGGAGTGATGGTCAACAGGCTGTGTTGTTGTGACACGAGTAATTGTTTATCCCTATAATTGAATTTGTCTGGGTCTTAATGGACTGATCCTGGAGGATCAGGTTGGTTTCCTGTGCTTCAAGCACAGACACACACTTACATGCACATATGCACGTTGGTATGTACACATGTACCCACACCGTTACATACTCATACATAGAAACACATGCACACATATGCACATGCACACTCACATGCACAATGAGACAAATACGGACGCAGTTGTTTCATGCTGTGTCCTTCAGAAATAAATACAATAAATATAGGGCTCACGCCATGTGTGGGGACGGGGCTGCTGAAGTCTTATAGAAGAGCCTTGGGCTTAGCACAACCACCCTGGCCACATGCAAGGCTTGCAGGAGCGTGCTCTCTCTACAGCTGCCTGGACTGATATGTCCAGTAATGCAGTCAAATAGGGTGGATGGTTCCATCAACCTCAATGAAACATGATGATCCTTCAAACAAAGGGATAACACATTTTGTTAATCATGGATTTTCTTCACAATCAAATCTATACACAGATCATTTGCATTATTTTTGTTAATTCTAAACACTTGCTCTGGTCACCCTTGTTTATGCCACACCACAGTCGTCAAACTACTGGTCTCTGCTCCACAGAACATTCTCATCTCTCTTCCTGGAATGTAACCCTCAGGTTTGAATCTAAGTGTCTGCAAAAATGTTATACTGTTGCAGACACCTATCTCCTTTTACATGTGTGTAGCATGCACTATTAGAATAACAGTCATGACCCTGACTGAAAACGAGGTGTGGGTATGTGTGTGTGTGCACACACGTGTGTGTGTGTGTGTGTGAGTGTAAGCCTCACGGCAACATCCATAGAGAACAGGCCTAAGGAAAGATACAATACCCAGTCAGTATAGTCTTTACCAAAAGTATTGTATTTAATGTATCTTGGGAACAATGAGAACACATCAGGTTAAGATGAGTGAGCTAAGGGAGTTTGTGCGTGTCTTTTCATGAGAGACAAAAGGTGCAAAATGTTGGATACTCATCTGGATATTTGAGAGCCTGCAGAGTATTTTATAGCACAGGATATTATAGTAAATCCTTCATCTATGCTATGTTTTTATACATTTTAGTAAAACATTCTAAGTAATGTTTGACTGGGTTTCATGTATTTTTATGACAAGCACTTGAGTTTTAAAAGCGCCACAAATGTGTTTCTCAATTTCATCTATCAGATAATGTTTTCACAGGACAAAAATTATTTTATGTTCCATGGGCTCTGCATGTTTCTTTTCTGCCTGTCTGCTTATATGTCAATATCTATCTTACGCAATTCCATCAAGAATAATAAAACAAGGATCTTTTTTTTTTCCTGGCTCGGACAAGATCAGGAGCTGTTTGAAGAGTTTTTAGTTTGGGGGGGTTATGGTGGGATTGGAACTAGTGTTAGGGTTGGACTTACATTCTGGGTTGGGATTTGGAGTTAAGGATAGTGTTACGGTTTGCAGCTGGGTTAGGTAAAACACTATTTTGAGTGGGACTGAATGATGACTCCCTACAAATAGAAGTACATATGTTTTGTGTGTATGTGTGCACGGGCATGTGTGTTTGTAGTGAGTGGAGCATTCTTATAGCTTTTCTGAGGTGGTACAGTTGAATAGTTTTGTAAAAGCCACATAAGATAAGACACCAAACACCATCTTGGAAAAAGTAGGCTGTACACACACTCTCACACATACAAACGGACATGCTCACACTCACACACTCACAAACATAATGCTTTCTTTGTTTGACAGCAGTACATGCTGTTTTGATGATCTAATGATAAGTTGTAAGTTCAATATCATGAACCCAAACTCAGAAAGAGATGTCAGAGGGCCCTCTCTGGTAACTCAGAAGAGCTAGTATTACCTACAGTCCTGAATATTGCTATATTTTTACACTATTGAATATTCTTATATCTAACTTAAACAGCCAGGCCTCTAATGGAAGATTATTTGAGACAGGCTGGTGTAGTGTTGATGTGTAGGGGAGTTGGCTGTACAACCCTACCCCTGCCTGATGTCTACAGAACTGTTAGACCTCCACTCACACCTCCACGATTGCCGCTATTAGTACAGTCGATGAGGCAGTAACGCACACCCGCTCTGTGCAACTTAAAACAACATTCTACCAAGAACACATTCACTGCTGATGTCTCATACTATATCATTTTCAACATGGAAACACAAAAACCTTCAGAACAAGACAGGAACCTTTACTATCACTGTAATGATGTTGACCCAAAACCACCAGCACATTCCTTTTCTGTTAACAGCACACTTCTGTTTATCTTCGGGATCATAGCTACATCACCGATTGTGCAATTAAGTGAAGAAATGTAATTAAGATAGTTTGCTTATCACCACAACCATAGGTTAAATTCAACCATAATAAACATGCAAATGATTACAAATTACAGCTCTCTGTGCAATGATTAAGTGCTGAAGTGTGCGTTTGCGTTCACTTAGATGTAGGGTGAGGTAATTATGGTGACGCACAAACCAATTACAGAATGTGTTCTTGAAGAAAAAATCATTATCTTATTGCGGAAGGTACCTTGACATCCAAAGATCACATATCCACACACATGTTCTCAAACACACACTTGCACGCATGCACATGACATGATCTCACTCTCAATCAACCAGTGGGGTAAGAATGTATTAAATCTCATAAGGGTCTTGATTGCAGTCAACATTCTCACTGCAGTCATTCATTATTACAAAAAATGAACAAATAAATGCAGGGTAGAGGAATTACCCTACATAACCCTTTGAATCAAAAAATGGGTGTTAGTTCATACAAACGAACACTTCCTGTTGGTGTGATCTCACATCCTTTCAGGAAGCTGTATCATTGATCATGGAATGCTGCAGGTCACCAGGGGTCCTATTGTCAGAGCTGGGGTCAGGTGTCAGGTGATCAACGATGTTAAGGAAGACCACGTAATCTGGAGAAGGTGCATCAGCATTGATTCTGTCTCTTTCTGTGTGTGCATGCGTGCGAGCGTATGTGCGTGCATGTATGTAGTAGCATGCCACTCCAAAGCACCTTTACCCCTACTACTCAAATCTATATGCGACATTTTCAAGGTTTGAATCATCTGAAAGTCTACTGAATAATTGGCACTGAAGCCCACATGATTGGTAAATTGTGAAGGTGGGCAAGAACAGTCAAAAAGGAGGACAATACCAGGAGGACACGCAATAGCAGTCTGGTGAATGCTGATAGATATCAGGCAGCGTTGACACGTGGAGGAACGTGGGGCAATGACGGCTGCTGAGCCAGAGGAAACTGGGAGAAGAGAGGCTGTAATCAGAACGTAGCACCACCACAAAATGTTCCTCTCTACATTTGACTGTTAGTGATTTAGCAGACGCTTTTACCCAAAGATTAGTCTTCGACTAAATCCGCAGAGTACTTTACACAAGAATGCAAGAGAAGAATCCTCAAGGGGTATGGAACTGGAACTCATAATACACAATATACACACCTGCATCAGTAGCATTTTATCAGCATTGCAGGATGGAACTTTAACCTCTTTGGGCTTAAGATGGATTTGTATCCACAAAACAGTATGTTCTAGACACACTACAGTTATAACGCCCACCACAGAGAGCTACCCAGGAGTCCATTCTACATTGTAGATCATGGATTAGTGATGAATCTATGTCGTATTTTAAGCTGTAACATGTCAGCACAAAATGTTCCATAATATTCTGATAGACTAATAGACTGGTGCTGTTTGTGACTGTCTGGGGATCCACTTACTGCATGTTTACCTGGTCTCTCAGTGGGACTGGGTCTGGGTCTGCTAGTTGTCGTTGCCATGTCGAATACTTTGTATAAACATGCAATGCTGGTGTGACTTATTACTGGGCTGAGTTCTCCGGTGTGGACTCGAGGACCTTGGGGGAGATGTGGGGAGTTGAGGGTCTCTCCCTTCAAGACTCACCACATCCTCTCCACGTTAATAACCTCACATTGAGAGCTTGTCTTTCTCACACCTCAATCTCACACTGCATTATTAAAACAGGCTGACCTGTTCAACTCTCCACCACGACTCCCTCCCTCACAGTCTCCCACTTTTATTCATTCTCATTACTGTCACTTCTTCCTATCTCCCCCGCTCTCTTTCCCTCTTCATCCCCGTCTTTCTCTTGTTCTCTCCTCTCTCTGTCTTTCTCTCTTTCTTTCTTTCTTTTTTCTATCTCTTTCTCTCTATCCCCCCTCCGTCAATATTTGACTCAGCTGAACTGTTCTGTTGATCTTGTCAGCTCTCTGAACGCCTGTTGTCGGAGCAACCCGGGCGTGTGAGGATGACCTTACGAGGAGGTCACAAAGAGTGTTGAATGTTGATATCTCCAAGTATTCCTCCCTGTCCCTCTGGTGACAGACTGGCCACACGCATATATGCATATATTCAGGATGTTCTACAGCTCATACCGCTCATAAGTTTTAATCCATAATGTGTGAGTGTATGAGTGCGCATGTGTACTCGTGAGATGTAAGATCTAACTAAAGAGGAACCGTTTCTGGGGAAATTGTGGGGTGTGCTTGTGTCAGTTGCAGATCTGTGCTCTTAAAACTTACATTGTACAACTGATATTTCTGTATATTTCATACAAAAATGCATGTTTATTATTTCTGACAATTGCATAGATTTAATAGCATACATTTGCTGGTGCTCATTTACAACTCAAAAAGAGTGTTGTACAACTACAAAGAGTGAAGAGTCAATGAAAAAGTTGACTTCTCTTTTCCCCTCCAAGAGGGAATGGTAATTGGCAAGCAGGCTAGTTGAAATGTTGCACCAAAATGAAGAAACTGGGTAATCAGTGTAAAAATGGTTGACGAATACTTGACAATCATTTAGGGGGATATCGCTCATTCCAAAAAAGTTCACTAGCAAAATGCGACAATTTTGGTCTTAGTTTAAAGCAGTGTGTGAAGAAGCTGACCCTGGTAAATTATGCTATGAGCTAGCTAGCTAGTAGCCCGACAGTGCTGTCCTATGCACTTCTGCTCAACTTTGATTGAGCTTTTGTAGTAGGTCTGGAACTGATATACCCGCAAAGGATTTCTCCACTCAGATATCCGAAGGCCCAATCTGCGAACAGAGGGAGTGGCAGATAACGATGACATTGACATAACACGCTAGTTGTAGTTCTGTAATGGTAGCAGTAAAAAGTTGCAAATGAAGCCATTTGTTCCATTTTGGCAACACTATCGAATATCTAAAACTAGATGATAAGCCAATAGTTGTAATTGTCAGACCACTTTTTGCACTATTTGAATGGTTGTACGTGATTGCTAACCTTCCTGTGTTTAGATTGCGTCATTCAAAGGAAATTGAAATCATCATTAGCAATGTTTTTGGGCATATAAATGTGGATCTGCAATGCGATTAAGGGGGATATTTAACTTATCCAGATCTCTATTGCAATAACTACTTTGCTGAAGGCAAGCACACCCCAATAAGAAGGTCAGGATACGAGAAAGAAGAGGACCTTAGGAGGATGAGACATAGCAGAAGAGAGGAGTAGAAGAGGAGGAGAGGAGGTGTTGGAGGAGTAGAGATGTATAGAAAGTTGAAGTGAAGAAGTAAAGAAAGAGAAGATTCAGTTTTAACTTCTGCAGGTTATAGCACAGCCATGACACTGCTGACAACCTGCTTCTGTGTGGCCAGGTCAGGTCTGGGGTCAACAGTCAGGGGTCATGGGGTCATGTCGAGGCAGGCGATCGATGTCTTTGACACTCTCACCCTCATAAGGGTGTTATTTAGCAAAAGAAGGGTCACACACATGCAAATTCACACACACTAAAAGCCATTTTATTGTAACAGTATGCTTTTATGAATTTTAGCTCTTTCACTCCAACTCCTCTTTCTCTCTCTCTAGTCCCTTCTTTCCTTCCTCTCCCACTTTTCTCACTTTTACTAAATCAGTAGATCTTCAATTAGCTCAGTAAAGAATTGTAAACCCATGGCACACACACATGCACAGGCACAGACAGACACATCCAGTCTTGTTTCTAGTCAGCAGCTCTGTTGTGTAAACCTTGACTGTTAGGGGCTGGACATATTTTATTCAGCAGATCAAATGAAGAATCAGGGGCCGGGAGAGGAAGCCAGCCCACTGTCCACAGTGTGTGGAAAGGGCTGTTGACAGGCCAAATAACCCCATTTGGCCCCTTTTTATTATGATAACAGTAGGGAGTAAATGTAACAGTAGGGAGAGGGAAAGACACGCAGGAAATCGTTTGGGCTAGAATCAAACTCGAGCCCCTGCACTGATAGTGTGTGCGCTACCCTTTTGTAGTTTTGGTCACGAACTCATTTGTTAATCATTTTAGAATTGCCAAGTTAAAAGATATTACAGTCAGAAAAAAGAAATATGAAACATTTACAGTTCAACATCTGGATAACAACATGAAAACCCAAATGTTCATATGAGAACTTTGAGAACAAGACAGAAGCTAACATTCTTTTGAGCAACTTTCAAAACCAGCCCTGATGTCCAGCTCTAAAGTAATCACAGCAACAATCTCAGTAACAGAAAGTTCCATTCTTCTTATGTCTATGCCATATGCTTAACTGTTAAACAACAACTATTAGCATATCACTCTTGAATATGTACATTAAATGTTGCAACTGCGGCTGCAGTTTGGCGTTCTATGTTTATACCAACATATCGAGCAATGTTATAGTCCACCCAGCACCAGTTCTCCGGTGGTGTGTGTTTCTAGTCCCATCAAAAACTACTTTTCCCACAGTGTGCATTACTGTTCACTCATAGTGTGTGTTACTGGTCTTAACCAGAAAACATTTGTTCCATAGTCTGTGTTTTAGGTCCTACCAGAGAGCAATTCTTTCACAATGTTTAACATTGCTGGTTTCATCTAGTTTAATGATTAGGTTTACATAATTGTATCTGGCCTTGGCCTTGCCCTTCTCTTCTGTCCTGTTCTGGGTCACATGTCATACCAATTCCCCTTCAGTCTGACTGGAAGCATTTATACAACCTTGCCCTGACTACAAGCCCCTATAATATAAACACAGCCATCTGAGAAGGATTATTATGATTGTGTCTGTGATACTACAGGTAAAGGTGTGTACGTGTGTGTGTGTGCGCGCGTGCGTGTGTGTGTGTGTGTCGCTAGGTGTTCTTCGAATAGTGATTGATACCCCTCTCTTCCCCTTGAACACAGTCATCGATTGCCTCAGGTGAGAAGTTTAGCTTGGCTATAATGGTAACCTCTAACAACCAGTAAGACACACAGCAGGTGTACCAACCTGTTGACCCTCCTAAACCCCTATTCACTAAAACATCTATTATCGTTATGGTAATTGTCATCATCATGATTATCTTCATCATCAACATCCTCGTTGTCATCATAATCAGGAGCAGAAACTACCAGTCAGACACACAAATGAATGTCCATCTTGTATAATCAAAAACATTTACTTGTGTATTTGCACACATTCACATACACTGTCACACATCTCTCTCTCTCTCTATTATTAGCATGTTTAACAGGATGCAGATGTGAAGTCCACTTTTTTCAATTGGCATTAATCCACTAAAGATTTCTCCCCCCTCTCTCTCTCCCTCTCTCTCTCCCTCCCTCCCTCCCTCCCCCTCTCTCTCTCTCTCTCTCTGTCTCTCTCTCTGTCTCTCTCTCTGTCTCTCTCTCTCTCTCTCTCTCTCAACTACTTTTGTCCAAAATAATAGGTCAACATGACAGGATGTCTCTGGTGTTACTCTACAGAATCACTTTCTCTATGACCCCTTCAGTCGCTGTGATCAGCACCACATGTTCATAGCTCAGATATAAATGTCATAAAGGAAATTTACAACAGCATTTAAAAAACAATTGAGTTAAAGCAATGACATATTTCAGTTTCACTGAGATTACCAGGGGTAGGATTAGGAGAACACATTGAGAATATTGAGGACAGGACAATTAGGTATTTTGTTCTTTTGTGAAACCTGTTTTCTTCTTCATCTGTTTTTTCTCTCCACCATTTTTCATTATCAACATTTTCATTATTTGTAAGAATCATGCTCATTCAACAATGCATTCACTATTATTAGTCATGTATTACTTTGCTATCACAGAAGGACGAACTGAGCCCACAATCCTGTTTCAGAGTTACTTCTGATCTTGAACCGTAATTGCTGATCAGTCCTAAACCCTTCAGACTTCCTGGATGACCAGGGTGGTGGGCCTGATGGTAGGAATTTAGGGAATCACAGTTACTTCAACGTGACAATCTGTTTGCCTTACTCTCCACCTCTCAACCCTGTAAGAGGTCATCTGCTGTCTTGATGTGTGTGAGCATATGCGTGTACTATATGTGCCTTGATGTTAAGCAGCTGTGACTTATAGTCCCCATGAACCATTTGTGAAGTGCATTGTGTGTGTGTGTGCGTTATTGTGTAGGACCTTAGTTTGATTCAAGACAGCACACCAGTACTAAATACAATGCTGAAACAGAATAGCTTGGATCCTGATTCCTTTCTTCCAAACATACACACACAACATATATCCACCTTTATACACACACACACACACACACACACACACATACACACACAGACTAGTGAGACAAGAATGACTCTGACACCCTTTACCACTCTGGAAGAGTGCCCAGGTGGTTGAGTCTTTTCCAGCAAAATAATCTCTTGTACAGGAGATTAATATTGCCAGTGCTGTTTGGGGGAGGGAAGATGGGGGGGAGGACAGATGATATAAGGGTGGGGAGTGAGGAGAGAGAGGGTGGGTATAGGTGATAAGGAATGATGGAACAGGTTAGGGAGATACAGGCGTTTTTATGCTTTCAGAAACATGATTGCTATTGTCAAAGTGAGACAGAGTAACACCCCATCATCACTCTCTTCTCACAGGAGGAGGGAGTAGTTCACAAATCACAGCAACAAGATTGGGATTTGAACTTGTGTCTACAAGAAGACAAACATTTGAACCTAGGTGATGACTAAATGCACCTGGGGAGATGTTGATCTTAAAGAGCCACTAGTCTGTTCTGTTACACCACCAGGAAGCACACCATAACACAGTTTTCCTTTCTAGTGTGACAGACAGTGAAGAGGATGTACTATGCGGGTGTGACCTAACCCTGACCTGACACGGATCGTATCTCAGCCTTAATGTTAAATCGGACTTATTTTCGCAGAGATTACATCGTAGACTAATCTGCATTGTACAAAGAAGATTGGGTCACTTTACCAAACGATCTGAACCAAACCTCAATACTCACACTGGCACAAAATTTGTTTAAATCAGAGACTTGGGTTGAAATATATGTCATGTGACAGATAAATGTTAGCCTTGGAAGTGGTGTTTGAAATTTGTTGGCATTGTTTGTAAATAAGTGGACATTACCAGGAAATCAAGAAATAAAAGTGTGCCAACAATGCCAACCAATACTTTGAATGCCAAGTACGGCCAAACTACAACACAGATAGCTAAGACAAACAATGACATGATGAACAAATACACACTGAATAAATTATCTAGCAAGTACATTCAGAGCAAAGGCAGGTTTGGCCTACCCTCACTTCCAGCCAATGTGGCTCATTCCTCAGACATGTTGCAGTTACTCCAGTCAGTGTCAGTAAACACACCATCTGGATCCAGCATTTCTCTACAGCCACAATGTAGTAGAGTAGGTTTAAGGAAAGCATTATTTCTAAATTCACAGTGGAACTAACTGCTACACATAGTTTTTATAAAAAGATCCCAGGATGAAGGGATAAAGCAAGCCCAGGATAGAGGGTTAGTGAAAGCTATAGATGGAGGGATTTTTGTACCTCTCAAAAATGTGAGAGGTCTATGCTGTGTTGAGTCAGAGTATGCCAGGTATGGATACGGTTGAATCTCCTTGTCCAGACTCTGTGGCTGAGGAAGTTCTGACTCAAGTCTTACTCAGAGCTCCAGTTTTGGTGAAAGCATTGCACTTCACTGGCTATAATTTAGTCATTCTTTTTCGTTTTGTCTCCTTTTTCTTTTTGCCCTGTCCCCTGGCACTGAAGAGCAATGACTTCCTGACGAACATTTCCTTCTCTCTCTCTCTCTCTCTCTCCACAAACCTCATGTCATCACTATAATTAGGAAACTCAGACAGAAAAAGTTCTGTATGACTACCAGGATACAGCAAGCCAGACTTGCTCCCTGTCATACTGGAATTCTGACCACCAGAAAAGAGCGGTTCAAATTACCACCACAAGGGGGCACTTGAGAATAAGGAAAATAATTAACTATGTGACGTCTTCGTTTAGCACTGTTTTGTCTAGACTCTTGTCCAAAGCAATACACAGGTGGGGATTAACTGTGCTCAGAGCTGTTGTGTCGCGGAAAACTTGGATATGATTCATGGGGCCCATGGGTTGGAGGTGGCCCGTTAATGTGTTGGTTTTTACATGTTTGTTGTCATTAAGCAGGCCGAGGAATATACTTTTTTCACGGGGCCCAGGATTACTATCAATGACCCTGGCTATACTGTACCACAAGGTAGAGCAGAACTTTATCAATCTCTTTAAGGCACTGGCACTTGTACAACATCATTGGCATCCACTTAATACAAAATATTAACTACATGCATTTTAACATGCAGTACGTTAAAACGTCAGCTGGCCAATATATGTGGATGTACAAAAACAGACAATGTCTTACAAAGCTTGTGAAATGATACAGAAATAGCAATAGCAATTTGACATCAGAATAATAAGTACATCAGAATAAAAGGTTAAAATCAGAATTATGTTTATTCCTGAATCCACCAAACCTATAGGTCTCTCAATTATATTAATTTCCTCTGATGTGATGTTTTTGGAAAACAATTTCTTGTAAGTCTGAAGAGTTCCAACCAAGATAACACTTCCTAGTGATGATATGACTGGGAATCTCATACAAAACAGCTGTTGTCATTAACATTACAACTGTTTTCACAACAGACTTTCACTGGGGGGCCCAGACAGTAATAATGTCCTGGGTGGTGAGTGGGGTGGGGGGGGTTATGCATGGACTGTGTTCAGTCACATGACAAAAGCCATAAGCGAACTCTCAGATACACAGTTGAAAGGGAAATGAGGAGAAGTGTATGTGTGTGGGCATGTGTGTGCATGTGCTTATGGGAAGCTGTGGACGTTTAAGATCCTCTGTCTGCAGCAGGGCATACCAAATTAAAACAAAATGCTGTGTTTTACTGTATTAGAAGTGAAACCGGAGCCTCTAAGTCTCACAGGACAGCAATCAGGCCAGTGATGCCATTACCAGCCTGCCTCCAGGCAGACCATGGATATTAGCAAGGTCTGATATAGTGGTACTGACATGAGGTCAAACACTAGGAATAACAGCTATGTAGTTACTGACAGACACTATAAAAGATAGACATGCTGACATGGCATAACCAACATCTTTAATAACAGACATTGCGTACATGCATGTTTTATAGATTTTGTGTGTTAATGTGTGTGAATGTATAGTACTGTACAGAGCCAAAGTCTTGGCCACTCAAGATTTTTTACGATTATTAACTAAAAATGGTTTTGTCTTTTGTATTTGTACAGCATTGTAGAAGTGCAGTGTTCAGAATATGTCTGTTTTCTTGTGTATTTTCATTCTCAACACATTTCACTGTAAAATACAGTGCAAGTGCGATAGCAGCAGCAGGTCTTTATGGTCGTTTACTGGACAAGTCTGGAGAGCGGGGGCCCTCAGAAAGTGAATTTAGGGTAAAGAGCTAGGCTGAACATGACAAACATTTTCTTTGTTGCTCTGGTATTTATTTCATACTGTTGAGTTTATTTATCATATTTTCACAGATCTATTTACTGAGAGTGGGTGGTCTTGAATTAAATTATTTCTTTCATTTGTTTAGTTTCTTCTGTGGATTTTGTGAATCGCATTCATTTTGGAGGAACGTTTTAGGTGAAACCTAGTTCAGTCACCAATGTCACCTTTGGTTTAGACCGCAACCAGAGCATCTTTATTTTGGTCCTGTGTATTTGCAGATAGACCACCAGCAGAAAAAACATGAAACTCCAGAGGTCAAAACATTATCATAAAATGTATTCCAATTAAATTCCTTCTAAACACAGTCTTCTTAATACAGAATACCAGCCATGAGCAAGCAAGCTTTCCTGACAACCAGTCTCTCCCATGGCCAGCTGTACAGTACACCAGCACAAGTCTTTGCCTTACTTTGGAGTATAAACACACCTGATAACTGCTAATAATGTGAATAACACATACTTAGATACATACTTGGCCTACTGTAGATGTATCATTCAAGTATGTGGAATCCAACAGTCCCTGTACCCAAATCTTCCAGCCCCTTACACACACACTTCCTTCAGCTCTTGTTTGTTGAAAGGAATGTCTGCATTTATTTGAAGTGTGGTAGATTGTATAAGCTGAGCTACAGCCTCACTGTTAATTGGAACAGGAAACAGGGTTTGTGATATAGGCTTTGATAGGAGGAAGTTGGAGATTCTGGAAACTTAATTAACACAATTAAAGTTAATGTGTTTCTCAGAAGCATGTCAGCAACTTGTCACGTCTGTAATATGTGTCAGGAATCAAAGGCTAAGGCCAGGGTGTGAGCACCTGAACGCAGTTGGACAGGGAGTGGACCCAAACTTAGAAAACAAAGCTCTTACCATGGGACATTCTAGTGTCAATTAGTGAGGTTACGCTCGAAGCCGTGTTCACCAAGCGCTATCGACCTTCTGAAGCAATGAGTACCGATACAAAAGTGTCGAACATGGCTTCAAATGTACACAACATGTGATCAGCAGTCGTCAGACGAAGTTACAGACATCACACGAGCAGCTGATAGTGTCGTGCTACAGCCAATTAGGATCGGAGACAAATGGCGTTTTATTCAAACGTTTAAAAGACATCAGAAATCCCTAATATTCATAGGTTATAGAGAGGAGACATTTCAGAACGCTATTGAAAACATTCATACACAGAGCCAGAGATGCAGATACATATGCCATCTGAATCTAAAAACAATGTAAAAACAACGTAAAAACAACGTTACGTTGATTCATAATTACATATCTATGACCCTTACACATTGAAACATTTGTCATAGTACCTTCATTTATCAACCTACTGATAATTGTTAGACTTTCTTCTCGAGGACTTCACGTCATGCCCTGTAGCTCATGATACAGTCACCATACCATAACAGACCAGCAGATGTCCCTATGGAGATGTATCAGACGCTTCGAAAAAGCGAAAGTTCTTTGCATAAATCTTTTGGGAAAAACAACCAGGGACCTCTAGTGGTCAAAACTGTACAGAACCCTGACAATATGCACACACAAAAAGAAAATATGATTTATTGCGCTGAAATTGACAAAATAGAATGCTAAAATATTGTCACATGAATACACACTCACACAACTATATTTTAGACTTCGTTTGAAAACTGCACATATCCAGAGATTAATTGTATCTGCCCTGTGTGCTGTTGCATCTTAAATTACACTGTTAGTCTACAATGAAGTAACGTAAAGGAAGCATATCTGTCTAACTGACATGTACACACTCTAACCAGTTTGTTATTTCCTGCAAATGCCACTTACTGTATAACTCTTTCCTGATCAATAATAATAATAATAATTCCTCATGTATCCATCCCTATGACTTTCTGTACTTCTCTTAAAGTTATCTTATTCTTCACAAAAACAGGACGAAAAAGGGTAACTAACTAAATTCTGAACTCAGCGATGTCATCCTAAAATTTTGATTTGTAATGAAGAATGCAACTTGTAGGTATTGCTGATTAAATGATTATTTACATTGGCTTGACCTCCCTGTTCTAGATATAATAGATGGCTTCAATATAATGTGAGGAGCTCTGCAGTCTGCAAACTGAGAAACTTGAGAAAGAAGTTCTCTTGTCTGGAGGTTGAAGAAATCATCTGCTTACTGTACAAGGTTCACACTTGCTTTTAGCTCAACAAGGCAGCCCAGGAGCATAGGGTAAGAGGGATCCTCTATGGGCTGTGCTAGTAGTTAGTAGTACCTCACTTTAGCTTTATACTTATTTAAATGTTACAATTCTGTATTTTCTCACAGTGAGCGGAACTCCAGATTTTCCTGAAGCTCTTAGAAAAGAAGCAGGAGAATTTGAAAGTCAAACTAAACTGGTTTTAAACAACAGACAACATTGACGTAAGTTTTAGCCATGGTTGCATTCAGAAAGCATTCCAACTTAATTTATTGTTTCTGCTGCAATGTTATTTTTGGTTATAGAGACTGACTCTTAAAGACCCAGACAGACATCTCAGAAACAACATCAAGGAGATGGGGGAGGGGTCTGTTTTGAATGCTTATTTTTGGATCTCTAACTCGTACATGCAACAAGAAACAAGATATGCTTCGAAAACCATAGCGATAACAGTGGTTTGGTATTTTTCCATAAGTTGGCCATGTTTAATGAAAGCAGTCATTTAATCATTTAATTAATTTAATTAAATACTATTTAATTATTCTTGAGCAGGGCTCTCAAGGTCTCAAGCCTGGTAGGTGGCGCAGGTTAAATTCTACCTACCAGCCAATCAGAATCGTCACTCCCCGTTTTGTTGACAGACAAACATTGACAAGATTTATAATCTCATGCCAAACTTTTGCTTGAATTTGATAGCCTTGTTTAGGAGAAACAAACAGGTCCAGTTAGAACCTTCCCTCGGTCTGGACACAGACACAGGCCCACCAACTGTGCACCCCTTATCTATATGAATCCGACTGTTTTCTAATACCTCCATTCACAGCTATAATTCTTTCCTACCACTTCTAGGGTTGTCACGTTTGAGGTTGACTTCCTTTGTTGGCCCTGAGGGGCAGCACAAGCGAGAGTCCACAGCAGTGCACCAAGATGCTACACATGACTAATCTTAAATATAAAAGTAGAAAAAGTACAACAGCCTAAATCACTCTAGACAATACTATATATGATGGAATATATAAAATAAGATTTAAAAATTGTAAAAGTGTAAATGATTGCTGGAAGACTTGTCCAACATGCAATAAGTGATAAACTTGGAAGATAGATATATGGACTAGATGGAAAAGGCCAGCTGTGGATGGAAAGAAACTGTTCTTATGGCATGAGGTTTTGGTCTTGATGTACAACAGCCTACTACCAGATCTGAGTAACTGGAACAGTGTGTTCAGGGTGGGCGAAGACAGACACAATTTTCCTTGCTCGCTTCAGGGTTCTAGAAGCATACAGGTCTTTGAGGGAAGGCACATTGCAGCTGATCACCTTCTCAGCAGTGCGGATAATATGCTGCAGTCTGCTCTTGTCCTTGGCAGTAGCAGCAGCATGCCAGATGGTAGAGGATGGCTGTGTAGAAATGCACTATATTGTCTGGCATATTGAAATCTTCAGCTGCCACAGAAAGTACATTCTCTGTTATGCTTTCTTTGTGAGGTCCATTTGAGGTCCTGAGAAAGTCTAGTGCTGAGGAAACAGAAGGACTGCACTGTGTTAACTGGGAAGTCACACAGGGTGATGGGGCAGAGTGTGAATGGGTTCTGTAATTCACAACCATCTTAAGACAATTTAGCTCCATGTTGTTCTGGCTGCACCAGGTCACCAGGTAGTCAGCTATCCATCTATATTTAGACTCATCCTTACTCTCATTGAGCCCAATGAGAGTGGTGTTGTCTGCTAACTTCAGGAGTTGGATAGACTGATGACTGGAGGTGCAGCTGTTGGTTCACAAGGGGAAGAAAAGAGGGGAAAGTACTTAGCCCTTTCCTGCAAACGTATCAACTAATATTTTAGACAGCATCTTTTCATCTCCTCGAGTGTTAAATTTTGTAGAAACCTGAGGCCTGTTCCATATAGCGAGTTTACGAATAAGTCAGACTTGTGTCTGTTAGTCGGACTCAATTTGAATTAATTCGGTTCCATAAAGGCAGTTCAACGTAGTTCTAACTGAATTACTGTGGCAACTTACAAGGCTGTTCACACCAGACGCACATTTCTCCGCGCCGGTGACCAAGCCTTTCACCTGACTTTCGTTTTTCACACGTAACGCTGACGTGGTACATAAACACGGTACATGTAAATGCATAGTATACATAGCAAACGTGTTATTCCAACAGCCGCCAAAGAGCATCCCAGCGTATACGTTGTCCTTGTAAAATTGATACTGATGGTCATACAACTACATGTGCTTTTCGACTTAGAGGATTTCTTCCATTTGGATCGGATTTTATGTCCATCTCCTTGAATTTCTCCTCTGATTTTCAAAATCCAGTAGGGGGTGTGCAACGCGTGAAAACTCGGTTTTTTTCTGCCAATAGACATCGTGCAGACAGAAACACCTGTGGACTGTCAGTAGGCAATTGTATTCATGTTTCATTCAAATATAAGTGATACACTAGAGAACCTGCCTATACGATTTGTATGTCATGCTACATGTAAAATCTGAATAACTGTCTCACTAAAATAGACGTAATGTTGAGCTGCACTTGAGATACAACGTTGATGTGCTACACTGTCCGATTATCGGTGTTATGTAAATGACAATATGTGAATTATCATTGTGTAATTGCAGTTGCGATCATCCTTTTTTGTATTCATTTGTACTAATCACTTTCAGTTAATGTATTCACTTCTGATTCTTGATCACGTGTAGGGAAGTGGCATTCTGGCAGGGAGTGGGAATTCGGCACAACACCGGTCATTTTTATTATCAACTCCTGTCAACATACCCAAAACTATATCCGTTGATAGTTGTTCTTTGATTTACTCTTCCTTCAGGCTTCCCCAATGTTATAGGGGCAACGGACTGCACCCACATGGGTATCCAAGCCCCATCTGGACTTGTGGAGGCAGTTCACGTCACTGAAATCTTTCCATAGCCTAAATGTACAGGTTTGTTCCATCTGAGGACAGCCATCCATACACTTGAGGAACAAAAAGTATTAAAAGATCGTATTAAAACATACACATCTAATATAGAAATTATACTTAAGTTCCAAGTTATGCCTAGCATTTTCACATTAATGTTCTTTAAAGCAGTGTGCCACGTAATCCGTCCATGAGTCTGAATGTTTTAAGCATCATCTCTTTCATAGTGGTTTGCACAAGGCAAGAGAATTCAGCTACTACCTTAGCCTTACATAATCTACTTAACCTTAGCAATTTTGTATATTAATAACCATTATTCTGTAGGAGAGTTTAACAGACTTCTGCTTGGGTTATGCCAGTATGCTATTCTGATATCCTACCCAGAACCAGCGACAGACCCAGAGAAAGCCTTCAACGATGCCCATGCAAGAACTAGGGCATGGATTCAGATGGTCTTTGGGCAACTGAAATCGAGGTTCCAGTGCCTAAAAAGCCTCAGGGTTACTCCAGAGAGGGCCTGTGACATAACTGTCATATTGTAGAGTCTTGCACAACATCGCCACTCTACGTTGTGAGAGACTGCCCAGAATGTTGCTGGAGGAGCGATGGGAAGACTAGGACCCAGCCCTTCAGGACAAGAGATGGAAGAACCGTGCGTAATCTCTAAAAACGTATTTTATTTAATACCCACTTGAGTCATGGTCACCTTTGAATCAGTCTTTTCAAAGATCAATTTTGGTTTAATTTGTTTAAATTCTTAAACACGTAAATAAAACACATAAAAACATAATTTTGGTCATACCTCTGGCATTTTTGTCACTGCAGAAGTAATCTCCT
Source organism: Plecoglossus altivelis (assembly GCA_036571765.1). Lineage (NCBI taxonomy): Eukaryota > Metazoa > Chordata > Actinopteri > Osmeriformes > Plecoglossidae > Plecoglossus > Plecoglossus altivelis. Next base: position 3,938,857 of record BROE01000016.1, read on the forward strand.
CATCAGGGGCCAAACACATGCTGGTACCCTCTCCCTGCAAATAGAGCGCCACAGTTTAAAAATGTAAAGAATAATTTAACAATGCACAGCCTTTATAATAAGGACTCACACAAGTATCGATGTGAAGGCCTTGGGCCCCTTCAGTGGATCTAATAGAGATATTGTATCCCATGTTACTGAAAGATATAGGTCTGTTAGTTTTATCAGAGACAGATACCTGCTGAGGAAAGGTAGCAGTCAACATACCTTGAAGATACTTCTCCCGAACATCTTGGGGAAGGATATCGGACAAGGTCCCCCCATCAATTCTCTCTATTAGTGGGTGATCCCGGTTGAGGGTCAAGGTCAGCTTCTCTGCAGGTGAGAGGCTCTCCGGAGGAGGTCGCACACACAAATAGACATTTAGATTGTGCTTGATTGAACTTAGACAAAACTATAACTGTCTGATTCATATGAAACATGGCTGCCCAATTTAGTCCCTAAAGGGGGAAAAAAGGGTCTGTCCAGGGTAAAATGTAATTAACCTGCTTTATTACAGGTTTGAAGGTGGGGCCTTTTTATCCTTGGGACAGGGGAGTTGCAGAATGCAAAGAGAGCACGATGGTTAAGCAAATCTGCCTTGAATTAGCGTTTATTGTTAGTGAAACTGAACATTGGTGGAACGGGTTGAGGCTTAAGTCCAAGTTGACGCTAACCTATGCGTGGCTTTTTGTGTGAGCGCGGCTTTCGTTGGCGATGTTGATGGAACGACCCCCTCGGTCGAATTGCTTCGCAGCGCTTCGTCTGTGTGGTCGGTCCAAGTTGCTAACTTTGGCGCCGAGAGAATTAAGGTAGCGCTCTGCAGCCAGTGTGTTTCTAGTGCTTAATCAGACGTTCCTTCTACTTTGCCCGACGGGAAAGCGATGACATTAGCAGTCGCATTAACAGTAGCATTTAATTTCAAAACAAATTCAATACATCTAACCTTCATTTTCCCCTCACAAAAACATGTTGAAAGGTTTGACCACTGGATAATGTATTGCTTAATAGTAGGCTTATACTACTTTATATATGTCAAAAAAGTCCATTTTATTTACTGTGTTTGGGGGTTAGTTAAGTGAAGCTATATTGAAAAGAACCTCAATCCTACATAGCCTATCGTTCACGTCAATCATGCCGTGTCATTTTATTTTGATGTGGTAGATGAAGGCTAGGCTGACGGGGCTGCTTAAAGGGAACACTCTAAATCGAAGTAGTCACACAGCCGTGCACTACTTTTTGACGAGGTCGATAGATGTAATCCACGCTCGGGCTGTATAAGAATACGTCAGCCACGTGCGCCTAAAATGTTTTGCAAGAGCTGTGATTCAAGATAGGCACTTTTTGAAAACTAGTTCGTTATATCTATACCCATCTGCGAGCTCATTTACCTAATGATGCCAGGCAAAGACGGACTTTAAGATTATTTTGTAGCCTATACATTATGTTATAAATGAATGCTGTTATTTTTATTGGTTGTGATGTGAGAATATGGATTTACAACCAATGTACACTGAAATAACGCCTGTTTTAAATATGGACAGGCTTAAAATCACACAGCATCAACCTAGTCTTGGAATACATTCCATACACTTAATGTAGTTTTGTGTCACAGTGCAAGCATGGGCGAGGCAAAAGGTACCTGATTATCTGTACAGCGTCTGACTTTATTCTTTTCGCTCAGGCGCAATCCGTGGACAGCTCATAATGGGTCGTGGTGTTGGTGTAGCTGTGGTCCATTGATTTCGTAGCAGTTTGTATAGATATCTCATTCGCATTTAATTTAGACCTTCCCGAAGCAGTGGCACTGAAAGGAACATGGCATCTGGAGAACCGAGATCGAAGAGACTCCGACTTTCCACGAGGAGTGGAAAAGAAGAGAATGCAACCTCAGAGAAGAGCCCACCAAGGAAAACCCTAGTTAGAAAGAGCAAAGGGAAAAAGAGTCCAGTTAAACTCAGGTGAGGTAGCTATCGAGCTGGTTAGATTGCATGACATTTCATAAGTTTGAATCAGAACTAATTTGGAGAATGAACCTGCAAATCATTAATACCGGCCTGATTTAAAACAGTCAAATCCGTAGGGATTTGAATTACAGTCGTTCGTATCTTTAAACAATTGAGACCCAGTTGACTCTGGCTTTGACCTGAAGTTATGAAAGCTAGCCCCTTGATTTCAAAATGTATTTAGTCTTATTTACCAGGAGTTAAGTTGCAATCATAACGTGTCACTGATGCAAAGTAGTGTTTTAAGTCCGACGTGGGGTTTCCCACGTGTCTGTTGCTAGGCATGAGTGAGTGTGAACTGCCAATCACATTATTTAATGTTTACTATTGGAGGTCAGGGTAGCGCTGCAGGCCTACTTAAAAAATATCGGCAGCTGTCGCCGGAAAATCTTAATCTGTCTGAAGTCCAAGGTTAAGAAACATATGAAATGATCACTTGGCCACGGTAATGTTCAATTTCACCGTCCAGTCATAGGTGGTGCTGGTCAGCTACCTACTGTATAACAGTGTCGCAAGAGCTGTGATTCAATAGAAACGCAATTGACTTTATCATCTGATCAGAACAGAGAACAGTTTTGCTCGTCTCTGGCCCGACCACGTGACGTTTGCTTTGTTCTGTAAAATATGATTGTCCTTTACACCCTTCAGTTTTGTCTGTGCGTTACGCCGGCATAGCAAGTATGATCAAATGTTAATCAGCTAATAGTCTGTGCCCTTGCCATTTATTGTAGTGGCACAGCTCTCAGTGTAATCCATATGCACGAGTTCTTTGTAGGCAAAATAGTGAAAGCGGCTGAACACCGCGGCAGATTTGTCCACCTTGCCCTGCCCACTGGCCACATGACCAATCAGCTAAGCCCCGAGAGGAGGGTCTTTTGGTGCAGACGAAAATCGATCAAGCAGCACGCTGAGCTGAAATTAACAGTTTGGGAAGGCAGAGTCCTTTTCGGTTTTATCTCTGTATGGTCAACAGGTCTGTTTTTGTCTGTTCCACTGAAGACATCATGCCTGCTGCACGGTAGGGGTTCTGACCCACTGGAGGGAATGTGTCATCTTGATACATGGCTCTTCTCATTAATTGAAATGTGAACAGATAGGTGCAATGGACATATATTATTATACTATTATTATTATTATTATTATATTTGGTGTTTTGTTGTCAACGGCTGGACATGTTCAGCGTGTTTATTGATAGGAATATAAGGGAAATTTAGTGTGTGCACTGAACAATCAATGCGGGGCATCTTCTGGCCTGATGATAATGGATGAAAGAGACATCCCCTACCTAGAGACGGACATTGAAACAGCAGTCTTTCTGTAGACACTGCTCTCGTCTCATCTCCGATCTTTTCTGAAAAGGATTTGGGTGTCCAGTGTTGCCGTTCACCATAGAATAGAGAGATAGGAAAATAAAGGAATTCGTAACCGGCTTTAGTTATCCCAAGGAGATGCATTACTTGTCAAGAGTTAGTGGAAAGAGGGTTTGTATGTTTACAGTGCAATATTTGTGGAACGGGAGGCACCTGTAATGAAGTACTCTCGCTAGCCGCAACCATCAGGGCTTTTCTCAGAGACTGACGGATCCTGTTCCTGGCCTTCGGTGGGATGAAGGACAGACATAGAGGCTGCTCAGTTCACAGAGGCAGAAACAGTAGCAAGAATACAGCTGTCTGTTGTTCTTAAGGATTTCATATTAAAAAGTGGGTTAATGTGTATTGAACTGGTGTTTGTAGGGCTTCTGTCAGTGTTTCCCAAAAGGACATGCACACTTGCTGCCTGTGGTGCAGAATAATACTATGGTGTGTCTTGAGTTTGCCTTACTTGAATATGGCGAAAAGCCAATTCAAGCAACACAATGTTGCTGTATGTGAATTCTCTCCTTCTATTGGGCAGCTAAGAGGGGCGAGGGTTGAAGGCTGGTTTGGAAATGTGTTTTTGCACTCTCTTCATTAAACAGACTCGATAATGCATACAGTGTACTTGGAGAATCCCAGAAAGAAACTCAAATGGATGCAGTCACACATTGATCATGGCTTGCACAGTCATGTCCTGTCCTGATGTTGCCTTGTGGTAAACATTTAATGTAATTGAACGCACGACTGAATAGAACACCATCTGCGTTCAATTTCTGTTTTGGTTTGCTAGCAAATCAGAAACTTAACATTTTTCCCCCTTTTTATATAATGTTCCTACAATGAACCCCTAAGGCTTTTCATAGTGAGGCTGTGTGAGCAGGAAAAACTTGTTAGTCTTATGTAATACTGTGTGTGTGTGTGTGTTTGGCATTGCCTACAACATTTTATGATGTAGGAAAGTACATTACAATGCCTTAATCCAGATTGTCCCCATGCAATTATAATGCTTGTTCTGTTGTTTTTTTTTAATCTTAATTATTCAATAGAATAAGCAACATCATACATTATGTAGCTGCATCTATCTCATGTATTACTGTTTCTTTTGTGTGATGTTTGGTTTCTAATGGAGCCTGTATGTGTGTCTGTGTGTTTCAGTGCTAACTGTCTGTTTGGGATGGGGAACCCCCTACTGGACATCGTATCTGTGGTGGACAAGGACCTTCTAGATAAGTGAGTGACGGAATTGGACACTTAGCTGGTCACTCATAGCTTTGGAGAAAGAGGCATGCAAAGGGAAAATGTTGATTTAAAAGTATAAAAGGATTATCTTTCGCCCTTTTCTATGTGTGTTTCTCTTTGTGTTGGTGAGGGAAGACCAACAAGGAGCGGGACATGGAGAAAGGGAGAGAAGGCCTGTGCAGAAGGTGTTCATTATGAACACTCACGTAGCACCAACAGTCATGTCATTCCCAGCTATGCTGTGTCCTCATTCCTCTTTCTCTCTCCTCTTGTCATATGCACTCCCTCTCTTCATTTGTTCATGTCCTTCCTTACCCTCCCCTCATATGCCAATTTATACTCTCTCCACCCCCTCTCCTTAGTGTGTGTGTGTGTGTGTGTGTGTGTGTGTGTGTGTGTGTGTGTGTGTGTGTGTGTGTGTGTGGTGTGTGTGTGTGTGTGTGTGTGTGTGTGTGTGTGTGTGTGTGTGTGTGTGTGTGTGTGTGTGTGTGTGTGTGTGTGTGTGTGTGTGTGTGTGTGTGTGAGATAGAGATCACATTACTAGTGACTTTATGGCAGACATTATTAAAATACATCACATCACTTGCCAGTCGCACCACATACAACCTCTGAAATGTCTGTGACAGCTATCATGTCTGATGTGGGTATGATGTTGTGTGGTGTGATATGCATACAGTTAATTCCCAGCCCAGTCTTTTCAGGTCAGGCTAGATACAAGAGGCCTTCCCGGGGCAGACTTCTTCAAGACTAGGGCAAAGGCCTCCTTTGATTAGTTATGGAGTCCAATCTCTCAGGCTACTTGCATAAATGTCTGGATTAGAGCTGGGTAAAACTTGGCTGGATGTCTGGTTTACAGACTAAATGGAGAGTGTGAGAGAGTGAGCGAGCGAGAGAGTGAGCGAGAGAGTGAGCGAGCGAGAGAGTGAGCGAGAGAGTGAGCGAGCGAGAGAGTGAGCGAGAGAGTGAGCGAGAGAGTGAGCGAGAGAGTGAGCGAGAGAGTGAGCGAGAGAGTGAGCGAGAGAGCGAGTGAGCGAGCGAGAGAGTGAGCGAGCGAGAGAGTGAGCGAGCGAGAGAGAGAGAGAGAGAGTGAGCAAGAGAGAGTGAGCGAGAGAGAGCTGCTCTACATTACACGAAAGAGGCTGAAAGTATTTGGTACGGTGGATTATTTTTTATTTTTTATTTTTTTAAGCTCTGACTTATGTATCTCCCTTAGGTATGGACTCAAGGCCAATGACCAGATCCTGGCAGAGGACAAACACAAAGAACTGTGAGTATATCCACATTCGAACATATTTTTTTAAATATAACTGGTTTATACAAGGAGTTCGGGAAACAAGTCCAGGTTCATAGTACACTTTTTCCCTTTACTGAGGGAGATACTTCAAATATGTGTTTATTCTGAGCGTGCTCTTGCTGTTCCAAAGCGGACTAGACAAAACAGGAACACTCTAGAACTCACCGACTACAACCAACCTCTGTCCCTTTCAGCGAGCCAATGAGCACAGCAGGTGCCTCCTCACAGAAAGCTGGTTTTGGCCAGTAGCAAAGCTGGAGGCCTTGCCTCCCATTGCCTTTGAGATGAGAGCGCTGGTCAAAGCATATGGCAAATATTTGACAAGAGAGTAGATAAGACTGACGAGAGATCTGTGTGTGCATCAACCCTATGGGTATATCTTAGTGTCTGTAACAGCAGCATACTACCAAATAGACGTAGAGACCTTTTAGGCGATGGCTTTATATGATGGCTAATCCAGCCTCACTGAGCTCTTTCTATCCTGTGTTATTGTTGCTGTCAGTCCCTCCATTCCGTGGATCGATATCTTGTCTGAATGTCTGAATTACATTACATTCTTCATCTATCACAGCAGCCTTGGCTCATTTAGGAAGCTCCAAGAACAGGACAACATAAAAGTTGATATGCATCTAGAGAGAAGACCTCTCTCTGTCTCCCTCCCACCTCTCCCCTTCTGCTTCACACAGAGAGATATGAATATTTCCCCCTCCCTGCCTCATCCTCGCTCTCTCCCTCCTTGTCTTTTCTCCCTTCTGTAGTCCTCTTCGCCTGAATTTCTCTGTGAGGCACCCGTTACAGTCTCAGGACCTTAGCTGCCATTGGCTATCAGTGTCCAGCGTTCTTAATCATTCACACATACGCATACTCGAACCTTTCAGTGGAGTGGCTGATAGTGTCTATATTTACAATGTGTTTAAACAGGGGGGACATCAAGCTTATGAACAACAAATAATAAAGATATTGCACTTAAAGTTGAATATGAGAAACGTAATTAGCATTAACCTTTTTAAATGGTGCAGCCAAGTGTTGAGGGGCTCATCAAAACGAGTGCTGCTCCCTTTAGGGTGAGACTAACCTGTGGGGATTTAGAAGTTCTGACTACAACAGCCTTGATTAATCTGAGTAGTGTGTTTGTTTGTTAGTGTTGGGTGGGTGTTTCAACACTGCCCAGCTGCTAGGTTTGAGCTCTTTCTTGCACGTTGAGATCCCTGTCACTTACTCTCTCTGTTGACCTCACACCCTTCCTCTCTTAATGTGTGTGTGTGTTTGCGTGTTTGCAATGCAGGTTTGAAGAGATTGTGAAAAAGTTCAAAGTGGAGTACCATGCTGGAGGAGCGACCCAGAACTCTATCAAGATTGCACAGGTGGTCCCCTACACACGCACTACACACAGCTATACATACTTACAGCTTTGTCTGACTGGCTGGACACCGGCTGAGAATGTAGTGTTAATGGGATGTAACGATATATTTAAAGGAAATTGTCAGTTATATTTCATACGATATATTAACATTTAAGTACAGTAAATTAATTATAACTAAATCCTCAAACACAGTTCTAGACACAGCAGCAATCTGGTACGTTGGTCGTTACCATGGTACCAGATCGCTTCTAAATTCTTAGCCACACCCATTACAACAGTGTCTAGACCAGTTCTTCTGAACTCCATTCTGGTGGTGTCTTCTGTAGTGGATGATCCAAGAACCCCACAAAGTGTGCACGTTCTTTGGCTGCATCGGGAAAGACCGCTTTGGGGAGATCCTGAAGGAGAAAGCAGAGGAGGTCCACGTCGACGCCCACTACTACGAGCAGGAGGAGGAGCCTACCGGAACCTGTGCTGTCTGTGTCACTGGGGACAACAGGTACACCCACATTCTGAGACACGCTTACCTTGCCTTTCACACAGTCACCATGTTAAAATATCACACCTAGCTGTTTGTTATCCATTACTGTATTTTGTTAATTTCTGTCTTTCCCCTCATCTCTCCTTCATTCCTTCCCTCCATATTCAGGTCTCTGGTTGCTAACTTGGCTGCTGCTAACTGTTACAAGAAAGAAAAGCATCTAGACCTGGAGGAGAACTGGAAGCTGATAGAAAAGGCCAGGGTCTACTACATTGCTGTGAGTGGTACTTTCATTTTATTTAGTAAATTGGAGTTTGCTTGCTATGCAGTGAGCTTGCTATGTCATGCCATGTATTGTGATGACATGACCTGTGCAGAGCTATGGCAGGTGTGAAGTTCTTTGTCAAGTTTTGTAATGTTGGGACAGGCTATGTAGTGCTATGACCAGTGATCGTTGGTGGTGATATTTGGTGGGTGGGGTAAAAAAGTGGAGGCTATTCATTCGTCTATGGTTCATGCTTCAGCAAATGGAGAGTCCGATATACAAAGTTGCAACAACAAAATGGCAGGCTAATTATAATGAGTGCTCGACAACAATAGGCTACTGTGGATAAGTAACCACAGAAATAGCCTGATTAATTCTTCAACCAGGCTGCTACCAACACAACAGTAGATAGTATCAAGTTTTTGGGGGGGTCAAAATCTTGATATTGATTTGTCAACGTCTCAACCAAAAAGCAAGCACGCGAAAGGGAAAAGTACATTTTTAGCTACACTTACCCTTAGCCAGTCTTTCCTTCCTACCATCTTCAACAAAATGGACGATTTTGATATTTGAGTTATTTTATGGTGTATCCCACGTCGCTTTCTCTTCTTCCTACCTTTTCTTCAACATTAAAAAGCGTATGACAGAGTAAATAATCCACCTGATTCAAAAGTATACTAACACCAGCTTTGTCAAATATCACATTCCCCACTCTATCACACACTGGAGCCACCTGACTATGCGCCCTCTGTCATTAGTCAAAAAAAGTAAACGGCCACTGTAGGCTGACTGAATTCAGCCCAAATGGGCAGCAAATCATTAGGGTGTGCCAGACACTTGTCACTCACAAGTCTTCAGTCTTGTACAGTAGAATCCACAGCTGTCAAAGGTCAGTGGCCTTTGGGCTGAATTAATGCCTTAATCTATAAATAAGACGTTTTTTCAACAATTTTTCAACAATTTTCTCAAATTATTTGTAAAAGATAGCCCTGTTGGCCCATTTCCACCATTCACCACTGGCTAAGACAGGTTCAAACCAAGTGCTCTCCTCCCAGGGGTTCTTTCTGACCGTGTCATTGGAGTCCATACTGAAGGTGGCCAAACATGCCTCAGAAAACAACAAGCTTTTCAGCCTCAACCTCTCCGCCCCCTTCATCAGCCAGTTCTTCAAAGACGCTCTAATGCAGGTCATGCCATACGTGGACGTGCTCTTTGGCAACGAGACGGTAATGACATCAGGACACACACTCACTTATTGTCTCATACACACAAACCCACTCTCTCTCTCACACACACACACACACACACACATGCACACAACATGGCTGAAATGAAGGCTCAGATGTCTAATGGCTTCCTTTTCTGTTTCAGGAGGCAGCTACCTTTGCTGATGAGCAGGGCTTTGAAGTGAGTAAGCTGCCAAGTTTTCACACACATGCGGGTACTGCTTATGTATGCATGAGACTGTGTTTCACCACTGAATGCAAATTATTTTGTGTGTGTAGACTAAGGACATTGAAGAAATTGCCAAGAAGACTCAGGCTCTGCCCAAAGTCAACCAAAAGAGACCGAGGGTTGTTGTCTTCACCCAGGGAAGGGAAGGAACGATCTTGTGCAATGGTGAATATGCATGGATACAGACATAGACATACAGAAACTGACTAACGGGAGAGTAGCTACTAGAGAAATATGTCTGTGTGTAGGTGACAAGGTGGAGTGCTTTCCTGTGCTGGAGATTGACCAGAAGGACATTGTGGACACTAATGGAGCTGGAGATGCCTTTGTTGGAGGTAGTGTGTGTGTGTTCTCTGTGTGTGTGTGTGTTCTCCGTGTGTGTGTGTGTTCTCCGTGTGTGTGTGTGTGTTCGCCGTGTGTGTGTGTGTGTTCTCCGGGATAGAGTGTATGTGAATAGTCCTGTGTTTTTACTGTCTAAGTATTATTTCTGTTCGCCAGGCTTTCTGTCAGAGCTGGTCCAGGACAAGTCTCTGGATCAGTGTGTGAAAGCAGGTCACTATGCCGCAAACGTCATCATCAAACGAGCTGGATGCACCTTCCCTGACAAACCTGACTTCCACTGAAAACCCCCCTTGTCAGCCTTCTACACCTGACACAAACTCCCCCCATCCTTTCCTCCACTGCCCCTACCTCAGATGATCTGCTGTTATTAATTCTATTGCTCGAACCAACCAAATCTCCTATCATTGTCTTTGCCAACTGATTATTTGGACCCTTCAATTTTTTATATCCATCCATATTTCATGTGTCCACTTGCATGCTCACTTGTATGGCTGTAATGGTAGTCTTCCACCAGGGGGTGATCTAAGGCCAAGCAGGTCACAGACTCTGAACTGAGAGACTTACAGTTTAGGGTAAATGTGGTTTATTGATGTTCTAAAGTTCTAAGTACAGCTAATTCATGTGACATTTGGTGCCAACCTGGCACATGCCTGCCTCTGTGTGTTTGTTTGTGTTTCGAACTGATTTTAAATCAGTTTTACTGCCCTTTAACCCACCAACGTGTGCACACACTCACAGTTTTAGTTATCCTTGTAGGGGCCAAGGTAAAAGAGGATTTAACTAAATGGCGTATAATACAGAACATTATGAGTAAATGGCAATATCTGGGTTTATGTAAACATACTGCATTAGAATGTGTAGTATCATTTACATCTCCATCAGTTATGACGTTTTATTAATTTTGCAGACACAAGTTTCATTCATTGATTGATTAATTGATCTATATTAGACAGCTTCTTGAAGCAAATATGTGTTTTAACAGGCCAGTGCTGCTGTGAAACCAAATAGATTCCTTACAAATGCCTACTTTTCTAAATATTTCAAGGCCTTTGTTGTATGAAATGTGTTTTGATCATGATGAGAATTATTTCCTAATGAGCACATTCATGTTTGTAAAAATTCTTAGGCATTCAAAATCTTGACTCAAACAAAGCTAACTGCTGTTGTGAGAGAACATTGCTCCAACAGGTGTGTGCTCCTATCCATATGCCTTCTGTTCTAAATTTACTGTTAATGGATGGTTCTCCACACACAATTTACCCAGAACTGTAGAGACCAGATCCAGATGTGTTACATTCTGCTTTTGGTACCGTGTGTGCTGGTGCTGGGATGTGAGAGGGAGATGAGAGGTTGCTCTCTTCTCCTGTGTGTTTGTGCTCATGTACAGTAGAAGTTCTGTGTCTGTGATGCCTTAAACTATCAATTAAAAAAGACTGACTTGATCTTAAACCTCAGAATGTGTCTGATTCTGTGTGTCTTCACTCATCTCAGCCCTGTTAATAATGCAATGACCAAAAGGAGGACATGCACACATAAATAATCAATTGATTGGAAACTAACAGAACAGTTTAAATCAACATCTGGTATACCTGTGTTTTACAGTGAGCAAAAAACTAGAGTGTATGTGACTGCAAAACGTGGCTTTTTGAAGTCAATCACTGCCTTGCAGGAAATGCTCTATGCCTTACCTCCCAGACTTTACTCCTGCAGAGGTGTGTGTGTGTGTGTGTGTTATTGTCTCTTCCCCAGCCTCTCCTGCAGAGCTATATCCAGGGTCCTCAGCTGCCTCAGAAATCCCCGGTTGGGAAGGATGCAGCGTCGCTGCCGCACATGACTAATAGCATCCACCACTGTTAACCCTTTCTCTACCATCAGGTAGGCCAGGACCAGGGTTGCTGACCTGCTGCGACCCATCACACAGTGCACCAACACCTTGTCTGGAACATATGGACAGAAAAATCACAGAAACAAAGCAGAATGAAACAGTTTTGTCAAGTCAAGACACAACAACCCCAGATGGCACTTTGACATCATCTATGGTTCTCTCCACAGTGAGAAGCAATGCCTTGGTGAAAGGACTAATGTCTATCTCGCTTTCCATCTCAATTTTCCAGCCCTCCATCTCCCAGTGCGTACTATGAGGCAGGCTGAGCGCGTGCTGGATAAATTGCGCAGCAGGGTAGAAGTACTGGGACATGTTGAATGTGGGTGTGTCATCAGCCTCGATGCCATAGTACTGGATGTCCATGTCTTTGTAGTAGACTGCGCCTGTCAGCACGTTGTTCCATTCGCCTTCCGCTGCGTTCACAATGTGGGTTATACCCACCTCCTGCAGACCATCCTGCTCCAGAGCTGTTTTCCTGATTACATACACAGGAAGAGCACTGAGGCAGCTGCAATACACACACACACTTTCCCATTTGTGCCTACACTTGATGTTAAAGCAACCAGGCTATGGTCAAACACACAACTTCAACTGTTCATGCAAACACACATCAACACTTAGTGTATTCACACATGCATTTTCAGGAGATCCTAACAGTCATCCATGCATTGAATTGGTTTGTGCACTCACTCATCACCTATGTAGATGTTGGGCCAGACTTCATTAACATGTGTGTACTGGGCTCTGACGCCCGTCCAGAACATCTCCTCCAGCTCCAAAGCCCCCGGTGTGGCATAGCTGCTGTCTCGATCATCTTGCACCACCTTGTATGGGTTACTGCCTTGGCTCTTCATCTCGTAGGATGCCATGATCACCTCTATCGGACTAGTAGACCCACACATGCTGCACGCACGCACCACAATTGAGGGTTGAAGCTCAGTCCAGGGGTCAACACGGTCGGCCCAGGAAGACTCCCAGCAGTGGCAGAACTACACTGTTAACTACATCAAGTTCATATTCCTCCCAAGCACAAGCAAGGTTTATTCCAGTAAACAGCAATTACACCTGTTACAGATGTGTAAGATTACTGGACTACATCACAGGATTTTACACACCATAACTCACAACAAAAACAATTTCCAGTTATTGTATATGTGTATGCCTGCATTCAAACTCAATTGAATGACAGAATACTGAATGGGGATGAAAATTATGTTGTATTTTGCTAAAATAGGGAAAGTCAACACAGAAAGATATCTTACCTCTCCGTCTCTCACTATCTCACTTCTGCTCCCTTTGTCTCTCTTTCTATATGGTTTCTAACCCATTTCTTGGTGTTTGGAGAGTCTCAGATGAGTGGCCTGGCACCGATCAGTTGATTGAGATTATCCTCAGAATGCAATGAGCTTTCTTGTATGTGTGTGTAAAGTTTCTCCTCTTTTTGCATAGCTGTATGCTGGCTGTGTGTGTAGTCAGTCAGAGTCTGTGTGCATGGTGGGGTCCTCAGCAGAAATTGTTTCTGCCCTTTTAGGCTTAAGATGATGTTTTTAGACCACTGAGCTACAAGCCATGACCTCAATGAAATGCAACTTTGCATGTAGGAAGAAGCACACGTGCACACACACAATCGCTGGCATTTTCTATTATTGGGTAACATTAGCTGTATACACTAATGTGATAATGATTACTTTGAATTTAGCAGTCATGAATAGGCCTGTAATACACCTCAGTGTTCATAGGTGTATTACATGAAAAGGTGAATCACTTAAAGTGTAACTCCCAGTTAAGTAATGAAGGATGTTAGCTCTGCTTATCATGTCACTGAATTTCAACAATGAACAGGTATATATGTATACGAAGGGTTTAGTTATTTCAGTGTCTGACAGTTAACAGCTGGTTTATTCTTGTTTTAGTTTCTAGGCTGCATGTCATTATCTAAGCCAATGAGGAAAGACCTTCAGCCCTGTGAGGTCATGTCAAAAACATAAACAATTATACACTCACACTACAGCATGTCACTTTAATAATTCGTACATCTGATGCATTGCTCTCATTTGTGTGCATGCCTGTGTGTATGTGTGTTTGTGTCTTCATGTTTGGGTCTCTGTCCTCTCCAGTCTCCTCTGCTGCGTCAGATTTATGTCCAGCTGTCTAAGCTGCAACAGAAAGCCAGCGTTGGGTCCAATGTCCCGGTTCAGACGGACAGCCATGATGGCGTCAACCAGAGAGACATGCTGGCAGATCATCAGGTAGGCTAGAACCATCGCTCCGGACCGACTGACACCCATGGCACAGTGGACAAACACCTTCCCTACAGGACACACAGGGTCAAAATGCTGTGTGTGTACTTGTGAGTGTGTATAATGTACTGTAAATGGGCCAGGTTTATGTTTGCTGTGTGTGTATATGCATGTACCCTCACCATTGTGTTTTAGGGCATTGTCTATAAACTCTGCTGTGGAACTGAAGAAGGGTCTGAGGTCAAACAGCGGATGGTCTGCTGCCTCAACACCAAGGTACTTCACTGGTACTGGCAGATCGCTGTAGAATCCAGGCCCGGTATTAATGCGGTGAAGACCAGCTGCTGTATTCACAATGTGAGTTACACCCAAAGACATCAACATGGGTTTGTCCCGTGCTGCAGACCTACAGACACACAGTCCACAGCTAACATCACCACAAGAGCCCAGCTAAACCTTCCTATTGTCCATTATTCAATTTACCTCATAACCCAACTAAACTGTTGAATAGCAATGTGAAAATTGGCACAAAGTTGCAGCTATGGTATGAAATACTACCAAAATTAATTTAAAAATGGTATTGGCAATTTCCTAGCACCCTCAAAATCTTTTAACTCATGAATTCCAATGAGACTACATACAGGTATAATTATATAAGGTCAATAAGGTCTAAACTGCCCAATGAAAATTAAAATTGTTTAGTCTTTTTTGGTTAAGGCAAATTGATTCAAGACAGATTACAAGGTCTTGGCATTTCTGCTCTCTTCAACTTCCAATTTATTCAAACATTCAAATGAATAACTGACAAAGAAACAGCTGGTCTCATTTTTGGCCTTCCTGATATGGTTAGTCATCACAAGGACTGGACCCTATCAGTATTACCTTGGGTCATGTTGACCCAGACACAATAAGCATTACTTTTATTGTGGTAGCTACAATGATTTTTTGAATCCCCAAAGTTCTGTTCTCCAACACCCTAATGGTCTACAGTGTTGGAGGAATTTAATAGATTTTCATAAACATAGATGCTTGTACTAAGTCTGCTAAAACCAGTTTGTTTTACACTTTATGATGTTATTTAAGAACAAGAAAAAAAGCCTCATATGGGCATTGATGACTTCTACCTCTTCTCAATCAATGATCATTAATTACTTACTCGTTTCCAAGATAGAGGCTAGGCCAGACTTGATTGACCGTTCCTAATGGCTTCCTATCGGTCCACACAATTCGTCGTAATTCTAAGAGAGGGGGAGTGTCTTCTTGGTGGGTTGAGTCTGACTGACTTCTGTAGGGATAGAGACCAATTTGTGCTGTATAGTGTGTGTGTGTGTGTGTGTGTGTGTGTGTGTGTGTGTGTGTGGGGGGGTGGGTGTAAATGCATGTAAGAAGATTTATGTATGTATGTAGGTGTGTGGCTGTACTTCCTTTTTTGTGTGCGTGTGTGGAGATATGCATCTTCATCTGTGTGTGTTGGAAACAGGGGGTGTATTATGTGAGTTTACAGTTTCTCAGCCTGGTTTCTCTTCCGCCTCCTCTCTCTCTCCAGGCTGACGTCCAGGCTGCGCAGCTGCAGCAGGAAGCCAGGGTTGGGGCAAATATCTCTGTGCTGCCTGACCACACGTGCAGCCTCCTGCAGCCTCAGGCCCTCAGAGATCATGAGGAAGGCTAGTACCAAAGTTGCAGACCGGCTCACTCCCATCAGACAGTGAACAAACACGTGGCCTACAGCACAAAGGGGGTTAGGATACCTTCAGTAAGTCTGATAAAGAGACACTGTAAATCAAGTGTGAGCACTCATCTATGTGTGTATGTGTGTGTGTGTCTCACCATCCATGGCCAAGGCAGCTCTGATGTAACGCGCTACAGGGTAAAAAAACGGACTCAGCATGAAGTCCACTGCATCATCAGCCTCAATCCCATAATAGTCCACAGACATGCCACTATAGTAATGAGGGCCAGTGTTGACATAGAAGCAGGGCTCAAGGCCTTCCTTTAGGGGTCCATGTGCAGCGTTGACAATGTGGGTGATTCCCAGGCTGTGAAGGGTTGCCTTGTCACGGGCTGCCACCCTAAAATACAAATGATGGGAGTATAGTGTTTTCACTGGAGGGTAAGTTTAATTTTGTGTGTGTGTGTGTGTGTCTATGTATATATGCAGACCTACTCGTTGCCTATGTAAACGTTGGGCCAGACCTGGTTGAGGTGTCCAGTGGGCTTTCTGTCTGCCAGAAGGAATTCCTGCAACTCAGACACTGGTGGAGGTTCATAGCATGGCTCCATCTATGCTGACGCACACATACAAGCACACACACATAAACACAGACATGTATACACATGCATGCGCATAAACAAATGCACATGCACAGACATTCATACGAACATACACTCACCCACACGTAAACAAACACACACATAAAGATGCACATCCACTATATATATATTTATAATTACACTGTGTGCACCATGTTTCTTTGAACCATTATTAAATAGAGATGTGAGTTACTGTACTTCAAGAGCCAGACAAATCCAAACAATTAAATGACTCAACAAGATATACTAGGAGTATATAAATCCCAAAACCTGAAAGATTCAAACTTACCTTAAAGAGACAGTTCCTCTTCTTATACAAGCTTCTTCTCCTTGTAAATCCACTCTCTCTGTCTCAAACACAGTCACACATGCTGCAGCCAGTTTCTTTTTTTAAATGTGTAATCATAAACCTTTCAGTGACAAACACACCCTCCAGAACTGAAGCCTGGACAGCTGAATCTGTCCTATCAGGCTTATGGTCTCTTACTTTCTCACAACACTGGATTGCCTACACCACTACTCCATCCTGAAATATTACTTGAAATCCTCTCATATATGTATCCTTGAGTCTACCTTGGGTCTGAAGTAGATGGTCATTTTAGGTATGACAGAGACTGAAAGAGACACCAAATAGCTTCTCGTTTTCTTTGTATTTTTAGCTCTTGTGGACTGTGTTTCTGGTATTAAAACTACACTGCCACCCTGTGAAACAACATGGGTCAAGATATTATTTAGAACTGTCACCAGACATATATAACACCTATCTGCACCAGATGTGCAAGAAATTGATTTCCTGAGTGCTATGCCTGTTACCTTAACTGTTACCTTAATATACTCTTATTATCCATTCACATATGCCATATTTGTTCTAGACTAAAGATACTGTTTTGTAGTGACAGTCACAGCTCTATGTTGTGTATCTGCCTGCCTACAATAACACCTATTGGCTGTTAGTTATCTTCATTTTTATCTATTTACTATAAACACTGTCACCTGGCTTTCAGCATGAAGACATGATTGACACTTTGGATTGGTGTTGTGTAATTTCTTGTCAGAGTTCTGGTTTTCTCTCTCAATCTGAAGATTGATAAAACATATAAACCCCTTCAACAAATCAGATATATCTGAACTAAATTGTGTATTTCAGTACTTTACAAGGTATGTGGCATGTACTGTATCACTGTAACATTTAATTAGAAGCCAACAAAGAAACAGAACAAGCCTACTAATAGAAATAAGGTTTTTACTAGGTACCAGGAATGATGCACACAATATATACAACAATCAAAGTAACACTTTTAGGAACATATGATTTGTACATAGAAAGGGCTCGTTGTTTTCAAGCAATTGAATGAAGCGTGTTAGAAGAGTGCAGAATATTTTGAGGCCTGAACTAGGGGAGTATAGGCACAGGTATGAGACAGGGAGAGAGAGAACAAGAAAGATGGAGGAGGGTAAGTGGAGTTTTTTTCAAAAAGGAGAGAGCAGCATGAGGTACATGGAACGAAACAGGAGTCCTCAGAGGAGAGGGCAGAGCCTCCTCTTGCGGGTGAGTTGTGTGTCAAGGTTGAGGAGGAGTGCCAAGAAGTTCCTGTTGGGGTAGATGGCACGCCGCTGTATCACATGTCTCAAAGCATCTTGTAACGTGATACGTCGTCGCAGCATCAGGTAAGCCAGGACCAGTGTAGCGGAACGACTCATCCCCATGATGCAATGTACCAACACCTTTCCTGGAGCGAGGAGACAGGGAGAAGGGTGTTGAGCAGCTCTTGTTAACAAACCTATTTACCAGTAGGCTTGTTTTCTTCTGCACTTCAACATGTACCATTTGTATGACCTTGCAAGACTTCTGTATTCACAAGATCACAACTAAGCGGAAACCTACATTGCCAATTTCCATCTTATCTGTTTCTGCTCAGACCCACAGTGATTTTAATCATTCAGCAACCTTTGAGGAACTTTCTAGTAGCTACAGATGTGGTTGACTCCCAAACAATTTCCAAATCTGATTTCCAAGATGAATATGTGTAATAAACCATCTGGTGAGCCAAGATAGAATTTGTATGTCTTATTGGATAAGGCATCCACTACACTAATAAAAATGTAAATGTTTGAAGGATTCTCAGTGTATTTAAGTTTTTACATGCTTTGAAGTACACAGACTCACCACACACGCACACAAACACCCATAACCGTACCATCTTTGGTCTTCAGGGCCTTGTGTATGAAGTCTGCAGACACCTGAAAATACTGGCCAATATCAAAGTGTGAGGAATCTTCAGCAGGGATCCCACAGTACAGACAGGTATCACCATAGTAACTCTGGTCGCCGATGCTGCCCTGTTTAGAGTGGGCTGCGTTCAGGATGTGAGTGATACCCAGCTTCTGTAATGCTCCTCTGTTCTGGGCAAAGGCCCTGGAGTAAATACACACATAGGCAGTTTAGCAGGGAGGTGAAGCACGTGATATAGCATTAGAGGCCGACCAGAAATAACCAGGGTTGGAACTGCCCGGTAACGACCTGTCATGGCAATGTGCATGCATTTGACTGAAAGGCCGATCGATACTGGATGCAGTAAGCCAGCAAGGCCTTTCACAGAGAATAGCTGGCCATAGCTGCATTAGTGCTAAGGGATGAGTTGACATGAGGTACATACTCACACATTTCCAATGTAGAGGTTGGGCCAGACCTCTGCTATGGGAGTCAACTCCAGCTTGCAGGAGTCCAGGATATACTCCAGCTCTTTAATGAGCGCTAGGTTCTGTGACCGTTTGTCGTCAGTCATTCTGCTCTAGCTGAGAGATCTGTTCTCACGCACACTCTGACTCTTCTGCCTCTGTCCATAGCCAACACTCTTTCTGCCCTGCCTACTGCGCTTGTGTGTGTATGGGAGGGAGGGAAAGAAGGAGGGAGAGTGGGAGGGAGGGAGAAGGACATGAGCAGGTGGCTGTTTGGACCCCCAATTTAGCTCTGAGTTCAGTCTGTTCCATTTCTCATTGGAGGCAAAACTACTGAAATTTCTCTTATTGTCTATTCTTTTCCTTTCTCTCCTTATCCCCTTCTCCTCTCTCTCTCTTTCTCTCCCTTTGTCTTGCACTCTCTTCTTTCTTTCTTTCTTTCTTTCTTTGTATAAGGGGGACTTTACAGTAGACTTCAGTAAAACAGTACAATTTGGGGGGCACAGTCTTTAAAAAAAGATGATGTAAAACTACAGTGTGTTTATAAATGTGTGTGGGTCATGGAAAATGTTTGATCATATGGACGTGTGCATGTATGCTCCAAAATGTGTATGAGCATGTTCAGTTATTCTTGTGCCTCTCCCTCAAGGTCCAGACTGATGAGCTGTAGCAGAAAGCCCCTGTTGGGGAACCCCCAGCATCTCTGCTGCACCAAGCAGACTGCCTCAAGCAGAATCAGATCCTGCTGGATCATGAGGAAGCCTAGGACCAATGCTGCAGACTAACTTACTCTCACAGCACAGTTCACCAATACTTTGCCTGATGAGCGCACAGTAGTGCAGTAGTGGATGTGGTTAACTTTAGGTGGTGTAGTGCCAGCAGCATTTAAAATTGCTGCTGTGACCCCCGTACCAAAAAACAAACAAACATCAATTTTGATCATCTCAATAATTTCCGTTCCATATCCAATCTACCGTTTCTTGCCAAAGTTTTAGAGCGAATTGTTGCTAATCAATTGAATTCTCATCTTACTGCAAACAATCTTTTTGAGCCACTTCATTTGGGATTCCGTAAACTCCACAGCACTGAAACAGCTTTAGTTAAGGTCACTAATGATTTGTTAATAGCTTCTGATTCTGGCTGTCTTTCTATCTTAATTCTTCTTGATCTCAGTAACACATTTGACACTGTTGATCATTAAATTTTACTTACTCGGTTAGAGTCTGTCTTTGGTGTTTCTGGGACTGCACTACGCTGGTTTGAGTCTTATCTCTCAGATCAAAAGCAGTTCGTTGCTATGGGCGGTTTCAGGTCTGATATTGGTGTTGTGAAATCTGGTGTTCCTCAAGGATCAATTTTGGGCCCTTTACTTTTTAGCATTTACATTTATCCACTTGGTCATCTCTTGAGATCATTTGGTCTCAACTTTAACTTTTATGCGGATGATACTCAGATTTATGTACATTCAAAACCTGATGTTAATGTGACTATGTCTTTTCTTTCTCAATGTATTTCTGAGATAAAAAAAATGGATGTCTGGAAACTTCTTGTGTCTGAACAGTGGCAAGACAGAGCTAATGCTCATTGGTTCACCCCACCAGATACGTAAGGCTGGGTCTTCAACTTTAAATGTGTGTCAACCAAAATTAAGAAATTTAGGGGTGATTTTTGATGCACATTTAACATTTGTTCCCCATGTTGAAAACACTGTAAAGACATCAGTCTTCCATCTAAAAAACATTGCCAAATTGCGTCCTATGTTGTCACTGAAAAGTTGATCACTATCTTTGTGTTTTCTCGCATTGATTATTGTAATTCTTTGCTGGTTGGGGTTTCAAATGCTACCCTAAATAAATTACAGCTGGTTCAAAATTCAGCCACCCGAATCCTGCCTGGAACCAAGACAAGAGATCACATCACTCCAGTCTTGGCGTCTTTACATTGGCTCCCTGTCAGATTTCGGGTGGATTTTAAAGTTCTCATGCTTACTTACAAAGCTTTGGCTCCTGCCTATCTCTCTGAGCTTTTAGCCCCATACTCATCTGTTAGTGCCCTCCGTTCTTCAGAAACTGGTCTTTTAATCTTACCACATACCCGTTTAAAATCTATGGGCATATAGGGCATTTTCTTCAGTCGCTCCAAGACTTTGGAATTCCTTGCCTGCTTGGATTAGGCAAGCAGAATCCCTTAGTGTTTTAAAATCCTCCCTTAAATCTCATTTATTTAGGGTAGCTTTTACTTGATTATACTAATATTGAATTTTTTTTGTTTTGATAGTATGTTTTTATTTGGGGTGTGTTTTATACACTTTATATCTCACTTATTCCAAAGTATTATTTGTATAATTGCATGTTTTTTTTCCTTCTGTGAAGTGTTTTGAGATGCCACTTTTAAAGGCACTATAGAAAATAACATTTATTATTATTATTATTATTATTACTACTACTAGCAAAAGGGCAGCATGGCACTGTCAAAACAAGTATCTTGAATGGAAATGTGTATATGTGTGTGTGTTTGTAGACCTCACCTCCTGAACTAAGAGCCTGATGTGTGAACTCAGCAGCGGGGTATAAGAAAGATGAAATATCAAAGGTGGGGAGGTCATTTGCTGGTACACTGTAGTATTTCACAGGGGTCCTGTAGAAGTCATCAGTCCCTTTACATCACATCTTACCATGGGCTGCATTCAAGACGTGAGAAATGCCCACCTGCCACAGACCATACTTGTCATGAGACATGTACCTGAAAGACAAGATATGTAAGACTCCCTGCTGTCTGCCTTTTACTTTCTCTTTTTATTTCTCTCTTTCTCGCGCTACCTTTTCCTCTCTCACTTTCTTTCTCTCACACACACGCAAACGCAAACAATGTGCCTTTTCTACAAGTATGACATGATGACATTGGCTCTTACATATCTCCTAGATACATATTTGGCCACATCTTGCTCCCATGATGACAGGAGAGCTGGGCATAGCACCTCCTCAAGCTCCTTAAGTGATGGGCTAGAGCCACGCACACTGTGTTGCTTTGCAGCACCTTATAAACATTTGAAATTATTTTCATGAAACCACCTACTACATTGGAATAATGGTACTTGCTACTGTCCCGCACTCCTCTGTATACCCACTTTGTATCACCTCCCTGGCCCGTTTTACCTCTTCCCAGAGGAATTTGCAGATTTTGCTGCTGATCTTGTGATGTGAAGTGACGTATTGTCAAGTATGGTTACCCATACTCGAAATTTACCTCTGCATTTAACCCATCCAAGTGCACACACAGTAGTGAGTAGTGGGCAACCGCACGCACACACAGTGAACATACACCCAGAGCAGTGGGCAGCTATTGCTCCAGCGCCCGGGAAGCAATTGGGGGTTCAGTGCCTTGCTCAAGGGCACCTCAGTCATGGTATCGAAGGCAGAGATAGTGCTGTTTATTCACAATCCCCACCTTCAATTCCTGCCGGTGCGAGAATCGAACCAGCAACTTAAAGGTTACAAGCCCGACTCCCTGACCATTAGGCCACGACTTCCCCCATGTATACTGATAACATGATAATTACGGGTGACTAACATTCATGTAGATGACCCATAAGAACCTTTAAGTAAGGCCTTCACTGCTCTTGTTGATTCTACAGGCCTCAAACAGGTGGCCTCATATCTCCACTCGCTAGACACTGTTGCCCCAATCAAACCTAGGAAATGAAAGGATAAGAAATAGTCTCCATGGCATTCAGAGGAAACCCGCACTCCACTAGAAAACTTGAATGTAGATGGCACTCCACTAAATTGGAGGTTTTCTGCGTGGCCTGGAAGGACAGCCCAGTGAAGTACAAGCAAGTCCTCATCAGGTCTAGATTAGAACACTTCTCTAAATTGAGTCATCGTAACTAGCACAAGGCTAAATTCCTATTTGACTCACTTAGAAAAGTACACACGATGGTAGTACAGATCTCTCTGCCAATGATTTTACAGAATTCTTTGACCACAAAATCCAGGCCATTAGGGACAAACTAAAGATTATTTTAAATAATTTGCATGAAACCACCAACTACATTAAAAAGGTTTAATGCTAGTACTCATTCTGTATAGCCACTCTAATTCACAACCCTGGCCCTTACTCCCTTTTCTTGGAGGAATTTACACATTATAGTGCCGATCTGGTGACATACACTGATAATATCTTATTTATGGCTGACTAACACCAACATAGATGATCCAAAAGATCTTTTAAGTAAGGCCTTCACTGCTCCCATAGATTCTACGGGCTTCTCACAGGTAGTTTCCAAATCTAACCATCTTCACTCCTTTAGATCTAGTTCCCACACAGGGCACTGAGAATGCTAATCTCACTGTTTAACCCCACAATCCTACATTATTAGATCACTACCTGGTTACCTTTAGAATGGACCTTTGCCAGAGCCTGAAAGGCGCTCTTAACATTTCAAGTAGCTGTCAAATAACCCCGAGCGCAGCTCTGGAAATCGCTAATATTTTAGCCGCAGCATTAGAAGCACTTAACGTCCCAAATAAATCACAAAATGCTAAAACTAGGGAACTGAATTTGGCTCTTCAGCTACCATAGACTCTGTTTTTCTCAAATTTAGGAAAAGGAAGGACAAGAAATTGGCATCCAGTGGAAATTCAAACTCTGTAAAGGTCCACTAGAAATCTAGAACTTCAGTGTCGTACCACTAAATTGGAGGTTTTCCGCCTGGCCTGGAAAGACAGTCTACTGGAGTACAAGCAAGTCCTCATGAGGATAAGATCAGAATACTTCCCTAAATTGATTAGTAAAAACCAGCACAATGCTAAATTCCTTTTTGATACCGTTGCAAAACAGAAAATCTATGCAATTAGGGACAAACTCTATACCAGCCCTGGATGAATTACCACGATCACTGAATTTTCCACTACACCAAGCATGCTGCATGTTGAGGCTCTCACTCACTTCAACCCTATCAGACTTCATCAAACTGATAGAGTCATCGAAGCCTACCTGCTATATTCTTGACTCCCTTCCTGCCAAACTTTGTAAGGAACTTTTATTATTAATGAATTTATTGTAACTGGTCTAGTCCTAAATTATTTCAAACAAGCAATTGATAAGCCCCAACTTAGAAAAACCCAAACCTGGATCCCGGACTTCTTGTCAACTACAGGTCCATTTCAAATCTGCAATTTCTCTGGAAAATTCTGGAAAAGGTTGTGGCAGAACAGCTCACAGAGTATGTTACCTCAAATCAGTTATGTGAACCTCTCCAGTCTGCCCTTACCACAGCACTAAAACTGCATTAGCCAAGGTAATTAATGATGTACTATTAGCCTCTGATGCATGCTCTATTTCTGTCCTGGTTCTCCTTGACCAAAGTCTCTCAAAGCCAGCTGGTCAAAAGTCTAGGGGTCACAATGGACCCAGATCTCTCCTTTGAGTGTCACATTAAGCAAATTACCATAACAACATCTTTCCATCTTCGTAACATAGCAAAAACAAGAAATCTTCTCTGAAGGGATTATGCTGAAAAACGAACACATGCATTTGTTACATCCCAATTGGATGATTGCAATGTCTTACTCTCTGGCCTCCCAAGTTACTACATAAAAGATTTACAGCTGGTGCAAAATGCTGCTGCTAGACTGCTGACCAGAATTTGAAAGTATGATCACCTTATCTACTCTTATTTCTCTACATTGGCTCCCTATTCAAGCAAGAGATGATTTAAAAGTTCTACTACTGACTGGTTAACACCACTTCACCTCTAGTCTTCTTGCACCCCACCACCCTGTAAGGACTCTAAGATCCCAACATGCTGGCTATTTGGTGGTTCCCAAAATTAGTTTAAAAAACTGCTGGAGGGCGTTCTCATATAGAGCGCCTCTTCTTTGGAACAAATGACCTGTCTCAGTTAAGGAGGCTGATATCGTCTTGACATTTAAAGCTATGTTAAAAACGTTTTTGTTTCATTTATAATCATTTATAACTGCCACATTAAAAACATGTTCCTGGAAGCCCGACCTGAATTTAGAAATATTTTAAATCTGTTACTGTATGTGATTATTTGTATCTATTCTGTTTCTAGTTGGTGACGACAGGGGAAAGGACATTCTTAAATTACTAAGAGCTTCCCTTCCCTGAAACTTATTTTATGTTCTAACTGAAGAGGGATGGTTGTGTCTTGATGCCTAGGGCTGCATCAAATACCATTTTAGTCAAATTGCTGCACTAGTCTACACTTGACCGGTAGGGACCTCCCTTTTAATATTTAAATATTGCTGTAACTGTTAGTTGCTCTTGGCACTTTCTAATATCTGCTCTCCCCTCTCTGTCCCCCCTCTGTACCTCCCTTTGGTGTGGAGGGTCTGAACCTTCAGCACCTGCATGGTCATCGGCCAATTGCAGACCTGATGCCAGTGGACATTGATCTGTGACAGTTGACCAATCCTGGATCTGGTCACCAGATGGACATCAGTCTTCCTGATGGACAATTAGCATGTTTCCAGTCCCTTTCCTCATCCCCCTTCCTGTGGTGATGTGCCGATCACAGTTCAAACTGACATTGTGCTACCTCAGACCCAAGTTGAACACTGGTTTTTGATGTCTTAATTACCAATTAACACTTTCTTGCTGTATGACTATATTTTGCCTGTGTTCTGCACCTCTCTTTCACCAACCATCTCCTGAGGAGGAGATCCCTCACCGAATTGCTCCTCCCAAGGTTTCTTTCTTCTTTCTTTCTCTAGTAAGAACTCCCTCTAGGGAGACAACAGCAAGTTCTTCGTCCCTTCCCTCATCCACCTGCCTGTGATGCTGCGCTGATCACAGCTCTGGCTAAACTTATATTTACCATCTCTGACCCAAGCTGAACACTGAATTTTGTTGTTTCAACACACGATGACACTTCCCCGTTTGCATTACTATGTTTAGACTGTGTTCTGCATCTCTCTGTCACCAACTGTCCCTGGAGGAGCAGACGTTTTTTGGTGAGTTTTTCATCGTCTTCCTTGAGGGAGTAGGTTGCTTAAGGGATAATTCTGTGGGTGTATGTGAATCCCTTTGTGACATTCCTTGAGAAAAAGGCTATAGAAATGCATTTTGATTTGATTTGATGATCAAACAATACAAGCGCTTCCTATTCGCCAGCAGAGGTCAGTCTAGTGTAATGGGAAGACAGTCTGTGTGTGTGCCGCTCTTGGCGGTGCTACTCTCCTATCTGCTCTTCCTGTTTACTTGCTGCTGTTGCCAGGCTGTTTGAAGCATGTTGGCAATTCAATGCCTTTGTGAACACTGGATTCTCGTACAAGCAAGTCACAAAGGATGGGTAAACACATTTATGTGACAAAGTGCTGATTTTGGTATCTGAACTACACTGTCCGAGGTAAGTGTTGCACGCGACCAGGGAAGTTCGCTAAATATTAAATAGGGTACGCGACTAAGTTACTGAAGCTCAGTGTCTAATAACACTAGTGTGTCTGTTCTTCGCAGACAGTGCTCTCCTAGTTTAGAGTTCAGCTGTTGTGAACCTGATTGTGCCTAACGATCCCCATACCGAACTATTCAAACGCAAGTTCACTGCCAATTGAATGAAACGCTCGTCAGCATTCCACTATAATCTACACAGAAATGGGCTGTAGTTTTTTATAATGTACTGACAGGTGCTACATGTAAACGTACGCACGTCGAGATATTTTGTGATTTTATGAACAGATGCGGAGAGAGAGAGAGAGAGAGAGAGAGAGAGAGACTAACTCGGTGGGGTAAGCCCGACAGAGACGCTGACATGGCATTCAAGGTTCCTAAGTATAGATAAATCCAGATTGGGCGTCCTGGTGAATCCTAAAGAACC
The DNA here is from genome assembly GCA_036571765.1 of Plecoglossus altivelis. Classification (NCBI taxonomy): domain Eukaryota; kingdom Metazoa; phylum Chordata; class Actinopteri; order Osmeriformes; family Plecoglossidae; genus Plecoglossus; species Plecoglossus altivelis. The sequence continues at coordinate 3,965,629 of BROE01000016.1, forward strand.
AGACGTTAACTTGTGTCTTCCAGAGACACCGACATCTGGGCTTGGACTCAACTTGATAGCATTTGAACAGTAAACGGCGAGGATTTTTGCGGTAAGTTTAATTTCAGAGGTGTGGGTGTTAGTTGGTGTCAGGTGTCCAGGGTATGTTGTTACAATGTTCAAGGTTTTGATCTGTGATCATTAGTGTCTCAGATACACTGACTGTCACTGTATTACATCCAGGACTTTATATGACTTTAAAGGTTTGTGGACATTTCATTTAGAGTGTTAGACAGATGTTCAATTCTTCCTGTTGTTTTAAGATTACAACATTCTGGCGCTGTCTAACTGCTGTAACACACTGTTCTTTCCAGTAAACAGTCAGACATTTCCCAACTCTCAGAATGTGAGTCAGCTGTGAGATTTTTCACCCGGTGACTTGGGGGTTGGGCCTCCTCATTTCACAGCAGGCCTATTAGCCAGGACCTTGCTTGACCAGACAATGGTAAAACCTCTCCTGAACCAAGGCCTATATGGACATGTTGATTTCAATTTAGAAACAAAGCTTCCCTTCTTCTGCAGTCAACGTCACCTATCTGGTCCAAACAATAATAATGCGAACGTTGCATCTTTGATTGTGATGATAGTAATCCTTGTTAGTTTTCCCCATGTAACATTCACATGTTATACAAGTCTCTAGTTAAAAGACTGTACTACAGCCACTTCTCCCCACGTTTAAGATGACCTCACACAAACCGCACACACCGTGTCTTTACAGACAACCTCTCCGCTAATCTAACCTGTGTTTTACCGCCCAACAACGTGATCATACAACGTAGCTGTCGAGAATGGAAGTATCTGTCTGATTGGCAATCAGTCTCCTTCGCTCTGGGTTCCCTCTGTTACTGTCAGGAAACGATTGTGGCTCAATGCGGCTCACACCTGATAACTGCTTGTCTCCACAGATAAACCCAACCTCAGCCACTCCCAACAAACAAGGGGGAAAGCTGACTCTTTTTGCAAGAGACAGTATCTCACTATATCTATCCTCTGTCGCTTATTCAGCGGTTGTTGGTGGTATCTCAATCAGACCTTTGGAGCAGGGGAGGTTGTGCTGGCTATGCTGCAGAGCTGACTCTTATCAGTAGGTTAAAGTTCTCCGTGTGTAGAGACAGAGAAATGGCTACAGTGTCCAAGACTGGGACACAGAGCAAACAGGAGACAGGGACAGAGTGGAAGAGAGGGACGATTCCTGTGGTTCAGAGTAAGAGCCGTCTGTGGGATTGTATATTTGTTTACGCTTGTCAGTATGCTGAACACTGTTGTTATCACTGCTGGTTTCACTGTAGAGACACTCAGTGTTCAACTCTTTCCTGTTGGATAGGCTGCATAGTTAAATTGATGTAAGAGCTTTATTTGGGATTCAGAAGTGTCCCTCATTGTGTCCTACAAAACAAGTCAGTCATTACTGTCAGGGTTGGGCCTAATTCCACGTTTACATTGAAATAATGGCTTTACTTACTACATCCACACTGGTTGTGCAGGTTGCATTGTATTGTGGGGCTGATCCCTAAGACGTTTTGGTGACAGCCCCATTATCTCCCAAGTGAACTGAAGGTGGTAGACCTGTTTGGACTGTATGAGTCTAGTGTAACTGGACTGACAAGTTATATCAGCCTTTAACAACGCTACAGATTATCTTTCGGGATTGTTCAGCGATACTCAGACACAGTAAAACTGAGTGAGTGAATGAGTGATTCCTCATTCTTTCAACTCCCGTCAGGCTTTCATCGCCCCCCTCCCTTGTCTCTCTTTTTTTCTCTTCCAGTGGGATGGCGCCCCCCCAGGCCAGTGTGAGCAGCTGGAGCTGCAAGCAGGTGGCCCGGTGGCTGAGAGAGGAGGGCTTCACAGAGTATGTGGAGCTTCTGTGCACTCAACACCGTCTAGACGGCACCAGCCTGCTGGCCCTGACTGAGGCTGACCTCCGTGGGCCACCTCTGGGGCTCACCGTGCTCGGGGACATCAAACGGTTGGCCTTGGCCCTCCGCCGCCTCCAGAGACAGAACCAGGAGCTCCTGGATGAACTGGGACTGCGGCCTGACGATGGCCTGGCTGGAGCTACCCTTGTGGTCGCAGGTGGGGGTACGTGGGGCTGCAACGGAGCTGACCGCTGGTGTAGTGTCAGTGAGCGGTTGCGGAACGGGACTGAGCTGCGACTGAAGGAGTGTAATGGGGTGGGGGCAGGGTCTGGAGGGGTGCAAGGCCATAGCCACTCTAATGGGAAGTGTCGTCAGAACCATAATCTGGGCCGTCTGGACCCAGAGCTCTGGAAAACAGTTATCAGCTCTGTCTATGTCATGTTTGTGTTCGGTTTTACCTCCTTCGTAATGGTCATTGTGCATGAGCGTGTCCCAGATATGAGAACCTATCCGCCTCTGCCAGACATCTTCCTGGACAGGTGAGTCTGCAGTGTGGAATGGTGCATGCTGCAATGTCTTGTATCACCTTATCTTCCATTGATACAAATAGTTGACAGGTTACAGACCACTCCAGTAACAATGCATCCATTTTATTCTCTTGCTCTCATTCTCTCGTTCTCCTTCTTTTACCCTTTCTCTCATTATTTATTTTTCTCTTTAACAGTGTTCCCAGAATCCCTTGGGCTTTTGCAATGGCAGAGGCATGTGGTTTGATTCTGTGCTACATCTTCTTATTGATTTTGCTTCTCCATAAACACAGGTAGGTAGTAGAAGGGGCAAAATATATATATTTTTTCATTATTTAAAAGCAAATGCTAATATATCTAGATATATCTTACATTTTGTAAGACTTTTGACAATATTGAGACACTGTGCTACATCACCAGCTACACTATCCATCTATAATTCCATAAATCTGCGTGTGTGTTTATCACAGGCACTGTGCACTAGTCTATTTAATTCATAATATTAATTGCAATGGTTTTCAATATGCAAATGTGCAGGTTGTTTTGCTACATGGGAGGTTACACTAGTAATTGTACATTGGCTCTGCATTTGATTATTTTATGTTAGAGAATTCATAACTAACCACAGCCTTGGCAAGGTTGTGGGAATAAATAAGGGAATTGCACCCACAGTATGGATAGGGACCACATGGCTGAAATGTTGCCTCCTTCTTGAGGAATGTCCATGGAGGTCATTATCAGGAAATTATTCCCAAACATTTATTGACATAAAACAATGGTAAGACAATCTTCAAATTAAAATTCAGATGAATACGACAGAGGAGATTGCAGTGCCGCAGGAAAAAGGTTTCCTAGAACAGCTCTGTCCATGCAGGTTGAACTCCGATATTAGCTCTGAGGGGACATGATACTAAGTAATCATATTGTTTGATTTTAAATTTATTTTTTATCCAGGCAGATAAGTTAGGCTACAAAAATCTGAATAGTTGAAAACGTCATTCATAGTTATTGGTGGTTTTCCATGAGCAACAACAGGTTTACATTGTCAAAAGTAAAAGAAATAGGAAATACATGATTCCTACTGTACAAATCTGAGGTACTAGACATTGAATCTAGATTTGTGTCACTCAGATGTTTTGGAGACTCAAGATAAAATTCCCTGGCGGCCATTGTTAAATCCTTGAACATGTTTACAGATGTTAAGTGTCTCCATAAATCAAATATTGTATTGTATTATTCTCTTGTGATTTATATCCACACAACCCTATTTTTTTTACCAACGGGCACTTGATTGGTTATGTGCAACAGGAACTATTCAATGATGCTATTGTTCCACCCACTCGGTGGAGCTATTCTTCTGCATTAATTGCACTTTTTGAATGTGTTACATTTTGCTTAAGACTAAGCAACAGTATCTTAGCTGGTACCCTGGAGAATTTACAGTTCCCTATTTGAGGCCTATGTCTTTCCTTACGTTTCCTGCTTTTCCCCCTCACTCCCTCTCTCCCTCTTTCTGTTTGTTCTCTCTCTGTTCTCTCTCTAGGTCCATTGTGTTCAGACGCCTGTGCTCTCTAATGGGGACCGTGTTTTTACTACGCTGTGTCACCATGTTCGTCACTTCTCTCTCAGTACCAGGACAGCATCTGCAGTGTGCAAGCAAGGTGTGGCTCACACATGTATACATGTGTTCATTTGATTAGATAAGTCCCATTTTATATTTTTATTAGTTGTGAAGAATGTTCCTTGAACTATTCTTGCTTGTTTCATCAATGATTGAGTCAGCAGTATTTGTAAGAGGTAAGATAAGCTGTTAAAATGTCAATTTATACATTCTGTGGTGACCCATTCTGTTCTATCGGTCTTCCAGATGTATGGTGATTCCTGGGGTAAACTGCAGAGGGCATTAGCGATCTGGAGTGGCTTTGGAATGACGCTGACTGGTGTCCACACCTGTGGTGACTACATGTTCAGTGGGCACACTGTAGTTCTCACTATACTCAACTTTTTTGTCACAGAGTGTAAGTGAATTTATTTGTTTCATTGTATGTACAGTATTTTAGAGGATGACATACTGCAATCCTACAGTACATACAAATGTGCAGTCTTTCCGATCTTAAAATGAACATCATACCCCATCCACATCACAGATACCCCTCGTAGCTGGAACCTGATCCACACTATCTCCTGGGTGTTGAACCTTTTTGGAATCTTCTTCATCCTGGCGGCCCATGAGCACTACTCCATTGATGTTTTCATAGCCTTCTACATCACCACCCGCCTCTTCCTGTACTACCACACACTGGCTAACACCCGGGCTTTCCATCACAGCCGCCGCGCACGCATCTGGTTCCCCATGTTTTCTTTCTTCGAGTGCAACGTCAACGGGCCTGTGCCCAACCAGTATCACTGGCCCTTCGACAAGCCTGCTTTCATGAGGTCCCTGATAGGATAGGACTGAATAGAAAAGGGGCCATTTTTAACCAGCATCAAAAAGTATGTGTGCATGTCTGTGTGTATGAACACCGTAGTCCTGAATCTAAAACTCGCACATTACAACGGTGTCAGGATGTCTATCGACTGGGACACTTGAAATGCTATTTATACCTTTGAAACTTGCGCACCATTTCCACGGCACTGGGTCTGTTTTCTTAAGGTTTGGTGTGGCTGATGTGTGCTTTTGGTTTAGAGCAATGGGAAAGGGTTAATGTACACAAAAGCAGGGGACAAGGACATATTTTCTTAGTTTTAATGAGAGGTTGTCATTTTCTTTAATTGATGTCGGTGAGTACTTGACATATTCTGGTCATGTTTAGGGTGATGAGAGGAGATGGGCTGGGCGGATCATGGTTACACGTTACACCTTGCCCACAGAGTCTGGTTAAGTTGAGTTTAACTCACTGTATTGGTTTCACAGTTCACCCTCCCTGTGTATCTAAGGAGAGCTGGTCTCCGAGTACCCTGGGGAGTGTGACTTGACTCAGTTTGTTAACCACAGACACAACAATTCACTACGTCAAGATTCCCACCATGACCAAATCCAAGGGATGTAAACACATTTTCCTAACGGTGTTCTATTTTGCCAACTAACTTTCAGTATTACACTTTATTTAACACAATGGAACTGGGTGTTTTTTATTTATCATTTGACAGTTGTTTTGATGATGATAAAAATAATGTAATTCTAAAGTATAAAATAAATAATTGCAAGAATGTCAGTTTACAGTATGTTATGTGCTAGATGTAGCCAACCAAGATGTGTGCAAACGACTTAGCTGTCTGTTATGGGTAGAATATGCCTTAGTCAGCTATTTACAGTATTTGTTGTTTGTCTTAATTTATAGATTATTGTGTTTATATGTTCATAATAATTAATATGTATTTGTTTGCAATGCAAATTCTTTTTTTGCCTTTTGGCTCAGCAATAAAAGTTTACAGATAACAGCTTAAACCACTGTGATCTCTCCGTATATGCCTGTGCCTGTACATCTGATACAGACTGTACAGTCACGTTGTTGCGCACTTGATATATGAAGACAGAAAGACTGAGTGGCGTATCCGTGTTTGCAATTAATGTCACAAAGTCTCTTGCTTGCAGTTGGAAAATAATTTGCTGTGATTGAATAGGTGTGCTCCACAGGAATTGATTAATTGACCTATTTGAATAGTATTTTCTTGGCCTACCTTTAACAAATATTAGGAAACAATCATTTCCTTTTTCATTAGAGAAGGTAGAGATATAAAGCTGGTGGCTCAGAGACAGCATTCATTTCAGCTTCAACTGTTGCCTCTGTAACACAGCATGGTAAGTACCTGGGGATTCTCTGTTGAGACTGGTTGTATTGCTAAATGGCACCAAATTTTAGTTTGGCATGTTCAAATTGGCTCACTGATGAGCATTCGTGATTCAGCTAGGTGATAATGGTGCACATAAGTTACAGTGATGTTATCTTTGTGTCAGGGTCCTCTTCTGCGTGTGCTGGTGTGTGTGCTGGGAGTGGTGGTTTTGTGTGAAGCTGACTGCTTCTTTCAGGAATTACAAAACAAAGATGTTAAGAGCCAGCCAAAAGGTAAGTCCTTGCTGATAGACCTATGAATTAGATTGTTCCATGCAATTTCCTGATCTTGACAATACAACCAATGGATTAGCCTTATGTGGTAACTAAGTGGCATAGCATACACTTCATACTTGACTGTAACTGATATCTGTCCCATGTCTGCACATTAACAACCATCTACCACAAATGTTGAATGTTATTCCTCATGAATTCCATTGAGAGTCTAGCTGATACTGTAGGTTTCTAAAATGTTCTCATGCTTTTACAAGAAGCAATGAAGCAAATCTCTAAATGCCACAGATTCACTTTTTGTTTTGTTTGACTAACCTGGTGCCAGTGTTCCAGGGGCCTCTGAACTGTGTCTTTATGATTGTGTCATGTGACCTGTGAGTCAGATGTCCTGTGCATTTGTGTTTGAGTAGGTTGTGTGGATAAGGAGGGTGTTGAGCATGAGTTTGGCTCTGAATGGGTAAAGAACTGCTACGAGTGTTCCTGTTCTGAAGAAGGCATTGGCTGCTGCAGCAAGTAAGATATCCAGACCACTATGATATTTCAGTCCACCTTTGACTTAAAGTGTACGTGTACACACGTGCAAACTTTCCCTCCTCTCTCTTTCTCCCCCCTCCCCCCCTCTTTCTCAGGATCCCGGATGAAATAGATGTTCCTCCTCTGTGTGAACTGGTTGTAAACAGAGATACCTGCTCTGCCAAAATGGTCCTGAGGTCAAACAAGACAAAAGAGTGCAGTCCTGTCTAGACTTGTTTTGAAAGCCACTGGTAGCCAAATGAAACAATTTTGATAATCATCATCACCTTGTTCCTGACACCCTCAAAGGAATACATTTAATTAAATAACTAATTTGCATTCAGAATATGCTGTTTTTGTCTTATTCCACTCGCTTTTCCAGACCACTTAGTTAGATCTTTGGTGTATGCGTGTGTTGTGCATGGTTATACTTTTTACACCACAGCGTGGCAGTATAGATCCTGGTTTGCTTTTGCACTTCAGGCAAGCTGGGACCTTTAAGATGTAATCTCTCTCTCCTGCCTGTCTCTTATCTTTCTCTCTCACATACACACATGCACTGGAGAGAGTAAGTCAGTTTGCTCCCACATGCTACAGTTGCTGTGGATTGCCAACTGTTTAACACACAGCTAGCCGTTCAAGATAAAGCATCATACTGTACATACACAGCCCAGGTAAGTGTCTTTCTTTCACTTGTCTTTTTTCCTCTACTCGCCTCTTCCTTATCTATCAGTCCTACTCACTTCTCATGCTGAGCTGTAGAATGTTGTTTTCATACAGCACAACACTGATGCATTTCAGATGTACATTGGGACTGGGTTTTTTACAGATTTGTACTGCATCACACAGGTCACTGTGCTGACAAATCGTATCAAGTAAGATGACGTGAAAGCAGACACTTCATGTCTCACGGTGTATGAGATGATTGTGGAAGCAGAGATGTGTGCCACTGTTCAAGAGCTCAGCTCTCCTGCCTGCCTTGTTCAGCTATGTCTTTTCTCACAACACTTACAGTAATTTGACATTTAAGATGAAAGAGCCGGAAAGATAAAGTACTCCTCTATGTCTATTATGCATTTTCCAATTACGAGAAGTCCATTATGAGAATAAAGATTAAGTATGGGGGGGTTCATTTGTCAATACATCCTTGGAAATGCCTCTTATATGGATAAGTGGACAAGTACAGATTCCCTTTCTTTGGATGATCTTGGAGGTACACACACAAACTCCCACTCACACAACATTTTACTATAGGAGATGTTATACAGAGGGACCGTCAGGGTGTACGTTTATGATTTAAACAGGACAATACCTCTGACCAACCTAGTCTCATAGAACAGTTACTTATAAGAAGAAAATGCATAAGAGCAAAATAAAGAGTTCATGTTACCTCTCATCTTATCTCAATGATGGTGAGCCATTCTCTGCATGTAGAGAGGGTTGTTGAACTGGCTCTGCCTTTGTCCAACCACCCCACCCCCTACCGAGAACAAGAAGAATGAGCAAGGGACGACGGAGAGAGAGCGGAAAATGTGTGGAGGAAAGAAAAAAGAGGAGAGAAGAGGCCAGAGACAGGAAGCAACAGAAAGACAAGATGCGAGACGAAAAGAGACGAAAAGAGAAAGAGCAGCAAGGAAGGGTTTACAAGTGGACAGATGTCAGGTCAGGGTGCCCTCACACACATTTCAGAGATGTGAATTTCCATGAATTTCCTACAGGATTAATAAAGTGAATGAAATTGAGTGTGTTGCAGTAGATGTGATCTCTCTGAAACCAGACCATCTTTGGCTTTGAGGACATAAAGCATACAATTAAATAGCACAGGGTTAGGTCCAGCTTCATACCGGTTGCCAAGAACTCTATGGGCTCTTAAATAGGCAACTGTTAGACTGAGGGTGTTCATGTCTTCGTGGCATTGCACATGTTGTAGATCAAAGATTAGTTCCATATGGATTTATTCACACTGGCTGACATTTTGATGAGAAATATTCATAAGTGCTTGTTGTTTTGGGTTCATGCTCATGTTACAGTAAGTATGCATTTTTCTCATGAATTGGTGAGAATCAGAGCTCCCCCCCTCTCCCTGTGTTCCAATTAGTGTTCAGGCATTATTACTGATGCCATGGAGACAGGAAGATGGATGGCAGAGTGACTGGTTGAGTAGTGGCCATTACTGGAGAATAATACATTCAAATTTGCCTTCCATTGTTGCAGCCTTCAGGAGGTTTTACATGACAAAATCCAGAATCTCTGTTAACACCGTCTGCCCCAGCACTTGGATATAGAGTTTCTAACGCATGTATCACATTTAGAGAATGTTTGGGTTGAGGTGTAAATTGAACACATATGCATAACACAGACCAAGACAAACACATCAGAGCAAAAATGCATTTGAATTCCAAGAAGCGTTATTGTGTGGGTGGCTGTAACAAAGAAATGATTATATTGGTATGATTCTGGGCCGTCATTACCTACTGTATTTTCATAAAGATTGTGTCATTGTACAGTTTGTCTTGGTTAATGCAACATCTCAGTGAATAAGTTTACAGATAGAGAAATAGATTGCTTAATATGCAGGCCCACAGTCGACGATTATACTTTTTGCTTTGGCAAAATCATCCCATCGTTCTCATAAGTCCTTCCCACAAATATGATGTGGCAGTGGGTTCTCCTGCACTGATAATCAACACTAGTGTAGGGCACAGTAAATAACCATAGTGTTCTCAGGTGGTGTTAGTTATTATTATCTCAGTTAATAAATTGTCACATCCTTCTCACCATGAGAGGCCTGTTGTTAGAATATGATACTTATTATGTTCACTATCTTTGAGTTTCTTTTGGTATTTTTCCCTCATTCCCAATGTAATATCCTTCGTTTCCTTATTTTACTTTCTCTTCCTCTTTCTCTTTGTCTCAAACTTTCACTTTTTAACTCTGCCTTTCGACAGAGTCTACTGGAGGCTTTGATTGAAGAGGATCTACAATCAGGTTCAGATGACTCTTGATCTCTGCTGAGATCCTGGAGGGGGAGTGCAAGCCAATCCTTGCTCTTCATTGGGAATCGGCCCCTCAACCAATCCCTAGCTACCAATCAGAGTATGCCACCCTTATTGAATGAGTCTTTCCACCAATCCCCAGCTATCAACAGGAGCATGTCCCTTTCATTCAATGCGTCCCTCCAACAATCCCTGGCTTGGGAGCAGAATGGCATAAGCAGAGGCCAGGCTGTGCCGGAGGAGAAGTGGATAGGGAATAACACCCCATCCTTCCTCCCAAGTCACCCCTCACTTGAGACAGCAGAGTGGTGCCATTTGTCCCCTTTGGTGACTGTGTGTCTGGTGGTGTGTTACTGCCTTACCATGCTGTTGGGTCTGGTAGGAAACTGCTGCTTGATCTGCATCATCGCCCACCGCCGGGAGAGAGCAAACGTCACTAACATCCTCATCGCCAACCTGTCTGTATCAGACATCATGATGTGTGCCTTCTGCCTCCCCTTCACTGTCACCTACACCCTCATGGACCATTGGGTGTTCGGGTCTGTGCTCTGCAGGTTGGTACCCTTCATCCAGTGTGTGTCTGTCACTGTATCTGTCCTCTCGCTGGTGCTTATTGCCCTGGAGAGACACCAGCTGATCATCAACCCCTCTGGCTGGAAGCCCAGCATCCCACAGGCCTACGTGGCTGTGATCATCATCTGGATGCTTGCCAGCTTTACCTCACTGCCCTTCATGGCTTTCCACCTGCTCACAAACGAGCCTTATGCCAACCTGACCCAGCCTCGGTTCAAGCCTCAGTCCCAGCCCAAGCCTCAGAGCCAAGCCAAGCGTCAGCCTCCCTTTCAGCTTCAACCCCTATTTTATACCCAGTCTTCTCTCTACCCCCAGATTCAGCCTCTTCCCTCTTTTCAGCCTCAGCTAGAGGTCTTCTCTCACCCTGATCCTACTTCCTACCCCCAGCCTTCTGCTCCTCTTTGGCCCTCTTCCTATCCTCAACCTCCTTCTGACCCCACAACATCTCCATCCCTACTCCCCAGACTCTTCTTGTTCCCCCAGCCTTCCTCTCACATGGAGGCCTGTCTGGAGCACTGGCCATCCCAGCAGCAGAAGTTGGCATATACCACCTGGCTGCTGGTGTTCCAGTACTGCGGCCCACTGCTGCTGGTTCTGCTCTGTTACATCAGAGTTTTTGTGCGTCTCCGTCAGCGCCAGGAAATGCTGGATCGGGCTAGAACCCCAGAGAACCAGCGTATGATTCACACTCGGCGAGTCAACGTCATGCTAGTCGCCCTGGTGACAGCGTTTGCCCTCTGCTGGTTGCCTTTGACAATGTTTAACGTTATTTCGGATTGGTACCAGGAAGCCTTGCCCGTATGCCACCATGACTTGTTGTTTTCACTTTGCCACCTTCTGGCCATGTCCTCCACCTGCATCAACCCCATCATTTATGGCTTCCTTAACTCCAACTTCAGGCAGGAGGTCAGGGAGACACTGCTGCACTGCCGCTGTCAGCAACAAGTGGAAGACTATGAGCACTTCCCCATGTCCACTGTGCATACAGAGGTGTCTCGCACTTCGCTTCAAATCAACTGTAGGAACAACTCTGTTTGAGAACTAATGACCAGACTCCATGCCCCACAGGCAGTCAACTCAGGTTGACCTTAAGTCAAACCCTGCCCCTGAGTCTGCGCTCAACCCTCACACTGAAGTATAGGGAAATCCAACCCTGGACCTGGAGAGCTATGATAATCCTGTAGGTGTTGGTCCAACCCCAGTTTAACTCAACCACATTAGAATCAGGTGTGCTGAAAAAGGACGGTAGCCCTCCAGGAACAGTGCTGGAAGAATAGTTCTGCTGTAGTAGAATGTATGAGCTAAATGCTTCAATAAATCCCTTTGTGTCACTATCAATGGCTGTACTGCAATGTATTGCATGTTCAGAATTGTATATGAATTACACTGTGTGTGCATGACATTGCAATGCAGTGTGTAATTGTAAAATGTCAGTTTTGTATAAAACGTTGCTCAAAGGTAATGTTGTGATGCATTTTTCTATGATGCAGCATTTAGTATTTTTACCACGTGTGCATCCTCTGCTCTTCTCTCACACTGTGAAAGAATGGCGTTTTTAAATAGCTTGGTCAGTTCAGCATTCCATGTTAGAATTTTGTTCTTGAACTTATACAAGGATTGTTATGTTGTATCCATTTTTTTAATTGTTTGCAGCAGCATTTTGTTAACAAGTGTTAGAATGTACAGTGTTGGAAGAACATTAATATCATGTAGTGTTATCCAGACTGCATTACTGCGCAATTGTGCAATATTATGTGTTGAATCTGTATTGCATACCAATAAATATGGACAAAATTAGTGCATTCAAATGATCCAAATATTTAATCGAGAACAATCGCATACATGTCATAGTTAAAATGCAATTAATCACACATTTGAATCTATTCTATGTACCTTGATTTCTTTTTGTCTCATAATTTCTTATTTTTATGCTTTTATCAAGTGGATCATCTTGCTTAGTTTTTTTATATTGAAAACAACATTGGTACATACTGTAGTGTTCAACTTAACACTAACATTCTCACTTGGAGCAGTCATTCACACTGGAGCACAAAATCTCTCACAATGTCACACTGTCCATCAAAAAAAAATACTTTGTCTCACAAACAGCCCCTTCTCTTTCAAGTAATGTATTCACATGAATCTTGCAAGGGGAGGTGGTAAAAGTGCACAACAAATTTCATCACAGAGATATCAGAAGTAGTATCAGAATTCGCAATGAGATGATTTACCCACTATAAATAAGGGACACCATTCAATAATACCACATTAGTGTTATTAGTGTGCATTTTTACTGTCGGCCCATCTGAAACATCACCTTGCGTGAGATAAATGTGTAAATCTGTTACATAAGCAGGACAGTCCAACCCCAGTGTATGAACCCTTTCCCCTATAGCTGTAAACTCACAGAGCACCAAAACCCACCCAACGCAGAGCAGCTCCTCCAAGACATTAAGGTTCATGGGAAACAAGCGGGCTCGCAGTCAGATTATGGTAGTCCAACTCTACACGCAGGGTTGCGATGTCATTAGATCTTCAGCAGCTTTAAACAGTAAGATAGGACAACTATGAAATCGAGGATACAATCACCTCTACTTCGAAAGATTTGTTAGAGACTTCTTGGGGTAAATTTATGGGTAAATGAATCATAAATGGATCCTGGAATGTCAAGAAGTATAGGTTGACGCTATTGGAAAATGTTGAGAGAGTGCTTGGAGACCAAAGTGAAATGGACAGCCATCAAGTCATCGGGAATAGACGTGTGAGAATCTATCATGAAAGAGCCAGATTACATTATTACATCTTTATTTAATTTCTGCTGCCATCTAGTCTTGCAACAATCAGTGACCTAACATCTCCACCCACTTCATGTTTCCCTAAAGCAGGGGTCTCCAATCCTGGTCCTCGAGGTTTTCAGTGTTTCCCTGCTCCAGCACACCTGAGTCTAATAAAGGGTCAATATGAAGCTTCCACAGAGCTTGGTAATGGCTCATTCATTAGAATCAGGTGTGCTGGAGGAGGGAAACATCTAAAACCTTCAGGACAGCGGCCCTTGAGGACCAGGATTGGAGACCCCTGCCCTAAAGGAACGAATTCAGGCAACAAAAAGTTCTACACAATCAGATCAGACACCATAAAATGTCATTCTCAGTAAAGAAAATATATTTCTACGACATGGCCTCCTGGAAAATTAGATACAAGTTGCCCAGAACACATGGTACTTGTTTGTTTCATTTGAACATCAAGGCATCCAAGTTTGGCTGGTAATAAGACTACTTGTATGCAATCCTGAAGGTAGGCACACATTCTGGCACATCACACTCATCTCAACTGCTAGAAGCATTTACATTCCCCAAGACAGACATTTGTTCTTGTAGTTCTAGTGTTGCAAAGACCGGAGAAGGGGTGACACTCGTCTTCACAGACGGTGTAATCTAGTGTGGTGCTGCGTAACTGCTCTCTCCAGGTGTGGGGATTACTAAAACCATAATCTTCACTCTCAGGACGTTGGACACAGGAAAACCATCTCAGGGCCTATAAGATAAAGGCAATCTTACAAGACTGTCTTGTTAGATAAATAGGGGCAGGAATCGGTCATGTAACAAGCGACAGATGACGAGTTTGATTTCAAGATTCGCCAAGGAATAGTCTGTTTATTATTTATTAATTATTTAATGTAGTAATTCTTATATCAGATGGCATAAAGGGCCACTTGCAGTGCTCTGAGGCAGATACAGTCTATGCTTGTATTTTGTTTTCACCATAACGGCAACAAGAAATTAGAAATTTGCTAGATTTGTAATATTACCATGAAGAAATCAGATCTAACCATTTCACCAAAATACCCTTATAAACGATTCAACAATATACTGTAATGAGCTGTGCAATTACCTTTTTGAATTAAAGTGTAAATAAGTGTGGTCAAAACTAACCTGAATTACAGACCCTCACAGAGAGCACATCAAAACTGGAAATGTTTGTGTCACACCAAGAAAGTCTGGTATTCATCAGACTGATTATGAACACATCAAAGCATAGCAAAGCGCTGGTTATATAAATGTTGTGTCGGTTCTAAATCCACGAAGTCCTCCTTAACCTAAATGTTTGGAAACCGATAAGATAAAAAATATTCAACTCATTGTAAATTGTATAACCTCAATTCCCAAAACGTTAGGTTGTTGTACAAAATAGAAATGAAAACTAAATACAATGATTTGCAAATTCATTTAAAAAATAACAGCTGGAGGAACATTTTACAACTAACTAGAATAAATACAAATAGGTCAGTAACATGATTGGGTACAAACAATATCTTAGAGAGGCGGAGGCTCTCAGAAGTAAAGATGGGCAGAGGTTTACCAATATGCAAAAACTTGCATCTACATATTGTGGAACTATTTCAGAATAATGTTCCTCAACGTAAAATTGTGAAGGCTTTGAATATCTCATCATCCACAGTACTACACTACTTGCATATTTCAGCAAGTCTATGCTAAACCACATACTTCATATGGTACAACAGTACAGCTTTGCAGTAGAAGAGTCTAGGTGCTTAACTGGCCTGTAAGCAGTCCAGATCTTTCACCAGTTAAAAACATTTGGTGGATCATGAAACAAGAAATATGACAGAAGACCCAGGACCATTTAGCTCAAGTATCCTGTATTAGACACACAAGGGTTAAACATTATTCACATACAACTCCAGCAAGTGGTCTCCTCAGTTCTCAGACAGATACAGACTGTTATTAAAAGAAGAGGGGATACTATATAGTGGTAAATATGGCCTTGTCCCAACTGTTCTGATGTGTTGCTGCCATGAAACTCAAATGACTATTTTTTTCTTAAAATAGCACATTTCAACAGTTTGAACATTTGTCATGCTTTCTAAATTCTATTTTTCAACACAATGTTCCAGCCTTTATGGAATTGGATGCAATTAGTGCAATGAATGCACTACTCTGTATTATGATCAGCATGCTACCAATGGAAGACATTTTGGACAATGTCTGAATAGTATCCCCCACAGTTCCTTCCTATTTTGGAACCCTACACCTCTGGCCAGCCTGTGATTTCCTTGACACTGTAATTTCACAGTGTCACACAGCTCCCTGCCTATTTTAGACAACCCATAACATCTGTGCTTTCACATCAGTCCGGAAATATTCTCGTTCAATTTGCACCTATCTTGCTTTGACTCCAAAAAAATACTTCGTGGCATTTTTCATATAGGGAGACAGATGACAATGTACTTTGTGGCATCAATCATGTTTTTGCTCCAAAATTCTAGTTGGTCTTAATGCTTAGAAATAGTTTCTTACCTGCTGATGAACATAATTTCTGAAAGGCAGACTGATGTGCTAATATTCATGAATATACTTAGGAATGCCAGAGTTGAAATAATTTAGAGCCTTGTGAGCTATAGTGATGTACATTTCCTGGACTGAGCTGTGATGACAGTCTATCCACCAGAGGCTGATGAAATGACAGAGTTGGTGGGATTTCCCCCCAGGATGATTGGGCTGACACGGCATCAGCACAGACCAAGTTGGTGACCGATGTGTCAAAAGAATTAAACCCACTCAGTGACATCTCTGGAGGGGCCAGATCAGATGAATGTAAACAATGTGTTCTATGTATGAATGTTTGAAGAAGGAGAAGGTAGAAGGTAGGTGAGTGTAATATGTATTATTATGGGGGTGTCAGTGAGTATATAACAGTAATCAAACACCCTCTGTCTACTTTGATAGGCAATGAAACAAAAAAGCTCAATTATGTTATTTAATTGAAACATTTTAGGGTGATGCAGAACAGCTTTGCTTTCCAAGTGATCTGTAACAATAATAAGATTAGATAAAATTATATCACCCCTTGTTACTCATAGAAACCCTTGTATTGGAACCTACATGCAGAAAATATGATAAACATGTCTACGTACAAACATTGATTCATATTCTTGTTTTGGGTTGGGTGCATGCACTGTGGTGTAGTGTGTTGTGTGAGGATCAGTCAATCCTAAGTGAAGATATGGTCTCCCTGAACCTGCCTCTCATAACAGGAGGCTTGTGGAGGAGTGAAAACTGCAGGGAGCCATATCCAGGGATGCAGCATTAAGGGAGCTAAAAATAGGACGTATTTCTGTGTGTGTACATGTGTGAGTGTGTCTGTGTTACTCTACCTGCATGCTTGTGTGTGTGTATGCGTATGTGCATGCATGTGCTTACGTGTGTGTGTGTGTGTGTGTGTGTGTGTGTGTGCATGCGCGTCTGTTCGTGTGTGTGCATGTGTGTGTATCTCATACCTCTCCTCAGGCTGTGGTCCAAGACACCAGTTTGGATGTGTGTGTGACAGTATGCTACTGGTAACTCCCCCATGAGAATCCTCCCTGCAAGACAGATGTGCCTGAGGTAAAACACTCAACTTTACCAAATAAGATTATTGCACCAAGTAAAAGCACCATCAAGCTTAGTAAACAATCAGAACAGCTATTCAGGTGTCATAGGTTTTACTTCCAGGTCTATGCAGCTAAATAACAAAATGGCACCACCTCCAAATGTCACTGGAAATGTATAAAAAGGCTAATCCTGAATGTATTATTTAAATGTGAAAATGCAGCTGACTAATTATGTCAGCACATAAAGATAACTTAGTTGTTAAAATGAATCCTATTTAATATAGTAGGTCAGGTTGATTTCATGAAATTATGAAAGTTAATAAGCGACAACTCAGAGATCAGAACAAGAACAATGGACTCTAATGCAAATATACTTGTGAAAAATGACTACAAACACAGAATATTATTTAGTTTAATTATATATAAGAAACTATTGTTTCGTTTTAAATAATTATATAACATGACATCGGATTTGTTGCAGTGAACATACTCACGCCATTTATGTGAGAGAAATTCCCAGTAACGATGTGTAATCATATTTGAGTGAGTGTCTCCACTTGTCGGCCAAAAGGGATAATGCAAATCTCCGATGACATCACTGATTGTTTCAGTAGTTTAGTGCGGGCCATGGGGTTGAGTTTTTGTTGTGGTTATCACCTCAAACAATTCACAAAAAGTTAATAGCTCTCACTGTTGAACCCAGAATGCTACACCTTATTGTGTCAGTGAATATGGTTAGTTAACTATAAAGCATAAACAGTTGTGATGACTGGGCAGACTCGTCTGATTTATGCGAGGAAAAGCATTAATCCCAGAATGCAGAAGGTTGATCAGGCACACGGTTGTACAAGTTTGCAAATTTAGGATCGATCACGGGAAATGACAGTATGAATTTAGTCCAATTAAGTGCGAATATGAAGAAAAAAAGAGGGGGTGATTTAGCAGACGTCAGGTCGAAGAAAATAAGAGGCAATGGAGGTGTTGGCGAAGGAAACGGGGAAAGAGAAAAGGTAGATGGTGAGTCTCAAATTATGTGGAGATTTCTCGGTCTCCTTAGATTAGAAATGCAGAATCCATAAAAATGTTTAAATCATCCCTTAAAACTCATTATTTTAGGGAAGCATTTGGGTGAAAAAGTGACTCTGGCGGTTGTTATGTGATGTATTTTATGTGTTTTTACGCGTATTTTATTCATCTTAACTCTGTTTATGTGAAGCGTTTTGAGAAATGACTTTTAGAAGCGCTATACAAAATAAAGTTATTATTATTATTATTTGCGGAGGAGTAAGGAATTTTGTCAATGAGCCCGGTAAAGGTAACAGTTCTCAACAACCAGGTTGGTGATATCAAAATGGCAAAGGTGTTGAGAGATGGTGATTTGCTGATTGTATGAAGAAACGAAGAACAGAGGCAGTGGGCTGTAAGGATGAAAGAACTGGGGGGAAATTAAGAGGTGTGTTAATTATTTTTTTGTTTGTGTAAAGGAGTGATTTGGGGAGCGCCAGTTAGCGCAAATATGGATGAAGTTAAGGCTAATTTAAAGGGAGGAAATGTAAAGGGTGTTCGGAGACTGCAGGTGTCTGTACAGGGAGTTAGACTACAGAGTGAATCTATTGTGATAGATACTGAAGATAAAGTGCTTCCCAAGAAAGTAACTCTAGGCTTTATGAGCTATAGTGTACGAGAATATATACCAAGGCAATAAGATGTCACAATTGTCAAAGATTTGGTCATAGAGCTAAAACATGCAAAAGGCAGAAGACAATGTGCTGGACGTGTGGAAGACCATGAATATGAGTAATGTGGTTATAAGGAACAACCCAGGAGTTGTAATTGTGGTGGAAATCATAGTGTGACTCATGGTGGATGTGAAAAATAAATTCATCAGGTGAGGATTTTTATAATCCTAGTAGGAGGCTAGATTTATATAATTTAATTCAAATTGATGGGATGGATAGTGATACGGTGGTGTTTTGTGGGGCTTTTAATGCACATAACACTTCATGGGGAGGAGGTCGAACAGATACAAATGGGGAGATTATAGAAAAATAATTAGAGGAAAAATACATGGTTGTTTAAATGATGGTAGAGGGACAAGAATAGATGTGCGCACAGGGAACACGTCAGTATAAGATTTGACATGAGTTTCTAGAAATTTAAGTGGAAGATGTGTAGTGAATTATAATGTTTTGGACGTCCCATTTACTTTCGATGAAATGAGAAGAGCGATAGAAAGCTCTGGATTAACATGTCCAGGGGAAGTTGGAAATTTGCTATATAATGTTAAAACATCTAGGTTCATTAGCAGCTTTTAAAATCCTAGGACTATATAATAATGTGTGGGAAAGGGGGAAACTACCTGGAGTGTGGAAGGAAGCAGTGATTATTCCTATTAGAAAACCAGGAAGAGACCCTTCAAAAGGGTCAACTAAAGGCCAATAGCCCTAACAACGCATTTAGTTAAAGTAATGGAAAGGATGGTTACTGAAAGACTAACATTTTATTTGGAAACGAAGGAAATTATATCTCCTTATCAAAGTGGATTCAGGAGAGGGAGAGGGACCATGGATCCAGTTGTCTGGCTGGAAACAAATATCAAAAAAGCACAGGTTAATAAAAAATCAGTTATGGTGGTTTTCTTTGATGTTGAGAAAGGTTACGATAGGGTGTGGATGGATAGAATAATGATCAAGCAAAATAAAATATGAATTTCAAGAAGAGTATTTAATTGACTTAAAGATTTTATATTTGATAGATCCATTCGAGTTAGAATTGGTACAGCGCTGTGTACCAAATGTATGGTGGATAATGATACCCCTCAGAGTAGTGTCTTTCGTCCATTGCTTTTTTCCATCATGATAAATGATGTTTTTTCTCAAGTTCCACCTGATATCAGCCAATCCTTATTAGCAGATTATGGAGCATTAGGAAAAGAGGGAAGGAATGCCGAACACATCCATCCATCCATTGTCTACTGCTAAACCCTGGGAGGGATTGCAGTGCCGCTTGTTCCCACTTTGGGGTCACGGGTGACTGTAGCCCTAACCCAGTAGTTTTCGGGCCGTAGGGGGGGTACACCCTGGACTGGGGCCAGCAAGTCGAACGAACACATAACACAAAAATACAAGAGGCAATTAATGTAATTGAAAAATGGTAATATGCATGGGGATTTAAGTTTTCAGTAGAAAAAAACGAAATCATGCATTTTCACAAGGAAAACGAAGGAAAATAATGGAATCAAGGTAAGCATATTTGGAAAAAGAAAAAGGGATTAGATTAGGTAGTAGTCATTCCTACAGTCCCATTGACAGTCACTGCGCCATGGTTATTTCCATCTGTATCTGTTGATTTATATCTACTAGAAAATAGTCATCTTTTTAAAGATATAGGAAATCTGCCAATTATAGCTGCGGATAGACTCCAGATACTGTATCAGAATTATGCAGCAATATATATAGATGGATCTAAAGAACCAACAGGAAGAAGAGCGTATGCATTTACAGTTACATCTTTACAAGTATCTATCAATAACAGAACGTCTGATCACCTGGCAGTTTATACAGTTGAATTAACTGCAATTGCAGCAGCTCTGCACTGGGTAGAACAAGTAAAACTAAACAAAGTAATTCAGTATTCAGATTCAAATTCAGTGTTATTATAAGAGCAGTCATTTTTTGCCCCGGGGTAGGCAAGACATAGTTAACAAAATATTTGAAACTCTTTTCAGACTATACAAGTTAAATATAGTAGTTGCATGTATGTGGGTGCCTGCTCACAGGGGAGTTAAAGGCAATGGAACTGCAGATTCATTAGCAAAGGAAGCATTTAATTTAGTAAACTGGAATTAAAGACACTAATTAAAATTAAAATCATAAGTAAATGGCAAGATAAATGGAATAAGGGTAGTATTGGCAGACACCTGTAGGATATTGAGAAATAAGTGGAAATATGACAGGGCGAAATACCTCGGAGGATAATATTAAATCAAAATTAATCACGTGATCATTGGAAAACACCCTACTGGGTTGTGTGAGTATTGTCAAGAAGAGGAATCAATGGAACATGTATTGTCATTCTCAAAAGTATACATAAATATAAATATTTAGAAGGACACCACAGGAGTTATTAGATGTAAAGCAAATACTTGGTAAATCAGGAAATTGTCATTCTTTAATCGTGTTTTTGAAGGAAACTAAGTTAATGAATCGAATGTAAAATATATCATTACAGGAAGTTCATTATTTGATTGATTTATTTTGGTTTAAAAGGGAGGAAGAAAGGGAAGAGGGAAAGGACAGGGGAAGAAGGAAGGAAGGTAAGAAAAAAGAAGGGGGGGGGGTTACTCTGGTTCAAACTCCAGTGTAGTGGGTGGCGGTAATGCACCTTAACGTTGGACGCCATCCGCCATAAAATTAAACAAGAAGAAGAATCCCAGAATGCAGCGGGCGACTATGAAATTCAAGCGCGCAACATATAGCTTAGCTTTTGTAGACGTTAGCTAACTTCGACAAGCCCATCTAGCTGCTGCCAATTGATCCTAATCTTTAAAAAAATAAGTCAGCACTTTGTTATGGTATATGGCGGTGCAGCCCTTTTCCTGGCTAAACTCAGTCACATTAAATTGTGATATTGTCACAATTGAGCGGTCAGTGGATTCAGTTAAATAGGGTAAAGATGTATTCAAGATCCTTGATGATTTATACATTTGCGTTTGTAGAAGTTTTAAAATTAGCATATGTAACGTTATTAAGTGCAGTCGTATATAGATTATTTTAGCTTGACTCAAGAAGTATGTTTAACACCCTGCTGCTTCTAGCTTTGATGGCTTAAGTACGTTTCAAGTGTCAGTCAGTGAAGTGTTGACAAACTATTGATGAATTTATTTAGCCGTAGCCCAGCTACCTAACAACATCACCGGCAGTAGTGCTGCCCAAGCAAATCGACCAATCTTGCAATTGCTAGCTAGCCATTTAAAATACAAATGATAAGTAAGCAATCAAAGATCACATTAGTTTTAACTTTATTCATTCAAGTTCTGAAATCAACAACGAGAGCTAGATAGATTCGTTCGAATTTAAATTGTTATTTTGTTAAATAATACGTACATTTAATTATTCGGAGAACATAGGCCTTGCTACAAAACAAAACGTGTTACAAAACATTGTAGTAGTACAACAAGAAAGCAACCAGTCTAATGGTAGTACAGAATAGCAAACTGTCTTTTACATTGTGGCATAGTAGGAATGTTAGTGAGGTAACTAGAAGTAGTAGATGACTTGTTGCGTGTTGAGTTAGCTTGTGTTGATAACCATTGTGCCACCTGCTGAGAATAGGGTCCCTTTTTCTCCATACTAGTTTACTAATTGGAGTAATTACACTTATGTTTGGGATGTAGGTGAAGTCCAGAGAAACGACATGGAGCTAAACATGGCCAACGACATTCACTTTATCCCTGCTGATATATTGAAAGGTAATCGCTGGCTAGTGATCTAATAATGAGTTTGTTTCTGTTTACAGTATTATAAGGTTTGTAGATAATTGGATGGGCTTCTGGCTGTCATGTCTATGCACAAGGTCATTCTTCTAGATCTCAGTCCAAGGTTCAGCCACAATTAGAAATGCACATTTGGTTTTAGTAGATGTAAATTACAGACTTGGGTTAACCAGAGATTTACTTTTGTCCACAGATGTTGTCGCCTATGTTGATGTGTGGTCATCCAGTAAAACAGAGAACTACTCTAAACCATTTATCGAACTGTTGCGGAAAATGGGAGCTGAAGTGAGACTAAAACAGAACACACATATTCACTCACTATTTCTACTTTTTTTTTTAACCTTCCTTCAAATACATGCTTACTCACAAAAAAATACTCTCCTTGTGTGATAACAGGTCACAAAAAGATTCAACAAACAAGTTACCCATGTCATCTTCAAAAATGGCCATCAAGCCACATGGGACAGAGCCAAGAAAACTGGTGTAAGACTTGTGTCCGTGCTCTGGGTGGAAAGGTAAATCTACACATAAATAATGACCTACAAATTGATTATTCATTTAACATTTCTGTTAATTATTTGTACATCAGCAGGAATGGGGTTCTGCTCAGTTTAATTGCTTACAATTATTGTGTCTGCCACAAGATGGCATCAATAGTTTAACAGTTTGTGGCTCACTGGTTTGCCTTTCTGGAATCAATTTTGTAAGGTGTAAAGATGAAGGTGAACAGGTGGATGAGGAGTTGTGCCCTGCGTTAAATGAAGTCAATCCTGCCTTCAAAAGAACGGTAAGTATTTAACTGATACTTTTGCAGTATTAAATGTGGGTTAGACAAGCGTGAAGCTATAGATTTTAGATTAGTTTCGACATGATTCAAACCAAAATATCCCACCTATCTCATCCCTTCTAAGCCACTCTCACAAACTACAATAGGGAGCCTTGAGTGGAGGTAGTGTTTGCAGGCAGGCAGTCAGTCCAATAGTCGCGGTACCCTTAAAGACCCGTTGTGTTTATTACAGTATTGCAACGCCCCCAGATTTCAGAATGGTTTCATATTACCGTCAAACCTGTAGATGCATTGGTTGCTATCATGACGTGAAGTTACAGATATGACAAAAAGTGCTACAACAACATAGCCTACACTATCTTTAAAAGGGTGATTTCCTGGGTTTTTAGGCTATTTCACAGTGGTCTCCAAAAAGGGTATGTAACATTGGTTGGGCTGAAAATGGCCTGGGTGCTGTTTCATGCGCCTTAATGCAACCTTAAAAAATGGTCCTTGGATAAACACTCATTCTTCTGGTGTGTTCATTAATATTTTGATGAGCTGCGCGCTGCCGAACCTGCATGTGAATTGTAGATTTATATGACAACACAGGTCGCTATCTTGGGTAAATGAGAATGAAACAAGCTTGGTTAGAGAAATCGGAGATGCTGGCTATCTTCAGCAGGCTCATACTTAGCACAGCACCACCTTTTTTAGCAACAGCCTCATAGCAAATCCTGTTTCCTGTTTTCAAATTAATAATTTAGTGTTGGACATCACAGGGATCTTCTCATTGACAGACATGAACCATGGCTGTCCAAGTGTTCGGTTCCTTGGGATGATTATATCATTCTCTGTACAGCCTGGAACACTGCATTTACAATGGCAGTCCATTTTCAATATTCTTGTAACAGTTGAAAACTTTCTTGTTTGTTATTTCCGTTGAATAAACAGAGCAGCATGCAGCTAAACCTGTGTCTGATATTCACATGGTGGTCTGGTCTGAAAGCAAGTTTTGGGGCTTAACAAAGGTACAAACCAGAGCCTGAACTGGTGGGGCTTGTTATTGACGTCAAAACTAGAGGTTTTCTGAATCCGAGTCTTAGAGCAAGGAGTTCCAATATTTGATATTTGAGGTGTCAGAGGGCTGTGAGATTCTCTGGACGTCCATTTTACCCCCTAAACTGCTTTTATCTCACTATGACAAGTTAAAATAGGTTTAGCAGTGCATACCCCCTCTAAGGAGATGCTGGTTAGATGTAGTTGATATTATTGGTCAAGGATTGTTTTGCCCAAAACTACACATTTTATATGCATACGTTGTCTGAAATCAATGTCGATTTGAAAGGCAAAATTGCTCAACAGACTTTCTTTTTTATGTAGCATCGATCAATGCAGCCTAGAGAGACGCCTGAGAAGACCCCTGATCATGACAAACGATTAAAGAAAAAGATAGACAAAATGATGAAATCCCTGGTGCCTGCCAAGCCTCTCAGTAAGAAAATAATTTTTTTCTTTAGGTGACTCGAACATGTAAATATTGTCATGCATTCTTTTTACCTCAATGTCCTTAGTTACAGATGTGTCTCCTTTCATTATTGATGAAGATAAAGGAATTGTCTACAGTCCCACTTTAAAACGGTCGGACTCGATGGCTAAGCGACTGAAATTAATGATAGAGAAGAGAGAAAAACTTTCACCCACAGGTTTGTGTTTTAACTAAATTACATGATGATGTACTGTATTTCCAGATACAGATAATGATAAATAACATAATATTTTCAGATAATAGCTGAACATGACACAGTGAATTGAACATACCACAGAGTCATAGTATAAAATGTTAAATGAATTATATATTCTACTGAATTTATGTTTTACATGCTGAAACAGATTAATCCTAACAAATGTTAGTACATCGCTATCAGTGCATGAACATCTACTCTAACGCTTTAAGTACTCTGTTGCTGGTGTTATTTTAACTTATTTTTCCTCTCAGCCTCACAGTTGGTTAATTCAGAATTATACTCTGAGTGGAGACCTTCTCTTGGTAGTACACCCACATCTACTTTCCCTCAAGTGCTTGGTACGGTATTACTGGTGAAATCAAAACAAAATGACTCATATTACTTTACATTTAGTGTTCTCTCAAAAGTATATTGTCATTGTCTGCAGATAATGACTCTGATGACGACTTCACCACATCTCCTGGTGCTCTGGAGCGATTTAGCAAGAAACATAAGACACAACAGGAACCCTGGCAGTCGCCTTGCAGTGACGTGCCACTGGAACAGAAATCGTCCATTTCTATTCTTCCTGTTTCGTCACCTGAAGTGTCTAGAGAAAGTAGACAATCAAGAAAAGCTTCACCCAAAATTGTTCCATTCGAGTTAGACATGACTTTTGGTTCTCCTGTGAATTGCAGTCCTAGGGGGAGGCATAATGGACAATCAGAGTTAGAATCTGACAGCCTCTGCAAAAGAAAACATGGATGTGCACCTAATGAACTGAATAATTTTTCCAACAGTAAAAGAACAAAGTCCGATGCAAACAAAGAACTTGAGATTGAAAGTATTTCTAGTGGCTCTGCAGCATCCACATTCATAACAGAAAGTGGATTGCCTCAAAGCTTTACTGGGGACAATTTCCCTCCATTAGTTAAAGGGGGTGAGCAAAGATCTAAGCCTACCCAACCTTCTGTTTCTGCCATAGCACAATTCTGTAGTACTGTCCACACCGCTACTGATGAGGAGCAGGATGTCTTTGATGATTTCTTCTCTCCATCCAACCACCCCCAGAGACTACACAAAGAACCCCTTTCACGTTTCTTGTCCTTAGGGTCCATCCCATTTTGCCTTCCATCTAGCCCTAAGACGAGTAAGAAACGGAGGCGTGCATCTGCGGGGGAAAAGTTGACTCAGGTGAAAAGGGAGAAACGAGATGAGAAGCTGGATACAAACGAACACATCTCTCAGCCTGCTGATGTCAGCATTGTCTTAGATCAACAAATGCCTCTTGGGAAAGCTGCAACGTGGACAGACACTAATGTAACAACATCGGCTATGAAACAAATTAGACAGAGCTCATTATCCATCGCTCAGATTAATGAATCATTTACCGGATCTGTTGTGACTAAGCCTCCATTGTGTCCTGCTACTTCAAAACACTGTGTTATTCTGGCTGGAGAAGACTTGGAAGACCAGAGAAGTCCAGACCATCTGGGAAGTATGTGAAAACTAATTTCTGTTTCTCACAATTTGCTCTAATTCAGCGATATTAATAAAAGCTCATACTTTCAATCTGGAGTTTTATCTTTAAATAAGTGTAAGACTAGGGTCAATTGGGTTTTACTTTAATACTGTTGGATGTGATGCTTTGATGTGAATTGAGGTGATCAGCGTGTTGCATGAAATAGTTTTAGCATTGCTTTTAATTGTCTGCCAAGTGACTGCCACTGTTGATCTCATGGTTTCTTAAACCACACAAATAATGATTTGATTCTGCTTGTATCACAATATGTGAACACATTTCCATAACACATCTGTTTATGAGAGTCCCTGGGGGGTGCCTGGAATAGCACAGAAAGTTAATATGGAGTAAAACCCAATTGTGTAATTATGCACCAATAACGGGAAGAACACAATTCTTTGCAGAAATTATCATTTTAATTGTAGTGTTCTGACATATCAAACACTTATAAATATGTTTTATATTCCTTGTAGACCATTTAATTGTTTGTCTTATTGGACCTGTAAGTGTTAATGAAGAAGGCTGCACCTGCTGCAGGAGTGGATGGTTAATGGCTTTTTATGTTTCTGCTGTAGGCAGAGGAACTGAGTGTGATGCGACTGGTACTGCTGCCATGTCAGAGAGAATATGTAAGCAGAAAATACAAGTTAATGAGAAGACCAAGAGAATGGACACAAAAACTAAGGTAACATTTAAACATAGCTTGACTGAATTGTAATGTGTACACACTGAATTGGTTTTTATCTACCTCATTTAAGCTTGTGATGCCAACAGTGCCCATTTAGTTTTGTAATTATGAAGTCCTTGAGTTGATTTTGGAGGAATCTGAGAAGAGAATATTGTCAACTTTGTTCCAAGGACCCATGGTATGGAAACAAACTGAACATGTATATTGTTTAAGTTCCCAATAGCCCGGTGCTCAGAAACTGCTCTTAGACTTAGCTGAGAGACTCAGAGGGTCTCCAAGGTTTTGTGTCTCTTACCTCCATGTTGGCGGTGCACAGCTTTGCAGCCCTGTGACATGCACCTGGCTCTGTTGTCTTGGTGGTCTCTCAACCCTGACAGAACCCCAGCTGTCAAGAGTTTATGATGAAACCCCTTTCATTTTTCTCAGGAATCTTGTTAGTGTCAGTTTCTTGTGACCTATACCACAGTAGCATTGTTTTGTTAGTCATTCCCTCAGCCGTATAAGGATGAGATTTGAGGTTGTCCTTGCAAGAGGTTAGGTTATTATAAGATGATGCCTTTTATTTGTGGTTACAGAGGTAATTTCTCTGAAGTGTTCAGCAAAAAAACCTTTGTTGTCTGACCTTCAAGTCTTTCCGGTAACTTATCCTCACTTGGTTTAGTGTTTTGAGTTGGAGCATCACAATCTCCTTTGACATGTTGTCCCCGCCACTCATTAAAGGGGTCACACACAGCAAAACTGATTTTACCTTGTCATGGTGGAAAAACAGCAGTTCGGGGGTAAAACGGACGCATTGTGAATCTCACAGCCCATTGACACCTTTGTTTTATGTAAATCTTACATGTTGAAACCACTGCTGTGAACGCTTGGTTTTATTCACTGACGTAGATGAACATCCCTCCCATTTCAGGCTCCGGGTTGCACCTCTCTCACGCCCCAAAATTGACATTCAGACCAACCGACGGTGTTTTGGCACAGGAATGTAATGGAATCCTTGTAAATCTCAGACACAAGGTTGTCTGTACGCTGCTCTGTGTACTCTCACGGGAATAAGAAACAAGATCGTTTCAAGAATATTGAAAATGTAAATGCAGTGCTCCATAATTGTCCCAAGGAACCAAACACTATGACAGGCATAGCTGATGTCTATGAGAAGGTCCCTGTGAAGTCCGACACTGAATTAGTAATTTGTGTGAAGCGTTTCATCAAGAACAGTTTTAAAAACCTGACAAATGAAAACTGGGTTTACTATGAAGCTGTTGCTGAAAAAAACAAATGTGTGACCATGTGCTCATCTGAAATTGCAAGCTGTAAGTATGATTTTGTCGCTAACAATTAGCTTATGTGGTTCAGTGACGTTTATCATTTTTCCTTGCGGTGAAAGCACAAAAAAACGAGGAGGACAGCCTTCAAGAGATAATGTGATTCGATATTGATTTGTCAAATCAATTTTGATTTGGGTCACCAAAGTCTTAGAATTTTAGTAAGAATTTGTCGCCGGGTAGACCGCGTACTCTTAGGTGGCAGCCATGTCTTGTTATAAAGTTCATAGCTAATTTTGCAGTTTGTCTGGTCAATTTTACTCTAAAAAAGCTGAGATGGGCAACTTTCAAATTCTGCTTTTAGACAGGTGGTCCGATTATTTTCATGATTTGTGTAAGAATGGAAATCTGTGAGATTGTGTCCCAGTTACACCATTGTAATGTTAGTTGGTCGCTCACTGGTGTGCTCACAATGTTGTATTTCACTCCATTCTGAACAAAAAATGTCAGCGGGGGCTGCTTTTTGTAGATGCGAGCCTGTTAATGTTGTCATGTAGATCTACAATTTACGATGATTGTTTGTCTTCGCTCTGCGGCGTTGCTTGTTTTACACCAGCCAATCAACGCGCAGCTCATGCATGTATTAATTAGAATCAGAATCAGAAAAGTTTTTATTGCAAGGTACAGCAAAGGGTTCGCGAAGAGCACTTTACAGTACTATGAATTTGTCTTGGTGTCAGGTGCAAAACATGTAAACAGATACAATTTTAAAATAATAAAATAAACTATAATAAATTAAATTAAGTTGTGATTTACAATGTAAGTGTCAGTGAAATTGAAGGAGACTGTCCAAACATATATACAGATAACATATGTATACAAATGATAATAAATAGCATACCATATATGGATTAAACAGCTCATTTTAAAGCTGGACAAATTCTAAGGTTACATTAGGGCACGTGAAATAGCACCTGGGACATTTTCATCCCAACCAATATTGCCTACCCTATTCGGAGACATTGAAGAACACTGAAAAAGCCTAAAAACCCAGAGAAGCAGTCTTTCAAGGGAGATTAAACATCCTCCACACACACACCGCATCTGAACAAAGGTTGTCATAGCCAGAGTGAAATTAAGTCATGTGAAATAGGCCACAACATGACTGTAAGAACTGCTTATGTTTGTTGTTTGAATTTTTTTTACACAACTGTCTCTTTAAGCCTCTAAGACAGGATTTATTCTCAGGGCTCTTAATGTGTTAAATTACATGCTAGGAGATGTGCCTTATACCTTAGTTGCTGTGAAGTTTTTGTTTGTGCACCATTTGAGGATTGTATATGTTGTATGTTATAAAGGTACATATTTTCTATCTGGTTGCGGATTTCTTGGAAAGTCAAGCTATGTAAGCAAGAGAAGATCCTTTGAAAATGTGATTATGACATGAACATGAAAATGTATCCATCCAAGGTCTGTGTTTATAGTAGACTTGTGCATTGTGCCTGTGATAAAATAAAGGTATTGTTGTTCGGATCAGTGTTTCGACATACATTTTTTTTTTAATGATACCCATATTTCAAGTGCCTCCGCAGACACCATGGGAACTCATCCCAGCCCCTTCAGTGTACTAGGTCCTCTGGTCAACCCTCGCTCCATATGCTTCACCAGCGCATGCACTTGGAGGCTTTCAAAAAGTTCACTTCAATTAATTTTGTATTGGTAATTAAATAATGCAATTAACAAAGGGATTCCCAATGAAATTAAAGCGCTGGAGTTTATAGTAAGACAAATAGGAAAATTCTGTTGTTATTTGCAACTGACAGCTGCTTTCAATGGGGTTTGCTGGCCAGCCAACAGTATAAAGTGGATGTAATTTCAGAATAGACATGAACGAATGAATGTTTTCTGATGCAAGAACTGCCTGCCTATACAAAATGTACATGCAAGCGCTGTATGGTGAATTAGGCCTACAATAATGATAACTGGCTCAACCATAGTGCATTTAATGAACTATGTTATACATTAAATGTTTGCATGTTTTTGGTGTTAAGATAATTGAAAAGATAACCAAATTAGTACAGTTTGGTCAACATAAACCTTTTATTATGTAGCAAATCGCAGTCAGATGAAGACTGCATAATCATTTGCATGAATGTTGTTTACCAAAGCATTGTCAATTTGTACTATTAATCTATCATTCTAGATGTGTGTCGCTGACATTGCGGGCAATGTGCCCTATTTATAATTCCAGGAATCTGTGTGTTCCACCAATTTTATCACTGGCACTATGCACTATCTATAGTAAAATCAACTGTATGTTTCACTGACTTCTTGACCAGCTATTGCATCACAGGCACTTTGCACTAGTATTTTCTTTTCAGGGACATATGTTTGATATCAGCTTTGGTAGGGGCATCAATGTAATCCGTGCAATTTCTAATCGTTATAAAGGCAATTTTTCCGGGTTTTCTGCAACCATGATGCGCACGTTTCCTGAATGTATACTAACTTATAATTAGTCTAGAGCAAGCACAAAAAAGCACACAGACATAGAATTCTGCAAGCTCGCATTATTTTGTGTTTTTGGTTCAACTGAATTGTATTTATGAGCGTTGATCAGGATAGTGCGTTTCTTAGTGATTAAGTCATTTTTTAAAACTCAAACTTTACTTTAATCTCAGTCAAGATTGTCTGCTGTGGTTTTCACAAAGCTTTTTTTTTTGTGCTGACAACACTAACTCACTGTCGACGGAAGGCGAAAACATAGTATTGGTATGGACGGGGCTTTCGATGTTCTTCAAAATGCACCTGATTCAATTGAATGGTCATTATCTGTATTAGGCAGAGCTTGCTAACAACCTATTAATTTGAGTTGGTTATGTTGGAGCAGGAAAAACTAGACGAATTGCAGATATTGCAACCTTCAACTGTTTAGATGAATAAAAATACAACTTTGTACCATTACCTTTAGACTGTTCTGAAGGCTCTGTCATTTCCTATTGACCCTGTTTGCTAATGAAGTCAAAATTTTATTGCAACAACTCATAATCGAATTGTTGTGCCACAAGGGTGCTTTTTTCGGGAATGATTGTTAGCCTGACAGACATTTCTTACCCCAAATTGAGCAGAAATCAAGCATTTCTCTCTTTTTTACTCTATAAATAGGACTGGAGTCATTGCAGGGACCATAGACTGACCATCAAGAGGCTCTTCGTCATACTCTAAAGAATTTCCTTCATTTGTGGAGCCGGTATTGAAACAGTTCACACCAACTCTTTGTCTTGGGTTCATGTTGTGTGTGGACTCTCTCTGCTGCTAGAACAAGTCCACTGCATGAGTTAAGCTAAGACAACAACAACAAACAAAAAAATAGCCTCTTAGATCATTCTTCAAAATAGAGGAAAAGACTTGCTTGTATTTTTCAGCTGAACCCTCCATGAAACAGACCACCGGTATTGTTTGCAGTCTGAAAAGATCACGGTTGGCAGTGGGAAACCTCTTTTTGGGTCAATAACAGCTGTGTAACTTGCTATTGAAAACATTGTTTTCTCCCACCTCTTCATTTTTTAGAAGCAAAAACAACAGCCTTGCTAGTCTGGCTGAAAGCTAGTCTGGCTGAAAACTACATTTTACAGAAGGAAAAGGGATGTTTGATTATAGTGAATGTCAGTAATTCATAGAGATCAATCCTTTTTGTATTTATATGAAAATATGGTTTATATATTTTTGCCTCAAGATATGTGATGTCATACTGAACTGTATTATTAGTTGTATGAAAATGAAAAAGAGGAAGAACTGAGTATGGGACAGTATCCTTTTTTGTGTTCTTTCATTCAGTTGTCACACCTATGGGATGGAAACTCGCGTAGATGTCTGTCCTCATATTTATAACGTCATTGTCAATAGAGTTCACTTTTGCCTTTTCCTCTTACCTTTTGCCACAAAAAATGTTTCCATCCTCTCATTTCTGACACACTAAACTATCCTGTTTACTAAAACCCTACACCTGGCATTGATGTCACTGCCTGCTAGCCTACCCTAAGCAGCATCTCTGCACTGGGCTGTGTGCGCAGTGCAGTGGATGGAGTTGGGAAGGGAGGGGGTTGATGATGCTGTTTGGGTGTTTTGGCAGCCGTGTGTTCAGAAGACCTTCACTCATAACTTCCTGTTTGGGGGGACAGAAGAATATTTCCTGACAGGAAATATCCTTGTGGCCCTGTTTCTCGGTGTTCTAACAGTTGCTCAGGTGTTCGTTGTTGTAAATGGGACAGATTATTTGGAGATGAGCAAGCTTTCAACCACAAAGAACCGCCATTCTGAAGATCAATTTGACACGGTTTTCAAACAAGTTGTGTTTTGTGACCTGGGGTTTCATTTCCGCCACTCTTCAACAAATATGCAGACATCTGGCACAGGTTAGGTATTGTGTTGCTGGATTGCAGAGTTGAGGTTATTGTTCCCTTATTCAATGATGGCTTGAGCTTATCATTAGCCTGCCCAGAGATATAAACCAATGATAATTTTCTTAATTTGACTTTTCAACTAAACTAATCCTGTATGTGTTTTTATCGATACTACATAGATATCTATACTACATTTACCTGTCTATGTACTGTATTTCAGACAATGAGAACACTGGTCATGACAAGCATGCCAACCGAGTAAGTGCGTTTTGCTACCTATATAAATTGTGTGAAGTCAGTGCTTTGGCATTAATTCTCTCTTTATTGTGACATGCCAACTTTTGTCTCTCTGATCCTCCTTGTCCTCAGGAAGCAGCACATTCTGATTCAGGTGGTTAGAAACCTAGGTGGGTTCAGTGTGGTGGACCGTGTGTGTGAGAGCACCACCCATGTGGTATCAGGAGGCCAAAAACGCACTCTCAATGTCCTCCTGGGAATTGCCAGGGGCTGCTGGATACTGTCTTTCAAATGGGTGTGTAAACAGTATTTTACTTACTGGCATAGGATGATTTGCTGGACAAAATGAGTTTTGTTTGCTGGCTGTATCTGACATTTGCAGAACAGATTATCACTGCATTGCCTCATCTAATTGACAAATTCAAGAAAACAGCATCATCATGGACAGTGTTTGTTTTAGCTGCAACTGGCTTGCTGATTCTATCTGGTTAACTTTTTCTTGTAAACATTATTTGGTGTAAATGTCTTATGAAAAGACATTAGAAATGTCTAGACTTATTGAAATACATTTCATATGTTTTTTGGTCACGTCCAAATTAAATTTCTGGCAAACCTGATGAATGGGTTTTGTTATTAATAATGGTTTTGTTCCCTAACAGATTTTGTGGTGTTTGGAACAAAGACAATGGATTCCAGAAGAACCATATGAACTCTCAGACCATTTCCCTGCTGCATCTGTAAGTGCCAGAGTGCCTTTTTACTTTGTACTAACCTTTGGAAAAAAATTATTTCTACGTTTTTGAAAGCAATTATAAAAGCTATTTCAAACATAGTTCTGTCATTTGTGTCAGTGTAAGGGGAAATCTGCAGGAAACCTGCCATTTCATTTTGCCATTCATTCATTTTCATGTTGGCTGTTTTGTTCCCGTGCGTCAACTTCCCTGTGTCTATATGGAAGTTGACTTCCTGTAATATACAATTCATGAATTTTTGTCCTGGCCTGTGCGTGTGTGTGTGTGTGTGTGTGTGTGTGTGTGTGTGTGTGTGTGAGTTTTTGTGCGCTTTTGCCAGTTTGTGTGTGTGTGTGAGTTTGTCACATTACTCACTCTGAGGAGGCCTGTGCTGAGCTGATAGCTTGTCTGAAAGAGTGATGGTGCTGAGGTGACTGACTTCAGTTTGATAATGACTGACAATCCAATTAAGAAAACTTTGTTTTAAAATTAACCACCTTTTCTTAGATCAAGGTGACACAGAAAAACTAGACATATTTAATGTATTAAATAAACAGCATAACTACTGAGTAGCAGACAGTGAGGAACATTTTTTGGTTAAATTAGCAGTAGTAATCCAATGTTGTCATGACTCCCTAGTACAATGTTCTTGAAACTGTACAGATTTCCTTTAAAAGAAGATGATAGGGTAAAGCCGTGAAGATATTTAAATCTAAATAAAGATGAACATATTTCAAGCCAGTTTTTACAAGAGTTGTCAAAGCACCTCTTAGTAATTGAACAGCATCAGTCAGTAGAATCATCATAATGACACTACCAGTCAAAGGTTTGGACACACCCTCCCATTCAAATGAACGGAACAATGTGTCAAAAATGTTGACCGGAAGTGTACATGTTGGCAGTTGCATCCATTAGTGTAAATATTCACCACAGTCAATGAACCATTTATACATTAAAATTAAATTACATTAAAGTACATACATAATTTTTTAACTAAGGAGATTTCTCAGTGGAACCAATTGTGGCATTATGGCTTGGGCAATATATCTTGAAATATTGCCTGCTGTACCATTGTTGGTTTTCTTAGACTGAAGGAGACTGAGATATGAAACATCACTATTACAAAATCGACTTGGTCAACCTCACAATGTGCTGCACACAGATATTTTCCATGTTTGTTCATGTTTACATTCATCTTCATTTGAATGAGATAAACATATCTATCTCTACCACAGTTCCAGTTTTCAACATATGGAATTACCCTATTTACAACTGGTCAAGTCTTTTGACAACCTTTTATCTTGGTTGTTGGTGCAGTCCTTTGCCCCTCAACCATTTATGGGGTACAAAATCAGTTGAGCAGAGGACTGACTGGTAGGATGAAATCAACTGATTGGTTTCATTCAAAAAAAAAAACTTGTGCAGAAAGTTGCTGTTATGGAGTGCCTGTGTCCATCTTGTTTTTTTCATGAACAGTATCAGTGCTTTTCCCTCAATGCAGTCTACATTGGGAAATACATCCTATGTTTGTATAGAGATGTTGGTGCTACGGTACGACTCTGCAACTCATGGTTCTGGAAGATGGTCTCAGAAGTCTACAGGTCTTATCATCATAGTAGTGGACTTCAGTGAGTAACCTGAGCCTTTCCAGTAGTACCATTTGATTCCATTGAAGCGATTGGAGTTCTGGCCTTGTTGGAAATATATTCCATTCAAATTGGATGGTCCGCAGGCATCAAACCACCAACCTAAAAACAAAAAAGATTTGATAAGGGTCCAATTCAAACTGTATTGCCTGAAGTGTTCGTGAATGTACATTTTTACTTTGAACATGAGCTAAATAATAATAAAGTACCTGCCTACCTATATATACACAATAAAAGGAGAAACTGCCTACATCGGTCTTCATTTAAATGGGCCAGGCCTGGTTGTGTGGAATATAAGCTATCCCTTTATGCACAACCCCTTGGG
The DNA here is from genome assembly GCA_036571765.1 of Plecoglossus altivelis. Lineage (NCBI taxonomy): Eukaryota > Metazoa > Chordata > Actinopteri > Osmeriformes > Plecoglossidae > Plecoglossus > Plecoglossus altivelis. The sequence continues at coordinate 4,001,395 of BROE01000016.1, forward strand.
GTCATGTCATTCTAAGTCATAATGATGTTGAAATGCAGCTGGTTACCCCCAACAAGTCCATGTGGTGGACTCCTCTGTGAGAGAGAGTACTGTCGTGTGGAGAGGAACGTGACCTCCTTGCTGGCCCTGCCAGCCCCCAAACAGAAGGAGTCCAACTCTTGAACTCTACTCTCGGAGAAGTCAGTTTGAGAGGCCTAGAGAAGGACCACTATTCTAAGCTCCAAGAGCAGGGCCAGGGAGAAAAAAATAAATAAAAATCTGTTCCCAGACTATTAATGTCAGCCATCGCTGGGACTGAATTCCCAAATGAGCTGATCAGTGATTAACTTGCAGCTAATTTTGCTCAAGAGCCTTGACCCTGTCACTAAAGTGCAAGATGCCTTTTAACTTTCGTGTGCATTTCTGGGGGAAGTGCCAAAACTGTTTAGATGGGTGGAGGGTTAAGGAGGGAAGGGGGGTGGTTCAAGGCTGAGCCAAGCAATTTTAAGTGTAATGTTTGGCAAATAGTTGATTGTCTTGATAAGGACACACCCACAGACAGACAGCTGTGGAAATGCACAGGTGGTTTATTTCTGTCCAGGTGGATCAGTTGCTTACCTCCCGTGGTCAGTTGTGAGCATTTGCAAACGCATTTGTCGTTGTCTGCATCCTTCGTGCTGAAATCACTTCCTGGCTGACCAAGGCTGCTGACTTTGCCTGCTGTTCCCTCGTAGCCTTTAAGGTGTATCCTGTGCAATGAGGAGGGAAGAAATACAATGTGAGAAGGAAGTCCATGATTCCTGTTCCTCAAAAGACGAGGCTTAGGTAATGGAGCTGCTGTTTGTGCGGTTCTCTCACACTGTTAAAATGTAGGAGGTTGTGTAGCTGGCAGCTGAATACGTTTTTTATTCCATGATTCAAAATGTAGAATACTGTAGCCTAAACCTTTCTTTAATACCTATTTTGCTCTTTGGAAAGGTAACACCAATCATTTGTATGGGTGCTGAACAGTGACAGCAATGTTTTAACATTGGATATGTTTGCATTGTTGACACACATTTTTAACTGAGTGAATGAGTACAAATGCAGTTACTAACTTTTGCCACTAACTTTTGACAGTTATCGTGTAAACCAAAGTTATTTGGAAAAATTAATGTCAAAGTGTATATTATCATGTGCACAAAACTTTACAGGCTGCACAAAAGACTGGAGTTTTAAAAGGTGTGAGACTAGAAGTAGTCTCAAACTGTTCTGTCCTTGAAATGAGCTTTTCTTCAGCAAAGAAAATAAGGGTCTAATGGTACAGATTTGGTGTTAGGGCATCTGTAGTATGTTCTCCGCCTCCTGTTTCCTAGTTTTTCAAAATCTAAATGATTAACAGATGACAGAATGTTTGTTTTGGAATGGTGACAAGTGTTTTGGGACCTATAAACACTGCAAGGCTATTAAACATGGCAAATACTGCATTGTGCATGTCAAATCAACCTCTCAACGTACATCTTACACTTTTCTAAGTATACAACAATTGTTTTGAAACTGTAATATTGTGTCACCAGTACCATTGTATACTTTAGTCCATCTATCAGTGGTTTACACAAACATCAAATACCTGTAGTTTTGTGCCTCACTTCCTAGAGAAAACTGGTCGTATTGTGAGAATGCTGAATTATCTTCCCAGTCTTTGAGCTGTATTCTTAAGGTGTATTGTTGGTGATTGGTCAGTTTTGAGACAAACTCATTCCCGAGCCAGTATTCCTCTGAACGCTCTCCAAAACCCTGCGAGGGGACATGAAACAGAATTAGCCTCCAATCAGTATAATACAGTCTGTTAATCTGCCACAATCAAGTATCTTGTTGCATATTATATCAAAGCTGTATTTTACCCTGGGACCAGCTCTTAGCTCTCACCATTTTGTACTCTTTCCACGTACGATGAAAGTCAACGCGACCGTCAAATCGTCTTTGTAAAACCGTCCATCCACCCCCCTCCGTGTCCATATCACAGAAAGCCTTGGAACAATAGAAAGGGGTTGCTTTAATTGATGTTGCCGATAGTAAGGTGAGATTGTTGTTTCCATGTAAAGGACCTAGAATTTGGCTGGGAATTTGACAATGAGGCAGCCTGTTTTCAGTTCAAAGGAAGTCAAGTCGTTGGATCGCCATCTTAACTCTCTGAAAAGTATCTAAGGAGATCCCTCTTCAAGCCCAGGTATGCGCAAAATCAACCAAAGGCAGAGAACATTTTCGTATGCCATATTGTGGCAACATAAAATAAACTTTTAACGTATAGTGATTTAACTTATACGTTTACTGGCCCATGGTGGATGAAAGCAAATAATTAAATTTATTTTGAAGACAATGTTTCAGTAGTGTTAGTGTTTGATACCCCCCTAACGGTTTGTATTTTCAGATTTTCTACCCTTTTATGTTAATGCAACCAGGAATTAGAAATAGGCTTCAAGCAGGACTATTTGAAACCAATTTAGTGTAGCATAGAGGTATGCATTTATACCTTGATCTCCTGTGTGGTGTTGGGAAGGGTCAAGGAGTAGACTCCACTTTCAGTGTTCCCTGATTTGTAGATGGCAGCACAGTCCATATACATTGAGGGTGTGTCCTGCATCATGGTGGGCTTGCTCACTGTCATAGAGGACATATTTGTTTTCACTTTCATGGAGAACATGGATATGCACAGTTATAATAATACCCTCCCCTATTAAACGTAATAGGAGCATTTGCATATAACCCCCCCCCCATTAGCCTTAATTGATTAGTTAAGGCTTTCTCGCTGGTGCCAAAGAGATGCGAGTCAGTGTGCCTATTACTTGCTGCCACAAAGAGTCTGGATCTTTTGTATTTTTCCAAGACTCAAATACATAAGTACATTGTAAATACAAAGTATAGGCCCAAAGGCCTACCCTAAACAAAACCCAAACCTTTAGAAAAGCCTATCAAACCTTTTTATTATTTTATTTATTAAATTTGATCAGTTACAACACATCCCCCTGACTTGGCTCATCTCCAATCTACGTCTTTATAACCTACAATGGGTGTGAATGCTTTATGCTCACTCACCTCCACCAGAGGGGACAGAGATGGTGTTGATGAGGTTGTTGACCGTCTCCAGCAGCTCCTCTTGCTGGCGCTGCAGGGCAGAGTTATTGTTGGAGGCACGGAGGAGTTGCTGCTCGAGGTCCTCGATGATGGCTGTCTGTCTCTGGATCAACATCCGGAGCTGCTCCTTCTCCTCGAGCAGAGTCTTCATCTCCATCTGTCTCTGCTCCTCCATCTCGCCAACACGCTTCTCCAGAAAGCTACAGAAAGACCATGCGGTAGACAAGCAACTACAAAGGTGGTTATACTATTCAGACAGTGTCACAAGGGAAAAAACTTTATTTAGAGCACATGAGAATAAAAGGAATACTGTAAGGAGAGAATGGATAATATCTTACCAGTTTTTGTCATTTAGCTTGCTTATTTCATTGGTTTGGACAATTTGTTGTTTTTCCAGCTTGTTAGTAGACAAGGAGTTTTCAAGAAGTTGTCGCTCTAGTCGAGTTGTGTGATTTATAACCTAGAGGGGAAAGAACTTCATTATTTCCCAGTGTATAAGAAATGTAAGTTGAGGTTTTACATGCTCTGAGCCTCTTTATAATCAAATTAATTGAGTACCATAATTTATTATCATAGACTCAAATACTTGGTATGAACGTAAAGTAGAATACATAATCATGAGGGTTTTGGTCTTGTTATCCCACAGAAGCAGTTACTCCAGTAATTTCAGAGTTTGAGTTGTAGGATATGATGAAATTGAATGTTGGTAAAACTATATTATGATTTTCTGCTGCCTTCTTACACATTTCTTTCTTTTCTTATGTGTGAGCTGACACTCAAACAGTTTTTTCCTCACACAATGTTACCGTCAGTGAAGTATATGTTAAGTGTCTAAACACAGACTTCTCTTTACTTCATGGTTGCAAGAGTTAACCTAATTTCTATCCCCACTACCATACTAAGTGGGCAAGCTGTACGTCCAGGCACAGGAAGATAAGCATTGACAGCTTGGAAAAATCTGTTTTGTGACCGGAAAAAACAGAACAATCAAACTCTAATAACGCTCAGATCTTTTGGAGACGGGGGTTTAGGGGATGTAGGTAGAGGTAGGGACACTGAATAGCCTGCCTCCACAATGTAGTGAATGTCTATTCACAGACAGACGTATTGAACTGTAGGGTCGACAACCTTGCCTCTGATTTCCCTGTTTGAGGAACTGATCTCAGCAAAATCCAGGGCCAATATGTTTACATGAATCCAAACTATGTGTCTACTAGTGGGGCTGGTGTTGATGGCTTTGAACAGACGGATGCCTGATTGTGACAAATTGATATACCCTTTCTGTGGGAATACAATTGCTTTAATAACAGGAAATGCTGTGTGGTTCGTTCACAAAAGGTTGCATACCTTCCGTTGGAACAAAACAGAGGTGCAAGACATGTTTTTTAATGTGTTTTTTTGTTCATAGCCACTATCAGTACATTATATTGACTTGGCTTTATGTAAACTATGAAATCTAAACATTCAAACTGTGTGGTATACAGTAGCTTTCCTCACCTGTGCCTCCACATTGGTTAGTTTGCGTGTTTGCTCAGCAGTTTGGCTCAGCAGGTTGGAGCCTATCTCAATCATCGCAGCTGTGTGGTTGTGAACGACGTTCTGCTGGATCTCCACCATCTCCTGTCTCATTCTCTCTTGAATGTAATTCTCTAACTGTAGCAGATGAGAACAGAGAGGTTTATCGGTGAAACTGTTAGTATTAATGTTCTGTACCATCGCGGTGGGCTTTTGGCTTGATTTAGTTCAATTGAGGAGTGTACCAAAGTTAAGTCAGGTTGGTTCAGTCAAGATGTTGACATTAACGTGGACTTCTGTATTCAGTGATTCCCTGCAGTTTGTCATTTCTTCTCATACTTCTTATCAATTTATTAAATAATGAAATGTTACTTTTTATAGACCTACAACAGAACTTGTGCTTCAGTCTTGTTGACATTTTAAGGTATATGTCGGACTGTTACAAGTGCGTACCCCTCATCTTGTCCTTACCACTTGTAACATAAAATAATTTTAGGTAGTGCAGTGTTATTGTCATGGTGAACCCTCTTTCCATGAGCTTGATGCCCAGAAATATCAGGGGAGGTACAAGCGGGCTGCATTACGATTGGCCTAATATATTGAAAGGTGTTTATATTACAAGTTGAAGACTACAAAATTGGGTCAGGAAGTTCAGCTTCCTCCTGTTGTTTGTAAAAAGGGGTCAGAAATGGATGACTGGTGATTTTTTCCCAAGTACTCTTTCCTCCTGTTACTGTATTACAAAATAATTCCATGTCATGATCAACATGGAGTCTTCGCTTTCTTATATACCTGATAAATAAAGAACTGCATATAACTTACGAGTGCTGCTCAAACAAGGATAAGACAAATCAGGCTGCACAGATTACTATGTAAGTATTTTTGTTAATTGATGATCTGCTATAGAATGTGAAGTTACCACCTTAATACATTGTGTTGCAGCATAATAGTGTTGTACTCTCATACAGGCTTTTTAAATGCTGGTGATGTTTCCATCTACCTGTCACAATGCCTCTTGCCAGATTTAGAGTCCAATCATGAGGTCCTTTCCTGCATTGAGTTCCTGAGTGGCAATCAGATCTCAAGCACGGTAAACAGGATGGCTGTGCTGAGTGACATGTTGCATCCTCTTTGAAAGCATGTCTTTATGTGAACAGGAAACGGCGTCAATTGAGTCTCTTTTTGATCTTTGTTTGCATAAACAGTACTCCAGTAGACTTGCAGGTTTACCAACAAGGTTACCTTAAATAGGTTTAGCCTTTCCCCCTATTAACGAAGGCCTCAAATCACTGTTGCAATTAGCACTAATTTTGTTTGTCTTCCTTTCCTGGCTACCATCCTGCCAGAGTTTTTACACAGCACGTGGAAGAGTGTGTCATTGGAGCGGGACATTCCATTGACGGCGAGTGATCTAATCAGTTGTTTACTTCACTCCTTCCTCTGAGGAGTCCGCGAGGAACGCTTGTTTGTGCCTCACACTCACACGAATGGGAAGCGTGACAGCAAACTGACACTGTTTCACTGGCACGGAAACTACGTACTTTGGCCAGAACTCTGCTTCATTTTTTTCTGATGAAGAATGTTGAGGTGACAGTAAGTACTTATACATGGTCTTTTTGTCAGGTGTTATGAAATGATGTCCTCAGTCCTTGACTAAAGGGTCCTGCTTGGGCCAGTTCAGACGAAAAGCCTTTTCTCTCTTGCCAGTAAAATCTCAGACAGTTGTTGTTTGTAACGGAACATATTTTTTCTACAAGCATTTGAATGCTCAAATTGTCCTTATCCTTAAGTTGACCATCTTTACCTTCAAAGTCTATTCTGTCTTTGCAGATGTCGTACATGCAGATTTAGAAATTGCAGTTTGTCATCCGTAAATTCTGTTTTTTACGTTGGAAACCAATTTAGATGAACATGTTTCCTCAGACTTCTTTCGTTAGACAGACAACAAACTAAATATAAAGAGATCACCATCCAGAGCACTCCCTCTGCTACTGTGCAATTCCATGGTCATTACAGATATCTTTTGGAGATTTTATTTTCAAAGCTCAGTGTTCATCTGTGTTTATGGTTTTGTCTCATTAAACCAGTCTGACCAAAGCTTGAGGGATCACAAAGCTTAGCACCCACTGACCAGCCTGTGATATGGTTCAGCAATCGTTTTATGTTGAGGAGATGGCAGCTGTGTGATCAAGCTGTGAATTGTTGTTGTCTTGTCAATGCTCCACAGCCTCCATCATTAATCAAAACTCTAAAGAGAGGGAACGAGAGCCAAAGGACTCTTGAGTCCTTTCACACAGGCAATGCCTCAGCAGCGCTGTAAAAGAAGCACACATCTCTCATCTGGACACCTGTGTGTACAGTCTTTGTGACTTCTCACATATTCACTGAGCCTCCACAGCTCTGCCTCTGAGGCACATCTTTGTGTTTGTGTAGGATTCCTCTCCTTCAGTTACCCCAATTCCATCTTACTATTGGAGAGAAAAACTGTACTCTTTGACACAGAACAATATCACATTTAATCTGTCAGTCAGACCACACAGACTCTGAAACTAAGGGTAGTGTAAGGTATGGCTGTAATTATACAATAGGCTTTCATAAAAAGATCTTTAAATCTATCACAAGATTGGATCTGTCATATGATCAGATCGACCCACCAGCTGCGTGGACTATACAATTCTTTCGTCTCAGATAGCCTTGCAGCTCCTGACAAGCGTATCCCAACCTTGGAAGGGAAAGGTGCTTGATGTAATCAAAGCTTGCTTACCTTGAGAAGCCACTGTGTATTGTTCTCCATAATGCCCTCCAGTTGTTCTAGCCTGTGAACAGACTCGTCATACTCTGCTGGGTCATCCTTCTGGACCAGGTTGGAATAGGTGCTAGTGGAGGTCAGGCAGTTATCTTGCTCAGGCAGTAGGAAAGTGTAGCTACATGGACCGTTGTGGATCTGGTACTGTCTCTTACCGGTTGTGTCTGAGGTCTTCTTGAACCCTTTTCCCTGGGCAAGACATCCACTCAAGACCAGTAAACCAACAATCATCTTCATGTTTCAAAGTTTTTGTAACAGTTAAAAATGAAAGAACTTAGATATTTCTCTGGCTCTTTTAGTCCTATATGTTACTCATTCAAGCGTAGACACAGTCCTTTGAAAAAACAAAATATATCACCCAGACAAGAGGAGAATATAGTCAACAGCTAGCAATGGTGTGTCATTCCAACAGGTTACTGGTCCCAGACTGTGCATCCCCTCTTTACCAAGCCCTCATTCTCTCAGTGAAAAAGCAGTTGGACCTCTGATTAGCTGGCTTTGGAATTGTAGACCAGGCCCCTCCCACTGCCCTGCTTTTGGCCAGACTCTAAGAAGAGTCCGAGTCAATGCTGGGAGCAGTTTAACGAAGACTTTCCCCGTAGACCCTCTCACTCAGGAACAAATGCACTAATCAAACACATCCCATTGTGTGTTTTTATACGCCTGAGAAAGTGAAAGGAGAGTGAACAATAGACAGCTAGAAATATGTTGACTAATCGAGACAAAGTGCAAATTAATGTCTTGACAATAACACTATTCAATCTTTTTTTTTTGTTTTTTTGCAAAAGTTATTTTTCAGAAAGCAGCTGCCTGCTTCAAAAACATAAGTCAACTAAAGCAATGTGTATCCCCAACCTATCTGTCTCCACTCCCCTAAACCAGCCTCTCTCCTAATGAGTATTCAAGCATGTGTTAATGTTATGTTTAGAGAGAGGCTTTTCCCAAAATGACACTCATTCAGAACTACTTTCATCTCTCATTTTAAGATGATGTCCCCATTTCCTGTTACTTGTCTTCATCTCGAGCTGAATTGGATCCTTGTTACAGACGTTGGAGAGGGATCCAGTGTGTTTACACAATGGTGGAAGACTATTTGGCTGTAGTTCTGTAGGATATTAATAAAGCTCATCCTTCCCACTTCATGTCATCTTGTTAAGACTCCAAATCTCCATTAATTAAATTCAAAAATAGACTTATTTTGGCTGCTGCGGACCAAAGACCCAGAGAAGATGCAGTTTTGCTTTTGTTTCTGGTGGTTTTGTATGTGGGAATCCAAAAGCTGAAGTGGTTTATCATCTTAAGATGATTGTTATTTAAATAAATAGAAAAAATCCTTGAATTACATTTATGCATTTTAAGAAGGGATGCATTCATGCATTAATGTCTAAGATGCCATTGAAAATTGTATATTGATTAGGTTTCTGAACAGGGAAAGTTTGTCACACCATCAAAAATGGTTTGCAAAGTTGGCTTTGAATAGGGTCTGCCTGGCTGTCGCCAAAGTGTTCCCTTTCTCATTATTCCCACCTTTGATATGAGAGGATGTGTCTCAGGTCACTGCTGCATTCACGGCATCCTGTCTCAGGTTCCCAGTCTGATACAATTTGTGTGTGTGTGGAGGGTTTGCGCAATCACAAAAAGAATAGTTACACAGCAAGGCATTTAATTCCTCACCTCCAAGCCATTATAATTACTTACAATATATGCTGATGAATGCATATGTTTTCCCATAATAATTACGACTAATTTATTTTTGATCTGCATGATAACTTTTGCACAGCGTATTGTTTACAATTCTAACATCTTAGCAAGTGCATCACATGTGGAATATGAACGTGCTGTTATGTACACTGTTCCTGTAGAGAATGATGTTCAAAGGAAACTCCTTTGAGCATACATGGCTGGTTTACATTAACCTTTGGCATGAATGGATGAGAGATCCAGTCAGGGTTATGGGTAGCTAAGGTCATACATTAACTAAACTTATGCTATGAGCGGCCATCTGTTCCCCAGTGCTGCCTCAGTAGAAGGCAACAACAAGGCATTAATACTTTTCCTTTCAAAATGTCTGAGATTATGTAGAGGTCGTTTATTGACCAGCAACATGTTATAATCTAATCCAGTTTGACTGCACTGGGCTGTTGCTTTTCAATATCTTTTGTATGTTTTGGATAAAGAAAAAAAGTTGAGTTGTGATACATCCATGCATACTCATCCAGGTGGAATGCGTGTACACGTCCCTCAATATGGGCTCTATTAGAATCCTGACATCACACAACAGGAAGTGCAGGTGTTCTGTACAGGAAGTCTACATCTGCCAGCAGGATGTTTTGTCTTAACCCCTGAGAGAGATGATTCTCGGTAGTAATATTTCTTTGTCTCTACTCCCTATTTGCTTCATTTTCAGTTTACACTAAAGCCAACTTAAATGTTGCTCCCTTCAGGGAAAATACATTTTCACCTTAAAAGCAACGTCAAAATGCCTTTGACTTTTGTCTATTCTTATCATCCCCAGTGCACTCTGGCACTAAACTGTCAGTGTGCACAGGAAACAACAGTGGGAAGTGATGCAACAGAATGTTAAGGAAATGCAGCACATTTCATGCAGATTACAACAGAGGAAGTTCTGTGTCATTCCATCAATAGCCTAAATGTGGAGTAATGTCACTATTCCGGCCAAACAATTAATTTAGATTGTGTAGGAGTGTGTTGGTTTTTGTCTCAGTCCTTTCATGTTTGGAACAAGAGCATCAGCAGGAAGGAAGTGACACAAACAATGATCTGTGGTGGACATAAGTGACCTCCAAAGACTGTTCCATTTCACATCCTTCTGTGTATGTGGCACTGCTGTAGAGGTATTTTATGTGTTTTTCCATGTAGACATCAAGTTTGACGTTTGAAATGGAAAATATTGACTGCATCATTTTCCATAAATCAAGAATACTTCATATATATACTTAACTTGTTTCGTAGATAGGCGTTTCAAATGGAATACTAAACGTTATATGGTACAATTAAGATGGATACAAAAGAAGGCCTTTTCGTAGCCTTGCGTATTTTGGGATTTTTCTCTGGTTTGATTCATTACCTAAATGTGTTTTCTTTGCTTGATACTTGTGTGTTTCATTATGCTTTTCCTGTGCATTTAATATCCTAAAGCAGTACACCCAAGTGATAAGCTTTAGTGAGACAGATCAACTCTTCTCATTGTCATCAGTTTTACTGCTCTACCCTATTTGCCACACAGCTGCTTTACATTTAAACCTGTGAGACAATAATTCAGTTTTGTTTCACTGTCCATTGTTATATTAGTGTTACAAACTTCTTGGATGTACAGTAGCCTAACTATTTGCTCATATATGTCAGACACAAAAAAGACTAAGTTAATTGAGAAACCTGTAAATCCTGGTATGGCATATCTGAAAATGGTCTCGTTCACTTGGAGAGTGACAACAGAGAATGTCCAATGACATAAGCAATCACTACAATCACCACAAAACAGATGTATTGTAATTTGACTCTTGGTTTTCTGTTTGTGAACCATTTTACCAAACGTTGATTATTCTCTAATAAACAACTGCTCTTTTGCACAGGGAGGGCACAATGCTTGAAATCCGTTTTTCTGGCACCCTTTCAAAACGGAGCAGATTGGCCCTATTCAGCCTCGCAGCTGACCCGTGCTGGACATGGAGCAGTTCTCTAAGCTGGGAGCCCAAAGCTTCTCTCCATTAGTCATAGAACAGAGTACAATGTAGACTGCATGCATGTTCTCATTCAGTCTGGGAGAATGGCTAACCAAGGCCAAGGGACTTTAGCCAAGCATAGAGAAGGAGCTTTGTGACTATACTTTGATGTAGGCTGTCTCAGAGCAACCTGTGAGCTGTCAGCCTGTGGAATTAGACCATGTTCACCTATCGAAGTTCTCTATCCAGTTGCATTTCTGTAATCTCCAACTCCCTGTAAAAGACTGATTATCATATACTCAATGGTCGGTCTCAAATTCTCATAACACAAGACTTGATATGTGACCCACAGCTGCACATGATAAATGCATATAGTCTGTGAATTTAAAAAAATCGATAAATGCACCTTGAATTAGGATTAGTGTGGTAGGAATTTGATTTATTACCAGATTTTTACTGCCCTCTCCTTGTGAGCTGAGGATACTGCTGTACGTTATTTAGTGAGGTTAGCATGGTGTGTAAAAAGAATGGATTCATATATAACAAACTGATGAAATATTGAGACTCCTAAAAGGATTAAAACCAGTGAAAGTAAATCTCAGAATAATGATATATAAATTTTGAATTGCATTTTAAATCATCATTATAACAAACTCCACAATCACTGTATCCCAAAGTGTTTATTAACTGAATAAAGACAAGTGTTCTCCCCCCTTACCAGATCTGCCGTCTTCAGCAGCACCTGTCTGCAGGGGAACACCAGCAGAATCTCTTCTTCAGCCAGCCAACCATGTTCGTTTCCCAGCTCTCCCAGCCACCCAGACATAGCCTGACAGAGCTCATCCAGCTGTGTGGGGGCACTGTCTGCAAGACTGTCCGCCAGGCTGGCCTCTGCATTGGGGAGTACAGGGGCAAAAGACCAGAGGGCAGCAAAATCCTGTCGGAACAGTGGGTGCTGGGTAAGTTGTTGGCAAATGCCTGTAATATTAACTTTTTGCACACTAGGTAAGCCAAGAGGCGTGTTGCCTATTTCAGTACTGCAAGGCAAGTGGAGGAATTCCTGGACAGGACAGTAGCCTATTGTATTTTACTGGTGGAAAATGTGTGTATAATTATTTATTTGCTCTCGTGTGGGCGCTTGGGTAGATTTTGGTCTCATACTGCATCGTTTTATTTATCTTCTAGATTGTATTACGTATCTCAAGGAACTTCCATATGACAACTATGAACTGCAGTGAAAAATCCCACTCGTTATTTTTGATCGTTATGACACGAACTGTGATGAGGTCATGGAATGTTACATGTTGCCTGTGCTGGACCTCAAGACACTCAGAAGGCGAATACAGAGACCCTATCTATGCATCTGTTTACAATATGTTTTTCCGTGAATGTAACAACAGGTGTGTTACCATTGTTTTACGTAAATCCAGCTTTCAGTGTTCAGTAGTACCTATCTTAATAAAGCAGTGTTTTTACAATCTGACATCTTTGTTTTTGTAAAACCATAAAACTGTTGTAAAATAGAATCGTGGGTTAATTTGTAGATAGTTAATTTGATCAATGTACGTTTTAGACCCACACTTTAGTCAGTACTGTCCCTTTTTAAAGTATCATCTAATACAGGGGTGTCAAACTCAGGTCCTCAACGGTCGCTGATTGCTGGCATATGAATGAGGTGCTTTCAAAGGGTTTATCGATCTAATAATGCCATAAATCTGTGTGTGTACTTGTCTCACTTTAGTTTCATGGTTATCTGGAGAACTAGGCATTATGTCAAATTGAATTGACATATCTTAATGTGCGTATATGGGCATCATGGGAACTCATCCCAGCCAATTCACTCTGATTGGTCCACTAGTCATCCCTTTACCTTCACCGAGACTCTTAGAATCTTTCAAAATTAAAAGTATTACTACTTCTGTCCCTCAACCCTCATTTTATATAGACACTCTGTATTGTCCCCCTAGCCCTTATTCCATCTTCCAAAAGGAATTTGCAGATTTTGCTGCTGATCTTGTGATGTATACTGAAAACATAAGTATAGTTGATTTTAGCATTCACGTAGACGACCCTTTAAGTATGGTCTTCACTGCTCTCATTAATTCGATGGGCCTCACTTAGGTAGTCTCCAAACCCAGCCAACGTCACTCACATACTATAGATCTTGTGGGATCTTGGGGAATTTTGATACCAACCTTTTTGTCTACCCCCATAATCCTACATTATCAGACCACTGCCTGGTTACCTTCAACATGGAGTTATGCCAGAGCCTGGAGCCACTGAAAAAAATTCTTCAAGTCGTTGCATAACCCCAAACATACCTATTGCTTGGTACCCTGCTTGGTACCTATTTATCGGATAGGTACCAGTTTGTTAATGTAAACCAAAGCTGTTCCCCTTGCTCTAAAGTAACCTACGGTGTCCCGCAGGGTTCTGTACTCGGTCCTATTCTGTTTACGCTCTATATGCTGCCTTTAGGTAACATTATCAGAAAGCATGGCATTAACTTCCACTGCTATGCGGATGACACACAGCTGTATTTAACAATGAGACCTGATCAGACCGATCAGTTACACATACTTAGTGCCTGCGTGAAGTATATAAAAATCTGGATGACACTTAACTATCTACTTCTTAATCCAGAAAAAACCGAGGTCATTGTACTAGGCCCGGAACGTCTGCGAGACTCTTTATCCGACCAGATGGTGTCACTGGACACTATCAGTGTAGCCCCCAGTTCGACTGTAAGAAACCTTGGCGTCCTACTGGACCAAGACTATCCTTTACAGCACATATGAACCAGGCCTGCAAAACTGCCTACTTTCATCTGCGTAATATAGCTAAAATTAGAAAGATCTTGACTAGAAGTGATGCTGAAAAACTCATCCATGCATTCGTTACATCTAGACTAGACTACTGTAACGCCCTGCTCGCAGCGTGTACTAAAAGCTCGATAAAGAGCTTTCAGTTGGTTCAGAACGCAGCAGCACGACTACTAACAGGAACCAAAAGAAGAGACCACATCACACCGGTGTTAGAGTCTCTTCACTGGCTCCCTGTTGAATTTAGAATCAAATTTAAAATCCTACTCCTCACATATAAGTCCATAAATGGCATGGCCCCTCACTACCTCAAAGATGTTGTAGTACCATATCATCCAGCCAGAGCACTTCGCTCTGAAAGCGCTGGACTATTGGTGGTCCCTCGAGTCTCCAAAAGCACAGTAGGAGGTCGAGCATTTAGCTACCAAGCTCCTGTGTTATGGAATCAGCTCCCTGTTCATGTTAAAGAGGCCGACACAGTCTCTTTATTTAAGACCAGGCTTAAAACATTTCTCTTCGAAATAGCTTATGGGCAAGGCATTAGTTAATATCGTAGTTCACTATAGTCTGTTCATCGCTATTCACAAGTTTCGATCCCTCCGAGGTGGGCTCTGTCCTGGATGCTGCCCTGGCGATGACTTCACCCTAGATGCCTCGCCCCGCCTCACGACCTGATCTGTGGACCCGGGTGCTCCTCAACTGTCGGAGGTGCTTCCTACAACAGACGAACTGCTTTCCTCAGACCCACTTCGCTGAATACCCGAACTCTCCTCGCACTAGATGATCTAGATGAACCCCTCCTTCCGCCTGAGGGGTTCTTTCTTTACAGTCCGTCTGCATATGGATGCACGCCAGTCCTGGACCATCTACAGCCTGTCCGTCCGTGGGAGCAGGATCTCTCCTTCACTGTGGTTCTCCCCGAGGTTTCTACTTTTTCCCACAGCATTTTTTGTAGTTTTGCCTTGCCGAGAAGGAGGGTCTAAGGACAGGGGATGTTCCGGGACAGTCGTCCATTTGCTAAAATCATATGTACATTTTTATAACTTGATTTTCTGTTTATTGACCAATGATGGATTCCTTGTCGCCCTATTGGTATTCTACCAATAGCACTAGAAGCACTTAATGTCCCAAATATTCACTAAATGCTAAAACTAGGTATGTGAATTTGGTTCTTCAGCTATCGCTAGACTCTGTTGCCCCACTCAAACCTAGGAAAAGAAAAGATATGAAATTAGCTCCATGGTATTCAGAGGAAATCCGCACACTCAAAACGTCCAGCAGAAAACTAGAATGTAGATACCACTAAATTGGAGGTTTTTCGTGTGGCCTGGAAGGACAGCCTACTAGGGTACAAGCACGTCCATCAGAATACTTCTCTAAGTTGATTAGTAAGAATCAGAACAATAATAAATTCCTATTTGATACTATTGCAAAACTAAGTACTCGCAGTATTTCTACAGGTCTCTAACAATAATTTTTTTGAATTCTTCTATAACAAAATACATGCACTTCGGGACAAACACAGACAAAATCTTCCAAAATTCATGAGAAACTCCACCATGTTATTGGACCACCCATTCTTAGTATTATTAATGAATCTATTGTAATACCAAGTCCCTGGCAATTTTACACTAGCCATTGTGATGAGGATGAAATCCAGACAGGAGAGGTTCATATAACTGATTTGAGGAAGTGCTCTTTGAGCTGTTGTACCATGACCTTTTTTCTGAATTTGAGAGAAATTACTGATTTGAAATGGCAGATTTGAAAAAAGTGACTTGAGACATTTAGCAAAGTACCTTGGCAAATATTGGTTCTAGGCTTCAACGTATTTTATCGGTAGGTCTGTAGTTGATCATTGTAACCTAGAAACAGAGTAGGCCAACTAACTAATTTGATGGTCTGCCATCACTAAGTCAGATCGTCGTTCAATTTTCAGAAGTTTCATCAAAAAAATGTGTGCCTAGATCAATTAAGCCCCTACTTGCATTATCTAGTCCTCCACACCTCCCCTTTGGTGTGGGGGTTTTGAGTTGTCAGCATTTGCCTGGCCATCAGTCTGTCAACGCTGAATCTTGTCGTCACTGGATGTTGATCTGTTACAGTCTGCCTAAGCTGAATCTACCTAGTGGACATCAGTCTCTGACAGAAAAAGTTCTCTGATCCAAGGTGACACTGAATTTTGGTGGTTCAAGTTCAAGTTGAGCTTTATTGTCATTCCACTACATGCGGGGGCATACAATGGAACGAAAAGTCGTGCCTCACAGAGCCACAGTGCTACATAAGTACAGGCATACAACAATCAAGTAAAAATATAAAACAATTGTCAATTTCAACACCCACTGACACTTCCCTGCTGTATGACTACTGTTTAGCCTGTGTTCTGCACCTCTTTCACAAACCGTCTGAAGAAAACGGGGTCCCTCACTGAATTGCTGCCAAAGTTTCTTCCATTTTTCGCTGGTGAGTTTTTCCTTGTCTTCTTTGAAGGTTTAGGTTGTTTGAGGGGCAATTCTATGAGCATATGTGAAGCCCTCTGTGACATTCTTTGTAGAAAGGGATATACAAACACATTTTGCTTTTCTGTTTCAGACACACAGGGTAATCACAGGCTGCATAACTTCAAAAAAGGTTTTCCCTTTTATGAACTATTGTGAGTAACAAGGGCATTCACAATTCAATTGAACTAAGCTCATAATGCAACATTTATGCCAAGGAAATTTATTTTTTGTTGTGAGAGAAGCAATTTAATAAGTAATTTAAGTTCAATTGATTTGGCGATATTACTGACTGCTGGAACAACATTGAATTGGCTGCTTTCAAATGGGTTTTCTGGCTAGCTAACAGAATTACAATATGTAGTGGATGAAACTGTATAAATCAATGAATTTGGTTGCATTAGTCAATGTGCATACTGATGTCAAATCTGCCTTAACATTAAATGTTCATTCAAGTGCTGTATGTTTGTGGTGGTGAGACAATTCAGTCAACCAATATAATGCATTTTGATAAACGTACACAATTTATTACGTAGGAAACAGTCGAAAAATGACGACTGCCACACCATTGGCAATTTGACTAGAATAGATGATACGGAGGTATCAACAAGTACTTCAGAGATGACATCGAATTTCATTTGTGAGCCAAGAAACACAGGTACCAAAACCACTGAAAAGAGTTGCCATCACCATCTGCATCACATGCACTGCACTCTTTATTGAAACAAAATCTATATGGTAGTAACATTAAGGATGTGCATAAGTGATTAGATTATATATTATGTGGAGGTTGAACAAGTAGGCCTGCTTCCAAGACGACAGAAATTCAATTGTCATCTGAGAAATATGCACTCGCCAGGCACTTTGTTAGGTACACCTCGCCAATAATGGGTTGGACCCATTTATGCCTCCAGGACTGCCTTAATTCTTCATGACATACTTTCAACAAGGTGTTGGAAACATACCTCAGATTCTGGTCCGTATTGTCATGATAGTATCACGCAGTTGCTGCAGATTTGTTGGCTGCACATCCTGGTCCTGGAGGGCTGTAGGCCTGATGGTTTTAGATGTTTCCCCTGCTCCAGCACACCTGATTCTAATGAATGAGCCATTCTCAAGCTCTGTGGAAGCTTCATAATGACCCTTTATTAGAGTCAGGTGTGCTGGAGCAGGGAAACTGCTAAAACCTTCAGGACAGCGACCCTCAAGGACTAGGATTGGAGGCCCCTGGTTTAGACTATGCACAATTGACATGTTGATAGATGGCAGGATGGATCCATGCTTTTATGTTGTTTACGTCAAATTCTGACCCTACCGTCTTAATATTGTAGCTGAAATCGAGACACATCAGACCATCCCACGTTTTTCCAATCTTCTATTGTCTAATAATGGCTAGTCTGTGTGAATTGCAGCCTCAGTTTCCTGTTGATGAGAGTAGTAACATCCAGTATGTTCTTCGGCCGCTGTAGCCCATCTGCAGCATGGTTCGATGTGTTGTGCACTCAGAGATATGTATTCTGCATACATTGGTTCTAACAAGTGGTTAATTGAGTTACTGTTGCCTTTCTGTCATCTGGAACCATTCTTCCCATTCCCCTCTGACATCAACTTGGAATTTTGTCCACAAAACTGCCAATCAAAGGTAATTTAAATCCCATTTCTTCTACATTCTGATGCTTGGTTTGAACTTCAGCAAATTGATTTGCCCACATCTAAATCCATTGAGTTGCTGCCATGTGATTCGCTAATCAGCTATTTGTTAACAAGAGAACGGGCGTACCTAATAAAGCGGCCGTTGAGATTAAGTACCAAAGCCTGAGAAGAACTGTTTTCCCTGGCTGCATCGCGGTCCGTGCACGAAAGTATAATTCCTTATCCCATCAAAAATGGAACAAGCAGGACTACGAAAAACGGTTATGTATCAGTTTTTCCGTTTTTTGGCAAAAAATCGCGGGCACTCTTTAATTCCAGAAGTCTGTGTCTCCGGCAACATTAAGGGCACTGTGCCCTATCCATAATTTCAGGAAGATGTGTGTGTGTGTGGCACGGATTTCATCATAGGGAGAGTGTACTATGTATAGTTCAGGTAATCTACTGTTTTCACTGACGTCTAAATCATTGACCTCATCTTTGGCATTGTGCTCTAGTACTGACAATTTTTAAAGGTTATTTTACTGATCTTGCTGCAGCCCCTCCCCTTCAATGAACATCACTTTTACGTTGAGCCAATCGGGTTTAACGATATTGCAAAACGCCTTACGTCTATGTCCAACATGGAAGCCATGAGAGGAGGCGTGCGTGTGACTTTGGCACAGTGCAGTTCATGTATTTCATGGTAATGAAGAGCGGTTTCCTCGTTAATACTGCAAAAGTAATCACAATTTAATACAGCATTTTTGGAAGTTGTTTTGTTAAATGTAGTTTTGACTTGTATGCATTAATGAGGCGGAGAATAGTGTTCTAAATTTTGCCAGCTAGCTAGCCGGCGTTGTCAAATTTATATTGCTTATAAGATAACGTTAGCTTGATGTTAAGTTTTGAGGTCGTGTGCAAGACGATTAATATGACAGATTTAATACTAATGACATGGAGTGTGTAACGTCTAATTTTAGTCTACATGTCTCACTTAATACAAGTCTTTGATATAGGACTTTTATAGTTGGTCAACCAGCTATCTCGTTATAACTTGTCTAGTTAGTTGGGTTAGCAAGTCCTCCCTTCCCTTAGGCTAAATACTGTTCTATTAAACTAGTAATTACGAGCTGTGAAAGCGGTGGTTGTCAGGGACGACTTTTCACGCTAACAGGACAAGCGAGTGTCGGCTGTATACTAGCTATACCTTTTACTTTGGAACTTGCACAAGTCACAGTGTGCAGAACAAAATGCTCCTGTCGCTAGTTGTGCACACATACTCGTTGCGGTATTGGTTTCCTGCCACGGTAATGCTAGGCACAGCACCGGCTTACCTTCTGTCATGGGGTGCCTGGCGCTTGCTGTCTACCATTTTACCAGCAAGACTATACCACCGGATAGACGACAATATTTACTCCATCTACCAGAGCATGGTCCTCTTTTTCTTTGAGAACTACACAGGTGTGGAGGTGAGTAATATTTATTTCATTAATTAGTGTATATTTCTATCATGTCCAGTGTTGGAATGATCTGAGCTCTTGGGGGACAGGGGGTTCTCCGAGCTGGAAGCTAGGTTTGGTGGTGTGTCATACAAATGGTATGATACCTCCAAGTTCCAGTTTCTCCTTCTACTCTTATTCTGGTTGCCCATTCTGCAAAACTGACAGCCTAACCCTCTGTTCGAATACAGGCCGCAAGTCCATAACACAACCGCAGAGTTTATTTCCCCTTTGAAACTGCATCTGCTACTGCCAGTCATGTTTACAGGAAGACAGAAGACTGTGAAGTCTTCTTCTAAATAGTGTGCAGAAGAACACTTTGTTACTGTTGGTTTTCAGTTGTTGCACAGGAACTTGTCAAACCTGCTGAATACCAGCCATGCCTCAGTTTTGTAAAAAAAAAAAAAAAAAATCCAGCCAATGGTAGAACCTAGGGTGTGATTACCTTAACATTTTGTAACTTGGATTTTATGGACTTTTTGGAAACACCTCCCATATTTGAACTGACAGCCTTCAAATAGGCGAATGTTACATTCAGCACTGCGTTGGTGTAGTGTTGGCCTATAGTACAAGTTGGAGGCCCAGCTACTGTGGATATGAAACATACAATTAATCTCCTTCATACTCTAGGCGGTGTCACATTCTATTATTCTATTCACACCAGTTCCTTTTGTGTTATTGTAAGTTTTATGACGCAAGAGTTCACCTTGTGTGTTGCCACTCAAATCTTAATTCCTTCTTATTTTTGCTAATCTCTAGGCGTGGTGTTAATGTGATATATCATGTAAATAGCTGCATGCACCTTTTAAGGTTTTGTAAGATTCAGTCTAACGATCTAAACTTAAACTTTCCTCTTTTAAAGATTGTTATTTATGGAGATATCCCAAATAAAAAGGAGAATGTGGTCTACATTTCTAACCATCAATGCACTGGTGAGCTGTGAAGATTATTTCTTAATCATTTGTAGACTTTCAGTTGGGGAGGGGGGAAAAATTCTGCGTTTATTAATAAGTCTTAAACCATACTTTTCCCCTTGTTCTTTTCATAGCGGACTGGATCATTGCTGACATGTTGGCGATCAGGCAGGAATCTATTGGCCATATAAGATACGTCCTTAAAGATGGTCTGAAGTGGCTTCCGCTGTATGGATGGTACTTCTCTCAGGTAACAGTTTAAATTTGGCAGTGCATATGGCAAGCAGGCCCTAGGTACGATTCCCTCTGTTTGATTCCTTCTTGCAACAATTTGCTTCTCAGTTAGGCCAACTCCCGACGGAAAAAGGCTAATCAGTGGCCTGCTTTGTTTTACTAACGTTTGCAGACCTTGCTTTGTGTACAAAACTGGATGATGCTTCTGATGGCAGGCACTATATTTGACCAAAACCTGAACAGATCAAAACGCACATCCAACATGATTTATTTTCCTTGCCAACTAGCTAAACCCAAGAGAGGGGGAGGACAAGGAGATGAACATTCCACATGAGGGCTCCATGCAATAGCTAGTTCCAAAGTTTACCATTTACCCGTTGACGTCTCGTATCACAGAATATTTTCATCTGCAGTCTTTCATAAATTCTCAACAGCACAACAAACTTCAATCATTAATCAAACACATTCATGTTATGTTTTTGCATTATATAATTTTCGAACCTCTGCATTCGTAAATTCATCTCATAAAATCTCTGGACAGACTTGAGGCAAGATGCATGCTGTTCACACTGATAATGTCATCGACAGAACATTTGAGAACTCATGAAACTATACACAATTTTGAATTCAAGGAAACGCATACCAGTACTGCAATGACAGAATAAAAGTTGGGTGGTCTTAAGTGAAAAACATGTATACATCCGTTACAAACACTTCTGCACTGTGTGCATGTGTCCGCACTATTGCTGCTCTTGCTCATGTAATTCTAAATGATAAACATTTGCCGTTTTAAAATTTCTAAACTAAAGATTATGCTGGATTCAGATATGTTCTACACATACATCATACAATTGGCTTTTGTGTTTGTTAATGTTAAATCACCATTGATTAAGTTGGATCTCACTGAATTTTATGTTAATTTATTTTCTTTTAGCATGGAGGTGTCTACGTTAAGCGAAGTGCGAAGTTTGATGAGAAAGGAATGAAAAAAAAACTCCTGTCACAGACAGACCTGGGGACACCAGTAAGTACTTAAAGGTTTTACCCAAAACTTCTGCGTGACCTTTTAGTCTTGATCTAAAAACCAAGTTTTATTCCTCAGGACGATAAGCTCAGTTTGGGGACTTGTTAACTCAGCTGTACACTGTATACTGTGGACACCATGCTCAGAGTTTAAGCAGCACAATATTTTGATAGGGCAACAATGTGCTGTGTATATACCTGTATGAATAAGAACACATCATATGTTACAACATGTGTATTTTTATCTTTACAGATGTATCTTGTTATATTCCCTGAGGGAACCCGGTATAACCCAGAGCTCAAGAATGTGATCACAGAAAGTCAAGATTTTGCCTCCAAACAAGGTGCTGCTCTTATCAGTCTGATCTGTATGTATTCAAGCATTTTTCCTCACTGCAGATGACCACTTTCTGGTTGGTGCACAAACCAACTAATTCGAAGTTGGTGACCATAAAACCATACTAGATGTCAGTTAACAAGTAGTGTTTGGAAACCACTTTCCAGATTGAAATGTTACTGAACACAGTGCAGTTTCTAAAGCTAAACTCATTTACAAGCATGGTTTGTCAGATGAAAGATGCTACACTCTAAACTGTCTTTTCAATGTATGTTTAGATCTTGCCACCAATTGTTTTCTGCTGAAAGGAGGGAAACTCAAGACACAAAAAATTTAGAAGAATTCCTAAAGTTATTTAAATTTGTCCCCCTCTTCATGGTTAAGCGTCAGAAGTGGCCATGACAAGTGACATGCTTAGATTAGATATTCCAGACGCTATGGCTCACAAACCGGCAGTAGATTCTTTTATCTTGTGATTACCGAAGTATGTATTTACAAACCCATATTCAGATAGACCAGCGTAGGGGAAGTCATGAGAAATGTTCCTCCAGCATTTTTATATTGATGTGTGGTACCAGTGGCGTAGGCAGAAATTATATTTGCACTGGGCGGGCCAGTGCAAAAGTGAGTGGGCTAAAATCTTTCCTATTTAAAAAAAAAAAAAAAAAAAAGACTTGAAATATAATTACACTTTATAGAGTAGGAAAAAACAATAGACAAACTGCAAAATTACACATTTACTTTAAAATATACAGATAAGGCTAAACATTCATGTTCAACCAGCAAAGGTCAATAAAGGCAGGACAAACCAGCATAGACAATAACCTATTTTATTCAGGCTAGTCAGCATTGCAAAGGTGGTTCACCCAAAAGACCTGGGCTGACTTGTTAGATGGAGGAAGTGGGAAGGTCTTCTTCCTCAACTCTTACTTTTTTCAAATATCAAATGAAAAACACCTTTATCCATTATATTGGCAACTTTAGAACCTGGGCTAAAAAGCATCTCGCAAAGTTAGTTGTCTTAAGGCTGCCCAGAGTCTTCCTGTTGGAAACCCTAGAAACCAATGACGTTCCAGAGGCTTCCTACAACTTGCTTCAACATCTCAATTTTTATTTCGGAAAGAAATGTAAACACCAAACAATGAATCTGATTTAATTAATATACCTACTAAATACATTTGAGTAAAAGCAATGAATATAATTTGCCCCTACAAATCCTTGTAAAGAGCTTGAGATTTTGGGATGCCCATTTCATTATCTGCACCCTCCTGAATGTGTGGCATGAACAACCCCTTTATTCTCAAGGCTACACATAAAGGTGTGGTGGTGTGTGGAATACTGTGACCTTAAGAACATCAGCAGTGATGGCATAACAATGAACTACTGCTGGGTAGCTGACAGAACAACGAAATATAGTGGATACTTTTGCATAAATCAGTGAATCTTGTTTATAATTGAATGTGTTTTACTGATGTCAAAACTACCTGCACATTGCAAATGTGCACAAAACTCTCAATACCAAATCAACTTTGACATAATTGCAAGTGCACATAAAGGACATGGGTGCTATTCCCTACCACTTTAATGCAATTTGTTTTAAATAATGAGAAATTTATTTTATGGCATGCATAAGGGACTGGAATAGATGATGTGGAGAATGAACAAGAATTACTGCAAAGATGACTGAGAATTTCAGAGAATATGTACCAAAGCCATAAAGAATTCCTATAAACATCTTTGTTGGCACTGTGTCCTATCTGTAATTTCAGGAATCTGTGCTTGTGCCAGCCATTTAATCACAAGCACTGCATTTTTTTAAAAATAGTTTAAGTAATCTTCATTTGTGTGTTTCACTCACATCTTAATCACTACCTGCATCATGGGAACTGTGTGACTAGTGTCATAAAGGTATATATCTGGGATGACCTTGTGGGGGAAAAGGTTTGGGGGCACTGGCGGAAAATGTAGAGGCACAGATCTTAAATCGACCTGCAACACTTTCAAATTTTCCCAATTTTAAATGTGTTACTGTTGATGTTTTATTTTAGTTTATAATGCTAAGACATGTATTAATCCATCAAAGAAATTAAGCAAAAGTTGCAAGTGTAATTTGTTGAAATGTGTACATTTTATGAAAATAAGAGGTGCGTGCGTGCAAGAATAGCCTAATGTTACATGAGCCAACTTCCTCCTCAGATGCTGGAACTTGTTCAAACACGTTAGAGGTTAAAATTTCAGTTTATTTTGAATGAATTGGATATGGTGAGACAAAGTTGACTGTACAGTCAGTTAATGGGAAATGCTTTATAAATTCAGTTTTTAGTTAATTGCTTTTTTTGAAATTGGATCACCAAATTCTTATTACAACTCAAACATAATTATTTTGTACACGCATCTGGTGGTTTAAACTGCCCTATTTCTGTATGTGTGAATAACATGGATGTGTATCCACACAGGACTGGCTGTTCTAGGCCACACACTGACCCCCAGAATGAAGGCCTCGCACATTGCTGTGGAAACCATGAAGGACCACTTGCAGGCTGTTTATGATGTCACAGTGGCATACGAAGGAACAGTTGGTGCCAACGGTGAAAGAAAGCCTGCTCCAACAATGCCAGGTAAAAGGTTCTCTGAATGTGTCCACCACAGTTAACCTCAGTGCTTGCTGCACATCAGATCAAGCAGTGTCATTGTTAATGGAAAATTAAGTCTATTTGGCATCTTTTCCTCTGCTATCTGCAATGGCTACAATCAAACAGAATCAAGAGGAATGTAACCTGACAGGATGTAAACCCTATGACCTTTGGATGTACAGTAGAATGGTGTCATCCAGGAATCAATGGATGTCATGCTACTATTGTGCTGTCAATTCATGAATGACGTGACTTTAAGATGTGTTCATAATACAAGCAGAGTAGAAAAAAAGATGGACGGGTAAATTTCCTGAAGTTTCTTGTAAACAAGTGTTGTTTTTCAGCCTCCCTCTTGTTCACAGACCTGTTTTTAAAAGCACTGATACAGTGTGATAACATCCTGTTTCTCTCTGGAGTAAACACTTGTGTTGCCAGTAAACAGAACAATTAGTGTTTGTTTTACATTGAGCACCTCCGTTATTTTTTTTCCCATCCTTGGACATGTTATTGAGGTGTACCTTTTAGTGTATTAATGAGAAGGGCTCACCATATACTGTACATAATGAGGTCTTAACCAGTCAATTATTTTCTTAAGTCATGTAGCCGTTTAATTACCCGTTGTTCTGTTTGAAAAGTCTCAGTGGCACAAAATCTTTTGTCTGTAATGAGTCATGCTGACATTGACTATGCCAGCATACACCTTAGTTTACTTTGGGTGGTATGGCCTGAAATCTATTTCACAGTATAATTTGAAGCATGGAAAATAATAGCTTGTGCTTGTTCATCCTCCGTGCTCCCAAAATGGGTTGGGAAAGAACACTCATAAATTGCAGCTTTGCATCTTAATGTCCAACTAAGGACTGAGGGCACAAAGAGAGGGTTGGGGCGTAGCACCACCCTTGACCGATGATCTGAGATGGTCAGACAGGTTTCATCTGTGGACAAGATGCATAAGTCTCTGATGCGCTCTGCCAATAGGTGCCGCAAGTGTCTGTACATGCACGGAAATCATTCACTATTCATAGAAGATGAGCGCATTGCAGTGGCAGATCTACGAAATGTGGACCTGAAGAACACAGGTTGGCGAGAGGGGATTGGCCTTGCATTGGCTGCACTAGGAAGCGAGGACATGAAGCCCGTCCGATGAAAAGTCACAATCTAGCTTGATGGCTGTTCTCTAAAGAACACAGGTTGGCAGCGCAGAATCAAAGTGGGTACAAGCAACCGTGTGTGGACCTGAAGGAACGCTGTCCGTCACAGATAATTTGGGGCTGTGGTACAGCAATTTATGATGAACCAAGTTTCTTTGGGCTTTATTTTTTCACATCATTAGGTAAACCATGTCATTTGATGGATGTTGTGGTAGTGAACAATTTTGTTAGTAAGGCAACATAATCGTTAACTTTAATGTAATTTAAATGCAACTTAAAATTACTATCTTCATTTGCCTTTTTATATACACACTTCTGCTGAAAGTGTTTGCTCATCTGCTTTCACATGCATATGAATGACATCCCATTCTTAAACCGTAGAATTTAATGTTGACCCACCCTTTGCAGTTCTAAAAGCCTCAACTCTTCTAGGAAGGCTTTTCAAAAGGTTTAGGAGTGTTATATAGGAATTTGACCATTCTTCCAGAAGTGCGTTTGTGAGGGTACTGATGTTGGACAAGAAGGCCTGGCTCGCAGACGGTGTTCTATTGTGTTGGTCAGGACTCAAGGCCAGTCAAGTTCTTCTACACCAAACTCACTCAATGTCTTTATGGCCTTTGCTTTGTGTGCTGGTGCGGAGTCATGTTGGAACAGCACAGACACATCTTCAAACCTTTCCTACAAAGTTGGGAGCATGAAATTGTCCAAAATGTCTTGGTATGCTGAAGCATTAACAGTTCCTTTCACTGGAACTAAGGAACAGAGCCCAACTCCCAAAAAACAATCCCACAAAATAATCCCCATTCCACCTTTACACATGGCATAATTCCTTCAGACAAGTACCGTTCTCCCAGTAACCATTAAACCCAGACTCATCCATCAGATTGCCAGACGGAAAAGTGTGATTCATCACTCCAGAGAACACGTCTCCATTTGCTGTAGGTGCTTGATTTTGTACACCTGTGGCTATGGAAGTGATGGGAACACCTGAATTCAATGATTTAGATGGCTGAGTAAACACTTGAGAAAATGTGTGTGTGTGTGTGTGTGTACTTACTGATTCACTGCATACATATGTTAATTGTGTCACAAAAATATGGAGTTGAAATTTTATATTTTCAGTTGTGGAAAGTACAATGATACTATTCCTGTTGCCAAAAGCAACAACCAGATGTAACGGATGCTTCAAAATAGTTTGTTCTATTTGTGAAAATGCGAAAAATGACTCCTGGCTTGAATCCCACAATCCCAAAAATACCCATTTGTCTTGCACTGATCTCCTTGCTCCTATGGGAACATTTTCTCTCTCCCCTCTTTCTTGATGCAGTAGCTGATGCCCACTCAACATTGCATGTTTCTTGGTGGATAGGCTCCTCTGGATGTTGTGGTGTTCTGAATTGTTGTTTTTGTTTTTTTTGACAGAATTCCTGTGCAAGGAATGCCCTAGAGTCCACATTCACTTTGAACGTGTGGACATGAATGAAATTCCTCTGGAGCCAGTGTTTTTCCGCAGGTGGCTCCATGAAAGATTTGAGATCAAAGACCAGTGAGTATCTTCTTACTATGTCCCTCTGACACTGTCTAACATTACTGACACATCCACCAGCTTGAAAAGTTCTCAGTCAATGTTGTCTGTAGAATGTCCTGGAAGTTCAGAGCAGTACTGATCACTGTCAAGCCAACCTCATAAAATCTTCAAGATGTGTGTGGCATTACTTGGCTTTTGTAACCAGATGTTCTCTAAAAGATACATAAGATTTTGAAAATCTAAAGAACATCAACTGTCTTGCTTATAGGCTGTTGTCCTCGTTCTATGAGTTGGAGGACCAAAACACAAAATGCAGATTCCCTGGACAAAGCAAGATATCTCCCCTGAGCTTCACGAAAACATTGCCATCCCTACTGTTTTTGGGAGGACTGACACTTCCAATGCTGTTGACAGAGTCAGGCAGAAAACTGTACATCCGAACTTGGCTGTATGGGACTCTGCTGGGCTGGCTGTGGGTGAATGTTAGCCCCTGAGTGGTGGATTGATTACTGCCATCATTAAAATCTTCTATGGCCATGGACATACCCTGCCCTTATTCTACACTTACAAAGCAGTGCGTGCAGATGGAGCTTCAAATTGTTTTGGTTTTTGTCTGGCTGATTGTCTAACCTTTTAACTGGAAGAATGTTATGGAGAGGATTGCAAGAATTGTTCCATATTTTATACATGTTCCATTTGACCATTGTTTGACCATGAAAAGGTGTAAGATCAACAAAACTGTGTTGCCATGTTGACCTTATTTGTCCTCTTTTTTACCTTTACCTCAACCGTAAAGTATCAGCTACAAGTTTCCCTAAATTATTAATCCTATTAAATCCTGCCATATACTATTATTTTCATTCTGGGAGTCTGGCATCCCTTTCAAACATGTAGACTTTCATTAGTTCAGCTGATTTTAAGTTGGAAAAAAGGTTGTCACAAGATTTACCACTTTTAGTGATTCAGACATTTGACAGTTACATATTACATATTAATGCCAAGTTTGCGTGCTAACTTTCTTTGTTGCAAAAAAAAAAAGTTGTTGCCATAAGTTTAACTGTAATTGCAGACTCCAGAAATGAACAAGCAATGAAAGGATGTCTCAACGGCTTGTTCATAATGGCTTGTTACTAGTTATCTTGTTCTAGGAATTCAACTTAGAATTAAACATCCTTGTTGGTTTTTTTTTTCTTAAGTACATTTGTTGAGAGCTTTTGATTGACAATTATTTTGTAAGTAAATGCTGCTATTTACACAATTTTACAGACAACAGAATGGCTATAGCTAGTGATGTTGTCACAGCCATCTTGAGAAGGCTTATCAAAAGTAGATATTTTGAATGTATGCTCCTACAGAGCCAACTGTATTATAAACACCTTTTATTCCCCCAAAATTGCCACTTTGCAAATCTTTCAATTACTGAAGTTGTCTCCATAGCCCCATAACCCATTGCTTTTGTCACTCCAATTTGCTTGCATATCCTCATGTTATACTGTTCAGTGGCAAAATTAGAACAGTTAACCAATATTTTCCACTGTCTAAATGAATTTTCAAGAGTATTTTGTTTTGAAGACACAATTGTAGTGCCAATCAGTCTTAGAAATGTGGTTCTTGTGCAAGTCCGCAGACTTCATCTAAAAGGACTGGGCCCTCTGACGCCAGAGCTGGCACGTCATCTACTGGACAGCGCTGGAACTGTTGAGCACTGTACTCCATTTCAACGTTAATGTTTGGCGGGGGGTTTTTTATTTTATAAAGTTGTAAGGATGCTAACTGTGCCGATGATAAATGAGGTAGATGTGGATAAGCCATAAATAATATTTTTTTCACATTTAAGTTTAAATTGTGAGTCAAATAAAGAGCAAGCAGTAAAACAATGTCATTGTATTGTTAATGTAAACAGATTGTTTATAGGTTGAGGTTTTCGGAGGGCGCAGTAATTCTCCTTGGATGTGGGACACCAAGATATACTTTTTGTTTTAACATAGCATCAGCTCTTACAGTATTATTCCTCAAATTCCACTCCAATAAAAGTCCATGTGTGCTACTTATGCCTATCCTTTGATACTTGTCAAAGCAGTCAGCCAAAGAGCCATACACATTCACTGTTTCTGGTGTGAAGGGCATTTGAAAAGGATTGATTGAAGCTTACATCAAACATAGTCAGAAACCTTGTAATGCATAATGACTCAATTGTTTGCATTCATTTTACTTATGAGAATAAAGACAGGTCCTTACAAATGTATACATTTAACAATCATCTCACTTTTAATTTGTCAACTAGAATGTGATATTTACACGGGTACCCACACATCAAATAAGGTTGGGATGCAATATGACAATACATTTGTATTGTGGATTTATTGGTTGGATCAAAGTTTTTGTTTGGTTATCATACTATTTTCCCAGACATTTGAGGGTATGTCTGTTTCTGTATATACAATTGTCAAATGAATGTGCAATTTCAAAATGGATTTGCAATTGACAATTCAATGTCAATGTTGTGCAATGCTCAACTCAATTTAAATTAGTTTGACTAAAAATGTAAATGAAAGCTCAATCAACTGCATAAATTAACACCTTTGTCTGGGACTCATTGAAATGCATTTGAATTTAGCAATAGAATGTGCAAGGTGACAATGCTTCCTAAATTCAGTTAAAATAAACATTTAAATGAAAGTTCAATCAATAGCATTCCATATTGTCAACGTTTTAAGGACTAACAGAAGTTTGCTTTTTGCATTTGTGGCAGCGAAACAGCACCCCCAGAGCTTTAACATTTACTTGTCACTTTTGGTGTCAAAATCAAGCCTGTCAGTCCTCTTATTATCGAATGTTAGTTTGTTCTAAACAGTAATATAAACACTTTGCGATCTCTTTTTTTTCAAGACAACACAAATGATTGGGGATAGCTATTGCTCGGGGTTATAGAGGGTCTTAATAAATTGCACGGTTGATGGTTCAATTCCTGACTTCTTCTGGGCAGTTGATAGGAGCAAAGAGCTCTGCAGAGCTCTGCATCCTGCATGGTCAATTGAATGCTGGACAATCCTGATCCTGAAGGTAGTCCATACAGAAGGGGTCTCACTCCATGAAGGCACAATAGCAGACATTGAGGAGAGCTGAGGAAATGTCAACCTTGAAGAGGCCACAAGAAATTCAACAAGTACCAAATAGAATGAATAAGTTAAGTCCTAAGGAGTCAGCTCAATGGCAGAAACAAGATCCAGACTATTACAGTTTTTCTCAATTGTTTACACACAAATTCTGGTACTTGAGACACAATGACCACAACATGTAACTCCTTCACCAACCCCCTAAACCAATTCTGATAAACTACAAGCACAGTTCCTGCTTTACACTCAAATTGCAGTTCTAAAACACACTTTTTTTCAAAACACTACACACAATTCTATGCTTTTGGCACAATTTCCATGCAGAAAATATCTTGTTTTCACAAGGAACACACTACCATTCAAATATGCATACTGACTCATCACAAGGGCAAACACCCGTCACACAGTTTTACAATTAGCAATCAGAGCTTTAGCATAAAAGGGCAACAGGTGAGCTCTTCTGTTTTGGAGCAATGGATGCCAACATTGGAATCAGAGGCAGAGCCTCTGTAGAAAAAGACTGTAGAAATACTGTAAAGTACAGTATGTTTCAAGTATTTAGGAAACGTATACCCACTTAGTATTAGAGGTGCCATCATGGGAAGATAGGCCCCTGATATTAAAAAAAAATCCTTCCAATACCAAGAAAAGGCTGGACCGAAGGACAGCACAGAGGCTCTAATCGTGGCTTCACAGGAGCTGGCCTTGAGCACCAGAACAATAGAGGCCAAAATCTGCCACACTTGAAAAGACTCCAGGTGCAGGCTGTGCAAAGGGACCCCTGAGACAGTCCAGCACATAACTGCAGGGTGTAAGATGCTGGCAGGAAAAGTATACATCATACGCCATAACCAAGTGGCGGGTATACTGTAAAGGAACATATGTGTACAGTATGGACTGGGAGCCCCGAGGTCAAAGTGGGAAACCCCTCCGAAGGTGCTAGAGAACTACCAGGCCAATATACTGTGGGACTTCCAGATACAGACCGAAAAAGATGGTAATGGTGAACCAACCAGATATTGTGGTGGTGGACAAACAGCAGAGGAAAGCCTGCTTGAGAAGAGCTTGAGAAGGCCTGGAAAGTGAAGGCAACGGTGGTGTCCATGGTCATTGGAGCACTCGGGGCCGTAACCCCCAAACTGGAGAAGTGGCTACAGCAGATCCCAGTAAAGACATCAGACTTCTTAGTCCAGAAGAGCGCAGTCCTACCCGTTTTCTTATAGGCCATACTTTGCCGAGATCAAGTTCAAGTTGAGCTTTACTGTCATTCCGCTACATGCGGGGGCATACAGTGGAACGAAATGTCGTGCCTCTCAGAGCCACAGGTTCTACATAAGTACAGGCATACAACAATCAAGTAAAAATATATGTAACAATTTTTTTCCTATACATAAACTAAAAAAATACAAACTATACAAACTGTACGAATACTTTCCGATGAATACTGGTCATGTGCAAATAATGCTGTACATTTGCAAAGAGTACTGTACATGTGCAAAGAATATGAGCATGTAAACATATGTATGTTACCGACATCACTGAGTCTTTAAGTGCAATTTGTGTACACACAGCGATTTGTGTGTGAAAAGCAAGTAGTGCAGTGGAAAGTGACCAGTGCAAGTGTCAGACGGTCCATGTTTCAGGTGGTATGGGGTTTGTATGGGGTTTCAGAGAGGGGAGGGGTGATTTGAGAGGCCAAATGCCGAGATGTTGGCATTTGTTTGCAATAGACTTCTAGACAATGTGTGGGCAATGACTCAAAGCTGCACCACCCGGCCGCTTAACAGATATATCCTTTAAGCTACTACGCATGTGTGTGCATGCGCGCATGTATGTGTGTGTGTCTGTATGTGCAGGTCAAATTGGCATTGTGTGATGGACAGAAATTGGGGCACTATAGAATATCTACTCATAAAATAACATTTACATGCTTAATGTAAAAAAACTAAACTCATTATAATAAAGACAAATGAGAACTCCCATGTGTCATTTCAGGATTAACAAATATTTAAATATAATTTTACATGAGAATAAACCCTCTAGTGTGTAAAGGGAGGAGAGTGAGGAGTACAAATGTGTAGCTAACCTCATCACTTCTAGAGAAACAACAGCATAAACGTTTGTTTTTAATAATGAATTTGCTGTAGCCTAACAGGCAGATTACATTAAGGGTACAACTGAGTACATATACATTACTATTAATAAATGTAATTCCTGATTCAAATTGTTAGTAACTTTACATTTCCTGAACAATGTGAGCTGCCAAAATGATTCACAGGGGTGTCAGACAGTTAATTGCCCAGATAGAGAGGGGGTTGGGTGCGGGGTGGGTTCGGCCAGCAAGCGAGCTTGCCGAAAACGGACTCTCCCTCTCCCCCAGAGGATGAGTCATTAACTAAATGATACACTTAGCGCACTTTCAAATTTAAGACGTGAGAACATATGGGCGTTTGCTTTGTAAACGAATCGCAACAACGCAGAAGCAACGTGTGCAAATTCACTAACAGGGGAGTCAGATATCGGCAAGGAGTGTATATCCGGCACAACACCTGTTGGGGTCCCATGGCGCTTATCTTAAAGTTCACTTAAACCTAGCAGTAACTTTACACGTTGTGGGCTTGGGCTACTAGAAACATTAGATTCTCTTTATGAATAGTTTTTCTATATTTCTGTTCATTTAGTGTCTTACCTGACAACAATTAATACTGCTCCTACTGATGTGAAGATAAATGGCGGTTTAAAAAGTGAGCGCCTCTAGCTCAGATGTCTTTCGGCTGGAAACACGCTTGCAATCCACGGAACGAGAACTATCTCTTGCTGAAAGAGTCAGCGATGAGCCTATCTATTTGAGACATTTGAAGTAGAGCACAGAGATGACAAGAAATCCGATCATGGGCCAAAGCCTTGTCTGACATTATCGGTAGAATACGAAATGTCGATCTCAGTCCGACGTCGGCAAGACGTGTGTGTTCTATAAGGGTAGGAGGAACAGCCAAGTTACTGCCCATAAATCTTGGACTGCCTGGCCTCTGGTAGCTTGGACCTCATCCGTCAATTATATATGTATAATTTACTTATATACATTTATGATTGTCGTAGGCCTACGTGCACACAGGTTGTGAATTTGTACTATGGCAGACCTGCGACAAAAGTCACATGTGAAAACCCAACCAAGTGAGAGGTCAGTCTTTGTGCCTACATAATTGGGCATTTTTTTACACATACACAAATCGGTACACACATTATGGTGCGCAGTTATGCATCTTGGCGTGCATTTGTATATTGTGAATAGTTTTAATACATTGCCTCACTTCTAACTTTGGTCTGCCGTTGAGTATGGACGTTGCCAGTCTGGGCATGCGCAACATCAACCAGGAAGTACTTGATCTGTTAATATTTTTCAGTATCTAACCAGAGCTGAGTTAAGTACAGTAAAAACACCAGGTTTGTGACTTTGCAATTGGAAAACTGTTACCAGACTATGCTGTTGAAGTGAATTGGGGGTATACAACGCATACCGGCTATGATTGAATTGTTCAGAGTGTTATAAATGTTATCAATTTAGCAGGCTTGTGTAGAGCCCACTGTGCTCATTGCAACATTCGTCGTTACTTTTTGAAACATTGTTGCGGGCTACTGCGCAAAGAAATTGAATTGAATATAAATTCCAGGCTACTTGCACCCAGTTCTGACTGTGAGCACCAAGTGTTCATACACTTAAGTTATTGATAGTACTCTTATGTGGTCAAGTTGTGGGTGTGTAATGTAAATGATGAATATAGCCTATATACACATATATACATTCAACCACACACCTGCACACCTCCCTTTTAACATGATTTGTTGCTGGGACATAGTTGACCTATTTTCCTGTCTCTACAGCAGCGATGGTAATTGACTGGTTTGGATTTGGCTATGCAGCAACTATAGCTCTGGGGGGATACATGGGTTACAAGAGAAAAGGTAGGTCGATTTTAGTCTTCATGACCAGGTCTTACCTCAGTAACAACAATGGCAAGTCCTGTTATGATTAACTTTATTTTTGTTTCTACTCTTCCTCTGTTTTGTGTCTATAGGTAGTATGGTGTCGTTGATTGCAGGATTACTTTTTGGCATTTTATCAGCCTATGGGGCCGTTCTAATTACAATTGACCCAAGTGACCGAAAGATTTCACTTTGTAAGTAAAGTTGTAGTAACATTTGAACACCCTGGTTTATAGCTGTATAGCAGCACGATATTATATCATAATATGGTCTCAAGGTTGTTACAAAAAAGGGAACAACAATAACGTGTTGTGGTTGAAATATGTGGTTGGTCCATTAGTGAATCTATCGTGCAAGCAGTCTGTGAGCAACATCAGAGTGTGGGTGTTTTGGAAAGTAACAATGTATTCTTTCAGTGGCCTCTGGTACTCTGACAGTTGTGATGGGAATTAGATTCAAGAGATCTGGGAAGATCATTCCAGCAGGTGTCATGGCAGGGCTGAGGTAAGAATCATCCCACAGAATGTCTCATATTTCACAGGCCATATCTTCTGGTATTCGATCATTTCAACCCCTCTGATTTCACTGTAATATAATTGAATATTGCATCATGTATATGAATTTACAACTGACTGCATGACTGTGTTTTCAATTCAGTTTGCTGAGGATTTTACAACTCCTGTTCACTTTGTGATGGGACAAACAAGACCAGTGACACAAGACAACATTGTCTGTTTTTAATGTGGACTGTAAAGGATCATGAGCAACTCTAAAATGTAACCTGAGACGTAAATGTAACCAGAATTACTGTGATTAGTGAGTAGTGAGCTGTATGTATTTGTCTCCTACTTATAAATCATTTGTTACTAGTGCATTTTCAATTGGAAATTAATGGGTGGTGGGGGGTTTTCGTAGTATTGATTAAAGTTTGAATGATTATGTTTACAGGACATCAATAAGTGAGAAGAACAATTAACCTAGTCTAAACCTTACCAATTATGACACCTACATTCCACATATGCAGCTTGCAAATTGTACCCCTGAAGATATTTAGCAATCATCCAAAGCTGATAATATTTCAATAAAATATAGACTGTATTCCTGTATTCTAAAGAGAAAGTGTACACACTGAATTGAATTGTTATCTAACAATGGAATGTTTTGTTTTTATTTATGCTTAAGGATATGAATGTGCATCATTTAACTGAATGGCAAGTTAAGTACCTGTATCCTCTTCCTCCACAGCCAGAACTTTAATGTGTGCATAATGTGATTTTTCATTATGTTGTTGAAATATACACGGACGTCCCTGGAAAAGATGTCTTCTTGAAGGCAGCATATTGTGCTCCAAAATCTCTATGTACTTTACAGCCTTAATGGTGCCATCACAGAAGTGCAAGTTACCTTTGCCAAGGGCACTGACAACTCCATACCATGGCAGACCCTGGCTTTAGGACTTGTTGCTGGTAACAGTCCGGATTATCCTTTCCTTCTTTGGTCTGGAGCACACAGCGTCCATTTCTCCCCAAAAATAGTGATTTATCTGACCACAGTACATGTCTCCACTGTGTGATGGTCCATCCCAGATGCCTCTGATCCCAGAGAAGTTGACAGTGCTTCTGGACACTGTTAACATAGGGCTTCCTTTTGGCACAGTACAGTTTTAACTGGCATTTGTGGATGTAACTACATATTGTGATACTTGACAAAGATTTGCCTAAGTAGTCATGAGCCCATATAGTGATATCGGTTATAGTTGAACGATGATTCTTGATGCAGTGCCGCCTGTGGGATCGGAGCTCATGGTTGTTCAGCTTAGGCTTGCACCCTTGTCCTTTACGCACTGAAATTCCTCCACACTGAATCTTTAAATTAAGTTATGCACTGTTGAAGGTGAAATAAGCAAATGTCTGCCTATCTGTCTTTGAGGAACCTTGTTTTTAAACATATCAATAATTTTCTCACACATTTCGTGGCAAACTGGCGATCCTCAACCCA
Organism: Plecoglossus altivelis; assembly: GCA_036571765.1. Taxonomy (NCBI): domain Eukaryota; kingdom Metazoa; phylum Chordata; class Actinopteri; order Osmeriformes; family Plecoglossidae; genus Plecoglossus; species Plecoglossus altivelis. Next base: position 4,037,861 of record BROE01000016.1, read on the forward strand.
TCTTTCCTCCTGAAAGACTAGACCTTTCTTGGATGCTGCTTTTGTACCAAATCATAATTACAATCACCTGTTGACATCACCTGTTTCAAATCACATCATTATTTAACCAATTTACCTGATTACCAGCCCTAACACTTGCTCCTGTCCCAACCTTTTTGGAATATGTTTCAGGTCTGAATGACAGGACATTTTACAATAAAATTAAGTTGACCAGACAAGACATGAAATATTTTGTGATCACATTGTCTGCAATGAAATACAAGTCAAAATAAATGTACAAATCAATACTTTTTTTAAATTTGTGTTTTCCATACTGTCCCAACTTTTTCTGATTTGGGGTTGTATAATGTATTTGTGTTCTCTTCATTAAATAACTAACTGTTTGTGCGTCATGATTGGGAATTTATCATAGTTTCTTTTATAGTGATAAAAAAAACAGTATCCAGTTTACACAACGGAATGGCTCCAGGCCTCAAGGGGCGCGCTAAGTGGAACTTGACTTTGAACCCCGCGGAGAGAGAACAAATGAGTTGTTTTGAAAACGCTGTTTTGAAATACTGTGCAAGAGAGCCAAATGTAAAAAAAAACAAAAAAAAACCTATTTACTTCACTTTTGGTCCCGTTCACAAAACAAATAATCTATCATCTGCTCTCTTTCTGTAAATATTTGAATTAACTTGTGTCAAGGAGCGTGAACAGCTTGCTTTGCAGAGCAGCAGACTAACGTCTGATGTTTTTTTTCTTCTTCAAGCTTGAATCCCACTCCATACGAGCTGCCAAATCTTTTACTTTCGCAGCCAACATAGACATTGACAACGAGTCCATTCAGCACAAAATAATATTTGCTCCCGACACCCCCACATTTCTCCCGTAACTCCCAATTTCTCCCGACACACCCCTTTCAGAAAAGCTCTAGTGCTGCAGTTCCCAATGTCTTGCAAATAGATCAGTGCATCCAGAGCCACATGATAAAGTACATTGCATACGGCCGCAGCAGATGACGTAGTAAGCAGCAGTTGTACAGCGTGAAGAGGGAAATACGTCGTGAAATACATGTAACCAATAAACAAGCAGTATATTTGCATATCTGAAATGCACCATGGGTATTGAAACTATTGTAATGAATTTCCTATTCTTTTATTTTATTAAAAGGTCTTTGATGTTCATGTTTCTGTGGTATATCAATGTTTGCACTAGGTCAAATAATTGTACGTAACGCAATACAATTTTAAGACTGTTACAAGGCATACTACTTTTTTTTCTACATATATATACTTGTAACAACGCCTCTCGTTGTGGATGTGAGGGCGATCTGGCTGCGACATCTGTCACCCCATTGATCGCTAGGGTTGATTCGGCTGATCTGGCTGGCTAGGCGGGTGTCCCCTTCCTCCCTCACCGCTCCATGTGTGTCCCTCCCGAAGCCCCGCGCTCGGTGGATGAGGACGTTTCCCCGGTGGACGAGCATCGTTGGTATACCAGTAGCTGCACTCCCCTGCTAGAACCTCCAAACAAGCTCAAGGCCCATTTGTAGGAGAAACGTAGGGAAGTCAAGCTCCAAGACTTCAGACACATCCAAATGCGGCACTGCACGTGGCAGTCTGCCTTCCTTTTTAAAATTTAGCAGTACAAAGCATAGCAGTACAAAGGCACGCTTCCAAAAACCTTTACAAGTTTTAACACTACCTTCGCAAATGATAGCTGAGTACTATAGCAACAACTTTGAGCAACAAATTGTAATCGATTATTAATGAGCACAAGGATTAGCAATCAGTGTTTTCCCTGTCAACACTCAATACTGGCACAACTTTTTCATACATTTTGTTCAACATTTCTAGACATGAACAAATATAAACAGGTATAGTGACACTGAGTCCATCAATATTTATTTATTGAATAGAAAAAAAAATGTAGACAGACAAAGCTGTTTAAAAACAGTGGTTTGGGATGGGACTTCATATCAAATAAATGGTGGTATTAAACAAAGGTACACAAGGTGTGTGTATTGTGCATAAACACTTGCCCATAAGCTGAACCCAGTCAACAGTTCAACCAAACTGCTTGGATTAAATAACAGACACAAACCTGATGTTGAACACTAAGGTTATCTATTTTCTTTGGGAGTTTTTAAGTTTAGTTTGCTAAGATGTCATCACCAAATTCAGCGCAAATTTAATATCAAATCAATCAATATCAAATGAACAATAATTCATGACATTCTCTTGTGCATGTCACCATGGTACTTGGGTACTGTACCCCCAAGAATAGTACCCAAGTTATTTTAAACAAAGCATATAGCCAAAAAGGTAGAAAAACAAGCTGGTCTTGACTTCATATAGGCTGCTTAATGCAAATGTTTTTCAATATCATTGAAGGGAGGCAATATTCTGGAAAGGACAATGGGTACATCGTTCGCAGGAGTAATATTAACAAAAAAGTAGAAAAACTAATCAACCTTTTGGCTTGTTGAAAAAAAGTTACCACACCATACACTTAAAAAGTTGCACATACTGCAATACACAACTCACAATAAAACCAATGTTATTGCTGCATAACATGTATATACATGGTTTAGTATTGACATTTGTAGTAGAGTCATCCGTAGCTCACAGACATCTGATCCAGTCTATAATAAAAACAAGTGTCCTAAAGAAATCACTAGCGGTGGCCATATTTGGCAGACCAGTCCGTGCGTCCATGGATAGACTGTACTGGGGGCAGAGGTCGCTGGCTAGGGGTGCTCTTGGTAGGTGAAGATGTGTATGAGGAGGCGCTCATCTGACTTCTGCTAGACCTCCAGGTTGCATAATCTGTGAAAACAAGGAGACGCTGTGAGCACACTCTACACCTTAATTAGTAGATGCAGGTAGCAAACACGTAACTACCCAAACAATACACTTCCTGGTGGAAAATAAGCAAGAGTTCAAACAAATAATTAAATAGCAGATGACCCTGATTACTCACTTGATGTTGAGTCCACTATAGGTCCCAGTTGAACTCTCTGACCAGCTGATCCAACCTCTTTCTTGTAAAAGGACGGTACACCACCACTAGGTAGTGTGTTTGAACCTCCATTAAATACCAAAAAGTACAGTTAAACAACAATTAAATACAACACCAAACATTCATCATACTAGTGATGGGTGTGATGTAGTTGGGCGTAGGATGATGGTTAGTCATAGTTGGTATGAACTTAATTGGACAAATACAAACTTTTTATAGTTCAATTAGACATATTACTGCACATCCACATGGAATATAATAGGCATAGTAGAATCTTGGTATTTATTACCATGAGTACTTCTGTTTGGTAGAGTTCCTCCAAATGGCATGTTGCTACTACCCCATAGGTTCCCACTACTGAAGTCTTTGTTTGAATTTATTGCCTTTTTGGTACTGATCCCTTCAACATGCAAGACACAAAAACAGACACATGAATCTAAAGTTACACAAAAATAATCTGGCGAATATACACTGCTCCAAAGATTAAGGGAACACTTAAACAACACATCCTGGATCTGAATGAATGAAATCTTATGAACTACTTTCTTCTTTACACAGTTAAATTTGCTGACAACAAAATCATACAAAAATTATCTATGGAAATCAAATGTATCAACCCATGGAGGTCTGCATTTGGAGTCACACTCAAAATTAAAGTGGAAAACCACACTACAGGCTGATCCAACTTTGATGCAATGTCCTTAAAACAAGTCAAAATGAGGCTTAGTAGTGTGTGTGGCCTCCAAGTGCCTGTATGACCTCCCTACAACGCCTTGGCATGCTCTTGATTAGGTGGCAGATGGTCTCCTGAGGGATTTCCTCCCAGACCTGGACTTAAGCATCCGCCAACTCCTTGACAGTCTATGGTGCAACATGGGGTTGGTGGATGGAGCGAGACATGATGTCCCAGATGTGCTCAATTGAATTCAGGTCTGGGGAATGGGTGGGCCAGTCCATAGCATCAATGCCTTCCTCTTGCAGGAACTGGTGGCACATTTCAGTCACATGAGGTCTAGCATTGTCTTGGATTAGGAGGAACCCAGGGCCAACCTCACCAGCATATGGTCTCACAAGGGGTCTGAGGATCTCATCTAGGTAGCTAATAGAAGTCAGGCTACCTCTGGCGAGCACATGGAGGGCTGTGTGGCCCCCCCCCAAAGAAATGCCACCCCACACCATAACTGACCCACCGCCAAACCGGTCATGCTAGACTCGCAGGGGTGTCAAACTCGGGTCCTAGAGGGCCGCTGTCCTGAAGGTTTTCAATGTTTCCCTGCTCCAGCACACCTGATTCTAATGATGGGTCGTTAGCAGGCTTCCACAGAGCTTGATGATAACCCATTAATTCGAATCAGGTTTGCTGGAGCAGGGACACACCGAAAACCTTCAGGACAGCGGCCTTCAAGGACCGGAGTTCGACACCTATGTGCTAGAGGATGTTGTAGGCAAGAAAACGTTCCACATGGCATCTCCAGACTCTGTCACATGTGCTCAGTGTAAACCTGTTTTCATCTGTGAAAGGCACAGGGTGCCAGTGGCGAATTTGCCAATCTTGGTGTTCTCTGGCAAATGCCAAACGTCCTGCACGGTGTTGCGCTGTAAGCACAACCCCCACCTGTGGACGTCGGGCCCTCAAGCCACCCTCATAGAGTCTGTTTCTGACCGTTTGAGCACATGCACATTTGTGGCCTGCTGGAGGTCATTTTGCAATGCTCAGGCAGTGCTCCTCCTTGCACAAAGGAGAAGGTAGCGGTCGTACTGCTGGGTTGTGGCCCTCCTACGGCCTCCTCCACGTCTCCTATTGTACTGGCCAGTCTCCTGGTAGCGCCTCCATGCTCTGGACACTACGCTGACAGACACAGCAAACCTTCTTGCCACAGGTCGCATTGATGTGGCATCCTGGATGAGCTGCACTACCTGAGCCACTTGTTTGGGTTGTAGACACCGTCTCATGCTACCACGAGAGTGAAAGCACTGTCATCATTCAAAAGTGACCAGAATATCAGCCAGGAAGCATAAGAACTGAGAAGTGGTCTGTGGTCACCACTCCCATAACCAGTGCTTTATTAGGGGTTTCTTGATAATTGCCTATAATTTCCACCTGTTGTCTATTCCATTGGCACAACAGCATGTGAAATTTATTGCCAATCAGTGTTGCTTCCTAAGTGGTGTGTTTGATTTCACAGAAGTGTGATTGACTTAGAGTTACATTGTGTTGTTTAAGTGTTCCCTTTAGTTTTTGGAGCAGTGTAGTTATATAACATACATGTATTTGGCCAACAACACTATAGTACAGACAGGAACATTTTCTGTATTTTGTACCTGGTAAATATCTTGACTGCTTCAAGTAATGCTGTTTGGCTGAGGCGGTCCTAGAAGGCTCCTGATAAGACACTGTCTTATTCAGATTTAAGGGTGAGTCATCCTTGCCATTAGGATGGCTGAAATCCAAAACATTTCCATACCTGGATGTGAATATAAAATCACTCAATTCTATCTGACAAGATAGAAGACATCAGGACAAAGCTATCAAAATATATCTCAGCTTTCAGATTTCTTTCCATTTTGAATAGAACTTGTATTCATTCATTTCCATGTCAACCTCCCCTTCCCGTGACACATGGTCTAAATAATTGACACCCCTCACCTGCTCAACATGTCCTCTCTTCTCTTCTCAGTGCAGAAATTGGTTTTGCCGAGAACACTGAGCGATGTTAGCTCGGTGTCGTCAAAGTCGTCCCAGTCGTCCCCTTTCCGGTGGCTGGTACCATGGCCCCACCGTCGTCGGCTGCCTTTAGACTTCAGTTGGTAGGTCATTAAGTTGGCGTTCTCAGACTCCTGTGCCAGTTAGAAAAACTTTATCTGGTAACATTTTACAATTAAGGAGGCAATGATTGTAGGAGGCAAGCCTCATTTGTTTCAAGCTCACCTGGCTCTGCATGCTCTTGTCAACAATATAAGGTAGATGGACCTGTAGAGCTCCCTCTGTCTCCTTCTTCACAGGACGGTCAGGCTGCTCTCTCGCCAGATCCAGGTGCCTTTGGTACATTGGGGCCAGGATGGGGGATGGGGATGGAGCAGACTGGATCTGCTGAAGAGGCCTGCATGGCACGCAGCGCTGATTTGGTAGTGGCGGCTGGGGAGGGGGCACCAGTTTGAGCAGCAGTGGCGGATGTTGCATTGGTTGCTGTGAAAGTGGGGGTGGGTGTGATGCTAGCGTGGCTGGCTGTGGTCTGCCCTGCTCCAGGATCTGCTGGGGGGTGCCCAACACCTGACCCACATAGAAGTAGGAGTATCTGAGCGCCTATAGAGGGGAAAGTATTCATGTATACTGATTCATACCTCAATTTATACTGCAACCTTATACAACATGGCTTTATGATAGCTACCTGTCCAGACGCAGGCCTCTTTTTGGGGTCCCACTGAAGTAAGTCTCTCATGAGGTGGATGGCCTCTGGACTGGCATTGGGGATCAGACTCCTTAGGTTGCTGGGTACACACTGAGGCCAGCGGAAATTCATGGCTGCTGCCAACTGATAGCCTTCAGGCCAGTCATTCTAGTTTCCATGATAAAATATGTCTGCAAGTTAGTTTAGTTATACATCTATACAAATATTGTATATAATATATATTGCATATATATATTGTATATAATATATGTATAAATAAAATTTATTTATTTATTTACATGCCTTCTTTGGTGTTCCCAAAACTTGGCAGATTTTAAAGATGGTGTCCACCTCACTAGAGCCTGGAAATAGAGGTCTGAGAGTGTAGAGCTCGGCCATGATACAGCCCACAGCCCACTGGTCAATGGGCGAGCTGTAGGAAGTCGACCTGAGGAGAACCTCTGGAGCTCTGTACCTGCAACACAGAATAGGGTAAGAGAATGGTAGAGATACAAGTTTTTGCTAAAAGCTGTCAAATGCTTTTATTTTATTGTGGTTCTAAAAAGCTTCAGGCTTGTCATAGTATTCTTTTGTATACTTTAGAATAAAAAATGTAGATGCCGACATGTAATGAGGTTGTAGGAGAGCCGTCACTGATACGTAGTAACCCCCTTCGCTGGGGGTGCCAAAACATTTTTTCCACAGCACAGTCTTCAAAACCCCTTCAAGTTGGCATAGAGGAAGATGACATACAACGGTGATTAGAAACACATGAACACAAACACTGACTCACCATCTAGTGGAGACGTAATCTGTATATGGGGGTCGGGATCTAATCTCCCTAGCCAGGCCAAAGTCAGCTATCTTCACCAGCTCTGGGCCCATGCAAAGAAGATTCTCAGGCTTCATATCCCTGTGAAAGAATCCTGGAAGAGGAATGATTGCCACTGAAAACATGTAAAGATTTGCAGGACTCACAATCAAGTTGGGGTAAACATACCATGTTTATGGATGAATGCAAGCCCCTGCAGAATCTGGAACATTATATTTCTCACTGCGGATTCTGGAAATAGTCGAGTCCTAGAGAAAGTAACAGTAACATAACCTAGTCATCCTCAACTACAATAGTGATCTATAACATATAGAGCAATAATATCTTTTTACGTATGGGTCTACCTGTCTTTCATGAGTTGATACAGGTTCTCCTTCATATACTCAAACACAAAGTATAAATGGTCATTCTCCCGTATGACCTCCTTGAGTTTAACCACATTAGCATGGTTGAGTTTTTTCAAAGACTGCAGAACAAAAGAAACCAAGTCAGACACCATGGTATCTTTTACATCCATCTTATGTATAGAAACTAGAATGAGAATGACAGAATACACTTGAGAATAGCAGTTTGGACTAATTCTGTGAAACGGAACATAAATGAGATTTTCTTCATGCCAAACTACATTCAAAAGCTATATGCTTTTATGTGAAAAACAGATCACACTGAGTACATAGAAGGACAGCCATTGCTGCAGTGGATGTTTATTTTTCCAGAACATGATATAAAACCAGGACAGAATACAGTGGAGGGGCTGGAGGTGAGAGACCCAATTAGCCCATGCATTTGGAATAATATAGGTTTGACCATGCCATACTTGAGTGAGGGGGAAAGCCTTGATAGGATATCTTTGGTGGTACATGCTATCTTTAAAAAAACATTGAGGACTAGCTCACTATAATGGTGTTTGGCTGCTTTCAGATTTAAAGTATAGGCATATCTTGGTTGGGATCTACGTCAGGGGAGAGGAGCTAGACAGTTCAAATCCAAGGCCACACAAGAGTCACCTTCCATTCTTTGAGCTGGCTCTGTGGTTCTGATGGAATTTAGATTATGGTACATTCTGAACAGGTGTTGACAAGAGCAAATGACAGTAAACAGACATTAGATAATTAATAAAATGGTACGGTTATATCAATGGCGTTGTTCAAGGATGAATAGACACAGAAAAAAAACCTTTTCATCAAATGATTTCTCTAGCATGGATTGTTTGTTTGTATGTGAAGGAATGTTCTGAGAAGAAAAACTTACTTTAACCTCTCTGAGGTTCATACACTCATCCCAGGAATAGAACTTCCTCTTCATCCTGAGACAAGCAGACACAGGTATTAACACTTCGTGAGCTGCGATGGACAGTTTGAATTATACAGCCAAATTAAGTAAACCAACAAGATATTGCTCTCTCCTCAGTAATGAAGGAGGCACTTCAATCTGCACACACTGATGGCTGCCAACATCTGTCAGGCAAGCTGTCATTTTAGCAACATGTGGAGGAGGAAGTGGCCACGAGAGAATAACATTTCCATTCATGTGGAATCCTAGTGCTAGCATAATAGTCCTAATGAAGGTTTTAGAACTTTTCAAGATGAGCAGTAGCCATTTCATTGACATACAGAGAGAACAGGGTGATTGCAGTGTGTCTGCAGTAGATAGACTGATAGAAAGACAGACAGTTGTTGGTATATCTTAATAAATAATCCCTACCCTCCTAGTTACTCACTTCTTTATGGCGACAAGCTCCCCTGATTCCAGGCTTCGCCCAAGGATGACCGAGCCATAAGTGCCATCCCCAAGCTGCCTGAGCGTAGTGTATCTATTCATGGTGAAACGGTCTTTACTCAGCAAACTGCAGATGAGGATGGGCTGGAACAAGGAGAAAGAGGGAGAGATGGCCCCCACCTGCTGCTGAGTGCAACCAGATCTTCCTGTGACAACAGCAGTGGACCGCAGGCAGGGTTGAAGGATTCATGTTGTCAGGGGCTTGCTTCCACCTTGACAGCACAAAAGAGAGGATGATGGGTCTATCATTGGTCCTTTGTCGAAGTTATCTGAAGTCTGCATACTAGCAATCCTCTGGATATGTGGATTTGAAAGTATTTAGTTGATCAAAGACCTTTTCTCATTTGCACCCATTCACGATTGTGCACCTTTTAATGGAAAAGGATGGAACATCTTAGGATGGATACAGTCATTAGCCAAGCACGAGAGGCTAAGCTACTACTTACTGCTAACCCCTCCTTACCAAGACACATCTTGTGCGACCCTGCCCCAATTGTAACACCAATCTAAGCGATGCATGACAAACAACACTCACCCTGAGCGCTTCCATTCGGTAAACAGACATTGTAACACTGGATCACCTATCTTTCAACTTAAGATAATAATATCAACTGGCCTTTTCTCAGCACCACAACAAATCACAGCAAAACGAAAAATGATTTTTGCTCCGACACTAATAGGTATCATTGTTTTAAATAACCTGGCCAATACGTAGTCACATGGTTTAGCCGGCGAACGTCGAGAATACTCGTTTAATAGAAAACTAGCATGCAAGTTATATACCTGTTCGTATACATTATTTTCTATTATAAAAACTATCGAGCCAACGTGCTACTTCATACACGTCTCATGCTCTGATAAACGCATTGGGGCTTGGACTTCGTATTACTTAATCAACCCGATTGACCGCGGGAGAACTCGGGTGTCATTAACGATGTTACTACTCTACACCGGGAGAGGCAATGAATCAAACATAATTACAATGTGAACATTTTGCTAAAAGAATCAGTCTTTCTCATTTTTGTCGTGAAATAGATATGAATAAGTATGTGTAAAACATTTGATCATTTATGGATGATTTGGTCAAAACAAGGTATATCACGTGACTTAAAAGCGTCAACGGCTTATTTGTTTTGACTTATTCACAAAGCATGGTCTCGTCCGACTAACAGGGGCGGAGTGATTCACGTCAACATTCATGTGATTGGAATCAACACTTATGTTTAAACGAGTATTGCTTTGACCAAATTAATCTTAGATAAAAAATATAATTAACATTTTGTAATAACAATATCTGAAGAGCTCCACCTGTAGCCGACAGTAGACGTGTGGGACAACCAGTGACAGTTGGAGACACCGCCGTGCAGCCCAGAAACAACTAACGACTTTTACATTTCTCTGCTTCTTGTAAGGCTGTTGCCACAGCTAGAGGCGAGTCATCGAAATGGCTGCGTTTCAGCGATCCCGTAAATTTGTCCGTTCTGTTGTGCGTTTCTCTGACCGTGATCTTGTGAGCCTCATTTAAAACCACCAACCAGAAGAAAAGAAGAGCTTCCAAATAAGCCAAATGGTCCGTAACATAATTCTTTTAAGGCTAGAGCTAGCTACTATATTGTGTTTGGAACTTCGTACAGTACAAGGTAGCACTAGCCATTAGTTGTCTGCTAACTGTCGGCTCAGTATGGTGACTTGACAGGACACGCCCACAGGCTAAGAAGTTAAAATGATCGAGAATATCAGTGACTTTAAATAGCCTATGAAGGAAATGTTTTTGAAGTGACAGTCATTTTATCCGCTCGTAAGTGTGTGTATACCAGTGGCAAATACCAAATTAAGACCTGTTCGCTAGTAGTAAATACTTGAGTTATAAATTGTAATAGTTGTTGAAATTACTCACTTCAGACACTAGCTAACATTGAGCTTGTTACCCTTAAATAGGTATTTCGTGTGTGGTATTTAGCCGATATAGATGATGTGGAAACACAAGAATGTTCTGTTTACAGGCCGAAGGAAAGATAGATGCGAGTATTGTGTTGGAGGATGAAGAACATGGAACTTCAGACGACACCAGTCTCCAAGTTAGTAAATTATTGACAGTGACAGGTTGAAATGCCAACAAGCTTGAGATTGCATATGCAACTAAGTTTAACTAGGTAGTCCTTAGGTAAGCCATGCAGTTTTTACAATACTACCTGTGTTGTGTGTGGTTCAGGTGGAGCTTAATGTGTTCAGAGCCCAGTGGATGTCTGAACTGATCCCCAGTTCAGGTGCTGGCGTGCTGAGCAGAGGACAAATGGCAGCTGCAGACCTGAAAAGGAAACAGGAACTTTTGCGGGAGGAAAAAGTATGTAGTGTTGTCACAATACCATAATTTGGACCTCGATACTGATACCAAGTATAATATTGTGGTACTCAACAGTGAAACAATATTCATGATTAATTGAAGTGGGTTTGACAATGGTTTCGTCATTTATTTTCAATTCTAGTTTCTAGATTCTAGTTTTTTACAGTGTATATAGAAATGTAAGCATAAATAAAATTCCCCGACCCGGTGGTTGAAACCCTAAACCCCTGCCCCCCTGTGCACTCAGTGTAAGAGACAGTTGTAAAGAATAAACTGGTTATAAATAGGCTATTGACAACCATAAAATAATGAATTCAACTACATTTCTAGGTGCTTTGGAGTAAATCTTGTGCATAACTGAGATGAGTAGCCAAAATAACACTGAATGGTCTGCTTATTGTACAGTGCAGTAGGTTATAGTTTATTTTTGCCAGAAACTGGTATAAATAAACTAAAACATAAATGACCGTCTGAACAAGAGAATACTCCTTTAGCGCTGGGCTTAAGAGCTAGGCTCCTTAGGAGCTAGATGAAACATTTGTTGGCCTTAAAAATCAATAAGTAATAGGCTACGTTGCAAATTAAGTTAATTTAAATGGTAAATATAGCTATGTAAAAATGTTAACTAACTAAGTAGATTGAACTAAATCTACAATATTTCCCATCAAGGGTAGGGGTAGGGCAAGCTATTTTAATACATTTGTAACCAGCTCAATTGTTAAAGGCACTTCGTCGGTTAAAGATTCGCTTCCCTCATTTGAAGGGGTCATGGAATGATTTTATAGGATATTTCACTCTGTACGTTAGGTCTCTGAATAGGGTATGTAACATTGGTTGGGATGAGTGAAATGAGTACCACTCGTGTCGATGAATATATTTGTACTGGGGTCTGTAAGTAGTAGAAGACACTTTGAGAGGAGCAGTTACATGAGGGACCCCTCCCCCAGAGATGGTGAAAGAGAGCAGCAGAACATAGGCTAAACACTGTCATACAACAAGAAAGTGTAGTCAACTTGTCAGAGTTGAACACTAATGTAAATGTCAGTTTAAGCAGAGGTAGCCACAGGACTGGAGGACTGAACGGAGCATCATCACAGGCAGGTGGTTGGATATACAAAAATGGAAGGGACAGCAATTTAGTAGCCTGGCTCTGCCATCCTACGTACTTCTGCTAAATTGTGATTAACCTTCTGAAGTAGGTCTGGAGCTTGTATATTCACTGGAGTGGCTCAAAACGATGACGTTGATGTAGTGCACTAGTTTTAATTGTAGTTCTGTAATGGCGGTGGTAAAACATGCAAGTGAAGCCATATGGTCCGTTGTGGCAACAGTACCGAATATCCATGACTTAAAGTTGGAGCAAGAAGAGTTTTGTTGGTGGTCATAATTTGCTCTACTTTGACCGTGATAATGATAACAGTAAATTTAGTTATTCTCGCGATGAGCAGAACACTTTTAACCTCTTTGTGTACTCGTGAAAGAGCATGGTTAGTGTGTCAGTTGTACATATTGTTGTAGATGTGTTGTGATTAGTTATTTTCTATAAAACTAGCTGTCCTAAATAGAAGAGCACAATCACATACTTAAAAGACTCTATTTAAGGTATAAAAGATGTGATAAGACATCGTGTGAAAAGGTAAGGTTTACCTCTGCAAATGGAGCAAGAATATTTGTTACTTGTTTAACATCATTATACACAAGTATAATTAGTGTATGGATGTTTGTTTGTTTGTTTACATTTTGATTATTATTGTCTGTAAATAACACAATAAACAGTTTAAGCAACATTTACATCAACATTCCAAGTAGGTGTTCTATGACAGAGCTTCAAAGCTGGACCATTACAAACCAGCCAAGTATCTGATTAAATTTCTACAGCCCCCCGGTCTTTCAGGCTGGAATGCATCCATTCCCAAAAATAAATTCAAGTTGAGCACAGACAGAAAGTTCCTGTAAACGTTAGAGATTTTCTTGTAGGATGTGGAGTTTTAGAAGGTGTGGAGTCTCTGTCTCTCTTGTCAGTGGAATAGTCTCCTGTCTGTTCCCGTCGTCTCCTCGTTCTTCCACATCTGAAAAATATCCGTATTGCGCAGTAGCCTGGTAGTCACTGCACTGCACAGGCGGCTGACCCCAAATGATCGAAGCAGCATTTTGTGAATGATTAGTTTTTGTGAATACAATTAAATTTGACATCTTCAAATACTACTCGGATCATTCCAACTTGTTGTTTAAAGCCTGAGTGGCTACATTCTGGCTTATGACCTACCTTGTGACCAAACGTTAGTGATTGGTTATGGCAGATCCAGAGTGGCTACGCCACAGTAGTAGGACCTTGAAATGAGCTTTTGTTTGGATTGAGAGCCATTCTAGAGAGATGAGAGTAGATAATTAATCATATTTTCTGGTTCTGATTAGTAGTCTAGCAGCAGTACTTTGCACTGTTATAGAATTGTAGTATGTATGTACAAGGTATGTTTAATAGTGGTTTAATAGTAGTTTACAATTGACTAGAATTCTTGATACGATAGAGATTAGTTTGACCTCAATTTTAAATGATTTAAGTGGGTTTGAGAGTAATTTGACTTACAATGGTTGTGTCTGTTGTTCAAGATACAAGCTGTGTTATAAAACGAGTTGATGCAACAGATGATGGATTAACGACAATGCTTGTTTGTTTAAGGCATTTGACCATCTTGCAGGAAGTAGATTGTTCGGGGTTTGAACTTCCTGCATCCTTCCAATCTATAAGTATGACCGGATGGGAAAGTTCTTGAAAGAGTCAAATGGAGACATATAGTAGGTTGCTATTTAAGAGGCTGTGTGATTTTCTTTAGCTACAGAGACTATCGTTTATTGATCTTTTTTAAATATCATGACTCAGAATGTGGGGTCTTATCACTTTGGGGGGAGTAGCTTTCGAAAATCAGGTTTACGGCGGTATTGTCTTAAGAGAATCTGACAGAAGTATGGTGATTGAATGACTGTTTGGAACTGACCAGATGTGACCGGTCTACATAGGACAAGATACGTGATGCTATCGGATATTACTCAAAAAACTTTCAGTAGTATGTGTCAAACAGTATAACTGGTCACAGAGAGCTTTTTTGATAATGTACTGCACAGAATAAATAATTGTTATTAATCCGGCATTCTAAGTATTCAAGTAAACAGCCTCTTCTAAACTTCCTCAACAGCACCAGCTGTCATTTTTCATGTAGCTGCTTGAGAGGCCAGAGAATAACATACTACAGTAGTCCAGTAGTGCTGCTGGTTCAATACTAACCAGTTCCAAAGCTGTATTTGGGTTGTGTAACAACATGTAGAAATGTTCTGTGTGCCTCCAAGGATCTGGCATAGGTAAATTTACTCGCAATTTCCCATGTGAGAACTAGATCTAACGTATGTGAGTAAAGATACGTGGGTTTTGAGACCACCTGTGCAAGGCCAATGGAATAAATAAGAGCAGAGAAGGTAAACTAACTTTTTACGTAAATGACCAAGAGTGAACACAAATATAAAAAAATACATACAGTCAGGTCCATAAATATTGGGACATCGACACAATTCTAACATTTTTGGCTCTATACACTACCACAATGGATTTCAAATGAAACAAACAAGATGTGCTTTAACTGCAGACTGTCAGCTTTAATTTTGGGGTATTTAGATCATAATCAGGTGAACGGTGTAGGAATTGCAACAGTTCGCATATGTGCCTCCCACTTGTTGAGGGACAAGTTAAGCAAGTCATTCGCAACCCTGTTTCAACTCTCTTGCACCTTCCATTTTAATGCATCAGATGACTGCTTTCTCTCCATTTTACCTTTTAGTTTAATACAAAAAGAGTGGTTTGCCCCTCGGCCCCCACATTATCAGGTGGATTTTTTTTTTTGAAAATGAAAGGAATCGAGGAAGTTTGGTTGCATTTTATCACAAATATAATGCATTTACAGCCAGCTTGGTCTGTGTACTGTAGAATGGTGTTTAGTAGTTTGAATCATTTCTTCTCCTTGGTTCTTTGTTGCAGCTTGCTGCAATATTACGCTTAGAATCGTTTCAAACTCAAGCCGAGTTTGCAAAGCCTTGCCTTTAACTTGCAGGTGTATGACTTTTTGAAGTGTGTATTGCTGTGCAATTCAACATCTCTGATTCAATTTTTCTGTTTGTTTCAGGCCAAAGAGCTGTTCTTAAGGGCCGTTGAGGAGGAACAGAATGGAGCCCTCTATGAAGGTATGACTGAAACGTAATCGCTTAAGGTAACAGTAACTGTAACAGTAATATGTGCAGTAATTGGAACAGTAACAGTAATATGGTATTCAAGTTCAAACTTCTTTTAAAAATCTATGAGGACCGTGTGTGATATTTTGCTTTTGTTTTTAGCGATCAAGTACTATCGCAGGGCGATGCAGATTGTTCCGGACATCGAGTTTAAAATAAACTATGACTCGGGCCGTGCTGGTGGAAATTTGTAAGTTATATATTCAGTAAAAAGTTTTAAACTTGTTATTTCTTTCTGTGATTTGTTTCCTGAGGTGTTTTGCTCCTGTTAATTGTGTTACTGTGTGTAGGTGGCCAAAACTAAGTGTATATTTGTCCATCACACCCATCTGAGCTTTGTGGACATTCTGTTCAAAAACCTTGGGCTTTGATATGTAGTTTTTCCGCAAACCTTTTGCCTTCAGGAAAGGTTCTCCAAAGGATTTTGGAGTGTGTGTGTGGGAATTCAGATCTAAGAGCATTATAGAGGTTTGGGCTCTGGTGATTAGTCCTGGCCTGTAGTTAGCATTATATATACCCCTATGAATAAAGCAAGGCCCAAAAAGAAATGGTTGCCAAGTTTGGTATGGGAAAAACGAGCTTGCAGATTTCCCTGACCTTAATGCCATCAAACAATTTTAGAATAAATTCTAATACCATCGCAATCAACATCTGTGCACAATTTGATAATACCCCTGTGGTTGAAGTAGTAAATCGCACATCTATGTTCTAACTTCTAAGTCTTCCCAGAAACTGAAGACAGTTAGAGAGACAGTGCAGGAAAATCTACGCAAAATTGAGAGATTTCCATATCTGTAATTTAATTCCCAATTTCTATACACAAGAAAATCAGACATGTCGCTTTTTTCTCATTTCAAAACAATCCATTGCGTGTGAAAAACACAAACCCAGGTCCAATTACGGTAATGCCTATGATTTCGGAATGATAAATAACAATGTACTCTGGGGGAGTGTCCATATCGGCCATAAAGTGTGTACGTACAAAGCAGGGTAAGGTACTGAAACTTGTGTGCAAGTGCTATGAGTAACATTTGATTTTTTGAATATATTATCTATATAGCGTTTGACATTAAACTGTAAGCATTAAATTATCCTTTGAATTAAAATCTGTAAGCCTAAAAAAGTGGTCTATTATTGTCTTCCAGCTTGAAGGAAAATGACAACAATGGTGAAATTGAGGATCTAATGGCCTATTTCCAGCAGCAACTGACCCTTGTAGATGAACGTCCAAAGATATGTCTGCCTGAAATGGAGATGACACAGACGCACATTTCAGGTAGAGATCATAAATCAAAACTGATGGCTTAAACCAGTCTCCACTTTCAGTGTTTTTAGTTTTAACTGGGATGCTACAAACATGATGCATGTATCTCATTGTGCTGCCTAAACATAATTAATCATTTGGTTGGATTTTAATTTTGTCCTTGTTTACAAAATTTTCCCCTGAAGACATGTATTTTTATCTGTCCACAGTGCTACCTCCAGAGGTGTTGATGTATGTCTTCCGCTGGGTGGTTTCCAGTGACCTAGACATACGAGCCCTGGAGCAGCTCTCCCTTGTATGCCGTGGCTTCTACATCTGTGCCAGGTCAGACCAGGGCTGGTACAGAGAAATGCATCAAATTCCTTGCAGAAACACTTTAAATTCCACACCCATCTCAATAATATGTCAGGTTCTCTTTGGTAGAATGGTCGCAGAATGCAAACACTTAAAAACCAACCAACATTCTCTGTTAATCCATAACGGATATCAACATATCAGTCCCTTGAAATAGCATGTGTTTTTTTTAAATGAGGACAGATCTTCTGTCCTCTTGCCGCAATATTACCAACACTTTATTCCGCATGTTACTATTCCACCCCAGAGACCCAGAGATCTGGCGTCTGGCATGTCTAAGGGTCTGGGGCCACAGTTGCACTAAAATGACCCCATTCAGCTCCTGGAGGGAGATGTTCCTGGAGAAGCCACGGGTGTGCTTTGATGGTAAACTCATTTTTAAACGTGTGGTAATTAATGCAATTTCTTTTCAAGGTAATTTAGACCCTTTTTTCAGTGTGCACTCTCCAATGTTCTATTGTAATTCTCGCAGGTGTGTACATCAGTAAAACAGCCTACATTCGTCAAGGAGAGGAGTCTTTGGATGGGTTTTACCGGGCATGGCACCAGGTGGATTTCTACAGGTAGATGGTACATAGGACCTTAACCAACTTTGTGCTGCAGCCATGGGACAGAACGAAAACATTTCATTTTTGAATCTTTGAGTTTATCTTAACCAGCAGCTTCTGTCAAGACCAGCCAACATATTCAACATTTAACATACCACTATATTTCCATTGGCCATTATGATTAGTTGATGAGGTACGTTTAATTGAGTTCCTTTTAATCTGAGACGTGTGGGACACAAAAACCCCTTTTCCACCAAAGCATCTCCAGTTTTGGAACTAGTTCCGTTAAGGATTCTTGGACCCATAGTGCAATCTAGCAAAACAACCTACGTATCGGCCAATTTTGAGTAGGACCATTGTAGTTAAGGATGCATCATCAATGGTGGGCCCTTTTTTGTTTTTGTTAATTATTTGACAACACTTTGACTAGTATGTCATACAGCTTACTTTTGCTCATGCTACTTTGTAGCTTTTCTTGAAACTCAACCAAATTGTCACAACGCATTGGGTTTTGTAAACCTCTACAAAAACCTGCTGTTTCTTGAACCACATTTTCAGGTTCCGAAGCAGGCATAGTTTGGTTGAAATGCTCATAACAAATTAGGTGTGCAAACCGTCATAGAACTCTTTTTGTAGTTGTGGAAAAGAGGTATTAGGTACATGGCCTGCCATCACAGGGAGCATTTTACAAACTGACCCAGACCATCAGAGTTAGTGTAAGCCTTATGTCTCTGGCATTATTAGTATGATCTTAAGAACATGAATGGGTCAAGTCAATTGTAAAGTACATTCAAGACTAAATCAAACATTTGTTACAGATCTATAAAGTGCATTTGGCCGATACATTTAAAGACAGAGGACAGAGGACAGAACAATAAATACAGGAATGAATGGCAATTAAATAATGACACAATTGCAGATTTTTACCTTTAATTCAAGTGGTCGAAAACAAAAATACTGTGTAAGACGATTAGGAATTGCTACCATTTTTATACACCGTTGCCTTATTTCAGGGGCTCAAAAGTAATTGGACAAATATTTATTTTTCATACTTTGTAGAGAATTCTTTCAGGCAATGTCCGCTTTATCTCTGGAACCCATGGACACCACCAAACACTGGGTTTCCTCCTTTGTGATGCTTTTCCAGGATTTTACTGCAGCTGTCATCTGTTGTTTGTTCTTAGGTCCAGCAAGTGAAATGTATTCTCAGTCAGGTTGAGATCAGTTGATTGACTCGGCCATTGTAGAATATTCCATTCTTTAGCCTTAATCTTGTGGCTTGCTTTTGCAGTACATTTTAGGACATGTGGCATCTGCAAAGTGATACACTTTGACTGAACCTGTGCAGACAATATATTCCTATGCACTTCAGAATTAATCCAGTTGCTTGTCTTCTGTGATATTAATGAACACCAGTGACCAAGTACCATTGGAAGCCATGTATGCCCTTACCTCCACTGTATTTTACGGAGAATATGCTTTGGATCTAAGCCTTCTTTATACCTTTTTCTTTGTGAAGTCGTGAAGCAGAAAGAATAATGACATACATCCTTGGAGAATTCTCTCCATTTGGCTGGATGTTGTAAAGGGGTGTTTCTTCACAATGGAAGGGATCCTGTGATGATCTACCACTATTTGTCTTTCTTGGATGTCCAGGTCTTTTTTGTTGCTGAGCTCACCAGTGCAATATTTTTCCCCCTCAATATCAAACTACCAAACTGTTGATTGGTCGCTCCTGATGTTCCTGCCATGGCCTGTTTCACTTGCGCTGAGATCTCCGATCAAATGTTGTAGGTTCATAGCAACAGGTTCCAAATGCAAATGCCGTGCCTGAAATAAATTCCAAAACTTTTACCTGCTTAATTGATGAAGAAATAACAAAGAATAGCCCAGACATGTCTATGAAACAGTGTTTGAGTGAATTGTCCAATTACGTTACGGTGCCTTGAAAAAGGGGACAACATATTATTGAGCTGTACTTTATAAACCCAACCTCAAATTTGGATGTAAATACCTTCAAATTGAACCTGAGAGACTGCACTCTAAGTCTATACTCTTTATTTAACTGCAACTTGAATATTTTTAGATAAACTGTATGTAGCACAAGTAAAAAGTAGGGAACGGATTTAAATGTGTGTTTGTGTTTTAGGTATCTGCGGTTTTTTCCAGATGGCCAGGTCATAATGCTGACCACACCTGAGGACCCCCATGTTATTGTTCCTCGTCTGCGTAGTAAGAACTGCAGGTGCTATACTTTTTGCTTTATCTTATAACTTTTCGTGTTTTGGAAATCACTCACTGAAGCTAGTGCTCTAGTGTCAGCTTTCCCTGAATCATGAACAGATGTCTGTCTGTTCTGTCTGTCTTTCTGCAGAGGAGAGTCTGTCCTATTTGGTCACTATCGTCTGTCACAGGACACAGACAATCAAACCAAAGTTTTCGTTGTTGTCTCCAAGAGAAAGGAAGAGGTGAGTAAAGAGGAGGTGTAATTGTGGCATAGTGTTTAAATCAGATGGTTAATTGATTAGACAAGTTAATGAGGAACAATAAAAGTGATTTCAGTCACCTCCTGTTTGGGATGCTAAGCGATTGGCATTACAGAGCAACATTCCATCTCATCCAGGCTAGGACTATGGTCCTTAAGACTACAACACTGTGGTAGCATTACCCTTTCCTCAAATCCATTTAGTTTTCTCTCCAGCATAAGTCTATTTGTTAGACCAGTTGTCGTCTTTGTCCTTTAATTTATCCCTCCATGCTGTAACTTCTTAAAACAATGATGCCCATTTCCATGTTTCCTCTCTTAAAACAGAGGGTGGCTGGGGAGTTCCAGAAGAACCGGTTCTACAGACGGAACCCAGCACCTGACGCAGAGCACAACTTCCACGTGGGTCTACAGCTGTCCTCCGGGGGGCGCCAGCGCTTTGACAAGCTGGTTTGGATTCACCACTCCTGCCAAATCACCTACAAGTAAAAAATCCCCTTTAATTTAGGAAATGCATTAAGAGTTTCACATGTAATATTGTTGCTGAAGACAGAACTGTTCAATCAGCATTTATGCTGTTCTCTATTTGTATAATAAAAAATGCCTCTTTTTCAGACCAACCGGAGAGACAGTGGTCACATCTTTCGACCTGGACAAGATGTATACTCCTCTTTACTTTGCACGTGTGAAGAGCTACACAGCGCTTTCTGAGCGCCCTCTGTAGGACAGAGATATGCATCACTTACCTATCCAAAAACGATGTCTGCTTGATACTGAGTTTCTGGTTTTCATTAATGCACTATAGCTATGGTATACAACTACTTCCCACATTGTATGTACATGTTCTAGACTCTCACTACAAGGAGGATTCTGCTTCTCTTCTTCTCATTCTGTAGAGACTACAATGCAGAGGGATTAACGAATATAGCTATTTTCATCAATGAATGTTTTTCATTTTAATTAGCATTTTTGTTTTTTGATCTGAAATAAACAGGGCGATACAAAGGGTTGTCTTACAAGTCTGTTTTAAGAGTGTTTCTTGACTTGGTTTAAACGCCCTCAGAGTACTTTGTGGCCTACATCTCCACATCAGCGTACACAACATCCTGCCACTCACACTGCCTGTGCTCCCCATACATTTCTGGGATTTTATCATTTTAAATCACTTGATTTTATAAGCATGATGTAATCCATATTAATATTCTAGGAATTGAGGACTAGAGAGATGGAAAAAGGATTAAGATCAGAAATATTTGATCTGCTGTATAAAAAGGTTATATCAGATTTCCAGAAGGCAGTTTGATGTTAGCTGGTATTACTTTTACATAATGTAGGGTTTCCTTTTGTATTCTGAGTGTTTATGTTCAATGTATCACAAGTTTTAAAAAAGCTAAATAACGATGCCCGCAAAGCTAAACAGTCTGTTGTTTGACTCTAATTCATGTCACATGGTCCTGCTGGGATGGGTACTGCTCCCACTATTCTCTCCCGACATGTACGATAGAAACCTCATCCTGCTTTGTCATAACAGCCTTTTGTCCAATCATGTTGCAATGTTGATCCTCCATAGTGGTGCTATGTTGCTAACCAATAGAGTAAAGCATGGAGGTGGTCTGAGACTTGGTCATGTGACTGCTTTTCTGCATGACTACTGAGAACAACACCAAATACGTTTGTAAAAATATTTAGATTTTTTTATAACAATTTGCAAAAGCTGTAAATGAGTAATTCTTGGGTCACAAAAGTTATTCATTTTTGTAGGCAATCAACAAAATTATATTTTCTACTGAGACTCAAAACAATTCTCTATAATTACTCCTTACAGTTAGTTCTGTCATTCAGTCCATTAATTGTATTAATTTCATTCAGTTTATCTAGTCCCACCTTTAATCAGGCATGATGATTGGACAGTATTCCACCTTAAACTCTTTCAATTTTACAATGGCAGATAATACATTCTTTAATATGACATGCCACTGAAGACCATGGAGAAACATTGATGCTTTATTAGTTCCACTTACAGTGACATAACAAATGCAACTGCCTCCACAAGTGTTGTTAGTGCTTAAAGGAAAGAAAGGAAAGTTGACATATTCCGTTCTACAACAAAACAAAGTACAATCTGAGTATCTGTTCAGATAAGTGTGAATGTATGTGTTGAATTTTCATGTTGCAGCTGAGAAAATGTGAAAATTTAACAAATAGAATCCGATCAGTGTTAAGTGAACAAGGATAAAAATATGGTTGACCCCTGCATGTACTATATAAGGCATATGTGGACAACTATAAGGAATACATTGTGTCAAATGAATTATGTACATCACCAAGACAACATCTCCAAGACAAGGCTTTGGATTCACATTTTCTCCCCAAACAGTCTGATTTAAAAGTTATGGTAAAAGTGATTTGCTCTCCCTCCAGAGCCCATAACCAAAATGAGTTCTTCCATCAAAGCATGGTGAATTGAAAATAATGAGACAAAAACTCCATGGTAAAAAAAGGTTTAGAGTGTAATGGATTCATTAGGATTTCATTTTCATTCCACTGTGTGCATACATATATTAATACTGGGTACATTTGGGTTTCCATCACTGACAAATCAAGTTACCCTCAGTGTGAGAATCTAAACATCTTTTGAGAGGTCACATTATTAAGCATAGAAAAGCTTAGACCTGGAGCATTTCTTTTGTCTATTGGGTGTGATGTTCATGAGTCCAGGATGATATTCTTCACTTTCAAAAGAATATATGGCACTATGAACTCAGTGAGTTGTTTTTTTCTATCATGTGTATATGTATTGCATTGATGTATTACATTCAAAAGGAGAAAACAACAGAGACATGATCACGTACTGTTGTTATTTTGTGCAGTACTTTTAACACTTTTAACTTGCTAGAACAATGGCAATAACAACTATAACAAAAATGCCATGTACGTGTCCGATTTACAGAATGGATAAAGCTATTATTGCAATAGATTTCTGAAGTAAAGCTCACCTGAGTCATGCATTTACAATGCAAAAATGCAATGTGCACTTGTTAAGACAATAATGCCATATTTATGGGGATTATAGTTAAATATATGAACTGGCATGTCTATATATAGAGAGTCACTGTTTCTTAACTTTTTCTTAACTAACAACCATAGGTTTTAGAGCTACAGTCAGCAATAGGTCCTTTGATTAATAAAAAAGATACTGTGAAATTCAATAAGTACGTTTAGTCAAATCAAAAATAATTTATAGGTATTTGACCTAGGAAGCATCATACCTTAATATTATCAAACAGATACTTTCAAGAACTCTCAAACCTCAAATACTGTTGTTGTTGTTGTTTGGTATTATGTAATATCCTGTTTGCATATGAACGTGGCATACATTGTCTACATTAAAACTGTTTAAACAGGGCTTTCTATGGAAGGTGTGTTAAACTAACCTTTGATTCAATATGAATGAAAACTAGTGTGCAAAATATTGCAGGATTTCCTCTAAAGATAAACATGGCTGTGGCTTTTTTGTCTTTTGTGAATACGTTACAGTAGAATATACTAGACATATACTGTTGAAAAATCCTATATCACCCCTAATGATGCATACACTATAATTGACAGTAATGACCATGGGATTACTCGAGATGCTTCAATCCACCCTCAGTTTTTTGTGTGTAATGGTGGACACACCATTTGCATGTCCATTTGTAGAAGAAGAAGACCCGTTCTGGTATTCCTTCTTCTTTAGTGACACATTACGCTTCTTGTACGTCTGAAACAACACAGATCACACAGGTCCGGCATGTAAAGGCAACAATAATGAGTCTCCTCTGTGATTTGTAAGAGACTATAGCATTTGCTCACCTCAATATAGAAGTTTGAGAAGAGTATTATCAGAGTGACCATGTAGCCTATCTGGAAGTACAGCCAGTGCATTGGGAACCCACAGGGCCATACTACTGCACAGGCTGTCTGGGTTACGGTTAAAAAGAACTGGACCTTGAGGAGAAGACACATTTAATAGTAGACCAATTGTTCTTTTTTTCCTAAACTACCGTAAAGAAAATAGTTTAGACAAAGAATACATTGTTTGTAAGACTGTAAGAACATATTAGTAGAAACATTTGTGTAGAAATTGAGATTTAGAGCCATAAAGAATTTACATCTAAAACAAAATTCTGTTAGGCGAAGCAGAATCAGGCATTCCATAATTCATGGTGTTGTTATAAATGTCAAATATACTTGATGTTATATTGACATAAGTATAGCTTTACACCACCATGACACTGAGTAACGATAGCACTTAATCCCAATAAACACCTAAAGTCCAAAGATCTACTATTTTTTTCATCTTGCAGTACTCTTGTAATTTGTAATTGTTTCTATTTGATAAGTAAAACTCACCAGCTGGCCCTGAGTGATGTATCTCTTCCACCAGAGGTATGGCCTCAAGGCCGGAATAGAAGACAGTCCATAGTAGGAATACATCAGGACATGGATGAAGCTGTTTAGACAGGCACCAAAGTATGCTGGGAACAGCACAGAAGACACCAGGAGAGTCAGTCCCAGTGTCAAAATATTATGTTGCTGGTGATTCTGGAGATTACTGATGTTCCATGTAAACTGCCAGTCTATTTTACAACTTCCTTCAAGAAGACATTCAGTTTTATTCAAGACACTAAAAAGTAGTGATGCACCTTGGTAGCACAAACAGCTACTGAGGTTTTTTCAGTTATCCTGTCAGGCTCTGAGGGTTCAAAATGCTACAGCTAGGCCTCACAAGAAAGCAATTAAGGCAAGGTGAGATAATATAAAGACCAAACTCAAGACAAACATACTGTGTAATCGAGACATTGTAAAGTATAAAGTATAGAGGCTACTATTAAGCTGTTATGTTACTTTTAGTTTGTGTCACATAAAAACCAAATTTATAATGTATGTTTTAGCGGATCAAAGTGATTAAGCTGGTTTAACCAGCCACTGTTTGTTTGTGGACTCAGAAGAGGAGTTGTTTTGAGTACCAAGTCTAGCCATCACTGTGGTGGCTAATGGTGCAGTTGGGGTATAAACACTCACAGTGACCACAGGGGACCCAATTCATAACGAACCACCAGATGTTGAGCATACTGGCGTGGTGGTAAATGTGCAGGAATGTGATCTGATGGTTGTTCTTTCGTAGGATGAAAAAGAAGGTGTCCATGAACTCAATGAGTTTGGAGAAATAGTACCACCAAAGAACATTCATGACCTGAAAGAATGGGAAAAAAGGACACTGCGATACTGCAGCCAAGATTTGGGATTTGCTGAAACACTGTAAACCATTCTTCCTCATAAAAGGTCACATCTCTTTGTGTATAAGTAACACTTGTCTGTAACAAAAAACACTCTTGAATGTTTCAGTTAAAATAAATACTACATTTTTATTTTTCATTTCACAGGAGAACAGTGAAAGAGCGAGTGCCCTTATCATTGAATGTTGCCCCAGAACCCAAAAACAAGCCATCATTATGACACAGCACAGATTAAATAGACTGTCTGGCTCAAAGGCTTATATGGCAGGATTTGCAGGTACTGGCGGTCATAAATTGCATCAGTGGAGTTTACAGTGATTTTGTTCTAGAGTTTATCATCTGTAAAGATAACCAAGACCTCAATACAAATTGAGTAAAAATGGTATCAAAAACCAGAATCAAAGACGTCCAGTCCTTACCTTGTTATCTGCTTCTACAGCACTGTGTGAGTCTTGGCAGTAGAAATTGTAGCTACCTTGCCATACAGCAGTCACCAACTGAGGACAAACAAGGAGAATTAGGCAGGGAGGAATCTCTCTCTCTCCCCCCTCCATCTATATACTCACACATTCACAGTCCTACCTCACACCACATATTTGTTACATTACCCACTCCACAAAGTATCATAGTATGACCTTAAATGTGCTCAAATATATATTTATTTTGTCCACTAGAGGATTAGTTTTAGTTTTAGTGTTTTAAGATGCTCCTTCACAATTCTGAATTCCTTCCTGAAGTCAATTGGAGCTGTATTATATAGTGATCCGGTAGTGTTAATAGTTGTGAAGCACTGTCCACACTTCATTTCGACCACTGCCACTGCAATATTTCAAAGGAGTCTTTGTTCACAATCAAATTTGAGAAGAAAATAGCTCTGCGATCATTGACCATAGCAGAAATATAAGCCTCCAATCTACTTCATATGTCATATGGTTGATTAATTATGTTTGCACCTGGGGATGAATCATAACCAAAGTCCCCCATCATGAATTTAACAATCTCCGAATCAGTTGTTTTCACATAAATCTGTGCATACACCTCCCCAACTGTTGTAAAAGCAGGGGGGGCCCATGCATGGGCAGGACAGGGGAAGATGGGGAGAGTAGGGCCAGGCCAAGCCCTGGCAGATGTGCTCCACTACTCAACTGTGTAATCCCTTGCAGAGGACAAATCAAACATAACACTCTCTATAAGAATTAGTGCACCTGAATACAGCAGAGATTCGGTTATTTTTTGGATTTCTGCTGTTTGCAGGTGCTTTAATTTTCATTGAGACTGTTATGTTTGATTTTTAAGGATCATACATATGCATCTGTCAGGCTTTAACAATAAGTGTTATTCAAGCTGTTTTGCTATTACCAATGTATGCTGCTGACAGGTGACTGTGTCAATCTATTGTCTTTTCAGTTTCTCAACTACTGCAAAATTCGAACATGTCCAGGATACAAATTCTGGATTAAACAATGCTGATTTGAGATATTTGTAATGGATCAAACCCTGCCTTCATGTCCAGCAAATAAATTGACACAAATTAGCCTAAGAGCCAGCGTATTCTCATTCCTAACCAAGTTGCATAGAGAAAGAAAGGTCTATGTTTAAATGAAATGCTAACCTTATTCTAATTCTAGCCTGTCTTTACTGCAACAAATACAATATGGAAAGCCAGCAACACATTCCTTATTCTTCATTCTTACATTTTCAAATGCCCCATATTATAAGCTGGTTTCCATGTGCTCTGGACAGGTGACAAGCAAAGGCTTTGTACTTTGATTTAAGGCAGACAAGAATTTACTTTGTGGCAAGGGCAATGTCACACACAGGTCAGAGAATCATGCCGTGATAGCACAGCCAATCAAATGAAAGGTTACACAATACAGTTGTGAAGAGATGAGTCAACATTATACACATCCTGGTATTTTAGAAGGAGAAAAAATACTGTCAGTGAGTTGCTATCCCATTCGATTTCAGAAGTACCTGCTACATGACTGGTACTGGTTGTAAAAAGAAAAGTAGACATCAGGCATTTATTTTTTACACCTGCACTACTGTAATGCCATCAACAGACTACTCCTTCACCACACCCAACCACCTAGTATGAAACGGACTGACCCATAAAATATATGGCTGTTGCACTGCAGACAAAAGGCTGAGACAAATACAATAGAAAGCATTCAATAAACCATTTCAAAAATGTAGAACTGATATATAAAACTATTTTAATAGCAAGAACAACAATGGAGGTCTTGCGCTCTCGCCTGCCGATTACAGTGCAGATTTGACAGTTGACACAATAATTTTGTTAGATTGCAACTGTTCCCTAACCACTCCCTAATAACATTGTGTTTCTACCAGGCTGGCTTTCGGTGTAAGACGCTACCAGCCACTACTGGTTGATCCTATTCCTCATAGAATTATACATCATAATTAAAAGAATCTGCTGATGTATCTTTGCATCATCACTTTCTTCAATCAAGTCATGTCTCACCCTGATCCAGGATCAGAGTCCGGCCTGATCAAAATAATATCCTAAATGTACCACTGACCTCAGACCAGCCCTCATACTCTGACATGGTCTGACAACATAGAGACAGTGAGATTAAGTTGAAATTAAGTGAGATTAAGTTGTGCTTCAAAAACCTTGAGCGTTGTTTTAGGTCTGTCTGCGGTGTACTTAAGTCTGCCTTGGGTTTGCCTGCCTGCAGAGTTTGATTTTTGGGGCCCATTATTGATTCCATTGTCCAAGGCAAGGCTCATTTTCGTCTAACAGCATTTGCACAAATTAATTGAATTTGTGTTTATCACATGAATAGAGAGAAAGGAATAATGAATTATTATGATGTTGTTTCAAACCTCATAGAACATGTAGAAGGACAGGACTGTGAGTCCCAGATTGTAGACCACCATGACGCCCCTGCATGAGAATGGCTGCCTATGGCTCATAAATTTGGGCCCCATCCACACGATCAGCAGGTACATGACAGTCAGTGCAAAGGTTGGAGTATAGTTGTCCAGTAACAACCATCCCCGCACCCTCTCATCTGAAAAAAGATAGAAGAGTAAAGATGAGAAGAGAAATAGAGTGGATGGGAAACAGAGAAAGAAAATGAGCACAGTAATATCTAGATGGATCATTCCCTCATCTCTTTGTGCACAAATTTACAATAGCTCCTTTTGTAGAAGGCAGTAGGTCTACTGAATAAAGAAGAATATCCAGTGACCACATTGCAGGTATGTTTTGATAATATCATACGTTAGAGAGACAAGGAGAAGCAGCAGGGTATTTGCTCCTAGAAAGGTTGTGTTAGAATCAGAGAGGTGCAAAAAGCACCAGAGCATTCCACTGCACAGGCCATGGAACCTTGGTTCATAGAACCTGAGGCTTCTGTGAAGCAAGTTGAAGCTTCACTGAAGATAACTAGATGTATGTATTTTGTATACAATATAAATAAATATAATATATGTATGGATAATATGTAGATAGGGATTGCAGATCCATATATGTGTGTGTATATATATAAGTATATATATATATATACTGACAGACAGTCAGACAGACAGACAGACTATGTGGTCTTATATATATATATACATACAGTATATATATATATATATATATATATATATATATATGCATACACAAGCACAATCCCAACAAATGCAGACAAGGATGGACTGTATGGACATACATTAGAATACGGCTAATGGAAGATTTTGACATAGCATGCACCTGTGTGCTATAACTTAAACTAAATAAGAAGACATAACAGAACTTTTAACAGTGTGGTTTACTCTACAGTACAACAATTAACTGAAAAATATACATACCCCTGGGACCCATCAATGAGTCTATGTACGTATTTACGTTATGATTGATTGTCTCCATCTCTAACCTGAGCAGACAAATGAGAGCATTGAGAATCCAAAGAGAGAGGTGACTTTATATGTCATGTACTTTGAACCTTGTCAGAGAAACATGAGGTCATTTGGCATCCCTTATCTATTCATATGATGTTGTGTGATATCACAGCAGTCCTTATAAATTAAGAATGCTAACTGTAGCAATGGACAAACAGCAGTCTACGCAAAAAATCTTTACTTAAAAAAAATGCCCTCTTGCAGCACGTTACCTCAATGCTCCACAGTTCAAGTGTGATACTGCAGAAAATGTATGGTACAGCACTGATATGGTAAATCACCACAATGCCACATTTTTTGTATGATGGAGAATTTTTGAATGTTTACAATATATGTAGGTTATACCTATATCCATTTTAACACATGCACAGACCATATAGACAGGTTTAGAGGAAATTCAAAGTCAATCAGAGCTATGACATCCTTCTGATTTCTCTAGCTAATCCAAAGATCGTTCCATTTATGTATGCATGTATGCATCTGTCTGTCTATATATGTATATATACATACATATATGCATACATACACAAACACACACACACACACACACACACACACACACACACACACACACACACACACACACACACACACACACACATACATACATACATACATACATACATACATACATTCATACATACATACATACATACACACGTCATTACATTCATGAAGGGACCAACTTGAACAAATAAGAAAATCATAACCGATCAATTTCACAAAATCATACTGGGCCATTTTTGAACCTTGAACTCAAATGACTTTACATTTTGGTGGCGTGACTGACTGCCCATCGAAAGTGGGCTATGTGCCCGGGTTGATGATTAACATAAATACAGGTTCAAGTCTTGCCTTTCGGGTTCGGGTTCAGGGAAAACGAATCAGGTGAGGGTCAACTCTTTGTTTGACACTGAAACGGCGAAAAGTTACAGATGAGGAAAAGGTAAGGTGATACAAAAAACTCCACGATGCGGTTCAAAGAAACAAATAGTGCAAGCCTTCCCTGGTACTATCTGTATGAGCTATCCGGACCGGCGAGCCCATCATAGACTTTTGGCTTAACTTTTTAAAGTAATTATCAACGTTAGGTTCTGTTTCCTCTCCGAAAAGTTTGTGAATTGCAGGGAAGAATCACGTGAATATATAGGATCTGTCATTATCTACTGTGTTGTTCATTGTCATTATTGAGTTCGCCTACGGTCATGATATCATTATGAAGTGCCAGTACAATGTTCGAATTTTAGTTTCAATTAGTTTGTGTGATCCCCGATAAATGTAATCACCGTTCTTTAAAAAATAGAGCATAAACGTCGCCATGGTTGGCATCATAGAGGTCACCCGACTCAGCATCCTACTTTGCTGTGCGCTTTTTGGCTGCACAAGCGCGACATTATAAATAAAAATACAAACCGAAGCCTAAGTCATGTAATCATGCAAATCTTTGAGATACCTGAATATGGAAAACATAAAGCATAATGTTCTTCATGTTTAGATCAGAAATGTATCATTAAAATTGGTGCTTACCTTTAGAGGATGCGTAACCTTGGCTGCCCGTTTCCACCACTAATGTGTAGCCTACAATGTCTGTGGAAATTGTGGGAGGAACGTTGGCATATGTGTCCTGCATGCGCGGTTAAAGTGACCCAACAGAGAGGTATAAATAAAAAATACCCCATAATCATTATTATAAAGTCCAATACAGTATCTTACTTTACAGTGTTACCAACAACATTATCCTATAATTGAACGTATCACGGGGTTTAACATTTGAGATTTGTACCGATAGTCAACCGATAACTTAAAAACAAAACAAAAAATTCTGAGATTAAGATCCTAATTTTAAAGACCGAACCCTCTGAAATAGAATTATGTCTATCACTGTTCCAGTGTGTGTAGCCAAATAAAAACATAATTAATTACGTGAAGATAAGATTTCATTTAAGGAATTTTACGTAGGCGTATCTATAGAGAGCACGAAGAAAATGGGAACTTTTCTTTTAATACACATTATAATATGTACAGTAGATCCATTTAGATGACGTCATGTTTCACGTTTCAAACGGTGCTAGTTTCCTGAACCTATAGTAGCCCATGATTTAAACAAGTTAGCACTTTTAATTGTAGTTAGGCTACTAGACTTGTTTTAAAATACCAAACGTGTTTTTGTGATACCTGTTATCAAGCATGACTTAAATCGTGTTTTGACGTGACGTTCATTTCAAATAAAATGGGTAATAGTACTGATTTGATTAACGGATGTGAAGTTCCTGTACATTTTAGAGACTGCAGAAAGGGCCGGGGGTCTTCAAAACTAGCCCTTATTCCTGTGGTAGCCTATAGCTACGAACTCTAAATTTATAACTGATGCACCGTAGAGCTCAAAGATAAAACACTCGCATCCTCTAGTGGAGGAAAATATGCGGTTCGGTTTGAATTCGAATGAACTGTTCACTGTTTAAAGCACGGGCTATGGGAGGTTGCTGTACAGATTTATTCCAAGACACACATTTTAAACAAAATGTTTACTTGCGTCTGCACTTCAACATTATTCTACTCTAGGCTCTAATACATTATCAGCACAGCAAATGACAAAATAATCTACAAAGAATTTATCTTCTAAAGGCAAAAAATGATCTGACAAGATGTAGCTGTCCCACAAAATCTGTCTATTAATTTCAGCCATTATTAATGTTTGGGCTAGTGGAAGTGCACTATTTACAAACAACATGATGAAAATCTCACCTAATGTACAACTCAACTACGTTTTGATAATCTCAACCATAAAACGTTAATGTTTTGCTTTTCTTCAACACCAAGTAAAAGTATATGTATACACACACCCACACACACACAACCCCTGATTACTATAACATACCTGTTCGCATCTCTTAATCTATTAAAATAATTTTGGAATTGTAAAAATCTGATAAAGTATATACAACTTCAATACAGACCCACTTGACCATTACAATGCACACATGCAACTCAAGATCTCTCAAAACCTTTTGGACCACTTCATTATTCAGCCACATATTTGGTCTTTCTTCACATGCGTTTTAATTTTTTAAACAATGCATGGTAACACATTCACTCATATCAGTCTAGACCATTATTTTCCCCGTTTGACCGGTTCTCCAATGAGTTCTGGGCACTTCTCTTCTCCTTTTGCAATCCTGTCACATTTCCGAATAAAGTCAAAGTTGATCTTGTCAGTGATGATGCTGTCCTGCTTATACTGAGGGTGGTGAGCAACAAACTCCCTCATCCACTTCGCCATCGTCATCAGTTCACCTACACCAAAAGCAAATATTTATATTAGTATTTATTGTATTGAAAATATGTTGATGAAGCCTAATACACAGGTTTGGGGCTGGTCATTGCTATAATATTCCACTTTTTCCCTTTTTGTGTGAATGAAGAGCATACACCCATTTGCCTTGTCTTTACAATGGCAAAGGCAACAAATGACCAGTACCTGAGGCACGTTTCTTGATGAGCTTCAGATAGTTGAGAATGGTGCATCTGGTGTCAACATCCACCTCCATGTTCTC
Organism: Plecoglossus altivelis; assembly: GCA_036571765.1. Classification (NCBI taxonomy): domain Eukaryota; kingdom Metazoa; phylum Chordata; class Actinopteri; order Osmeriformes; family Plecoglossidae; genus Plecoglossus; species Plecoglossus altivelis. The sequence continues at coordinate 4,070,885 of BROE01000016.1, forward strand.
TAGATAGCAGTTCAGGATGGGGATCAGCCCCTGAAATATTCCTTCCTAACGAGTGAATAATAACAAATAAGACATTTATATATTGTCTGTTCAAATTCTTCAGTTTATTTTATCAAGAAAAACGTTTTCAAAAATATCCTTATATAAAAAGCTTTTAATTTTTCTACCTGAATACCAATCACATGACATCTGAATGTTCAAGCAAGAAATGTGAACATGAATAGAGGTGCCTACCTTTCCATTAATGATGGTGTCAATGCTCATCAGTGTGTACATCTCCCCATCGGCATCTATATCGAAGCCATTCTGCGCTGCAGAAGTACCATCAACTGGGTTGCATCCTGTAAACATGCAAATATGACATCTCAACTAGCGTTAGACAACGCAAATGTAGACAGTTCCTTAAAATGAGAACTTTAATCAAGCTTATTTTTCTCTACTGAAAAAATATGACCTTTAAAGATGTCCTTCCGAAAGTAGAACATGCCCTCTTTGACTGCATTCCTCTTCTGTGCAACTTTCATGTTTTCGTCAACCTAATTCACAGAGGAAAATCGCATAAATCTAACTACATCTGACCTAAGCTACAACTCCTATATATATGATATGGATTTAACAATTAACCAGTTTCATGTCTTTGAAAGCTTTTATTACAAACTAAAACAAATCAATTTAAGTAGATTCAATACAATTATGACAGCACACCTTTGATAGGGGGATGAGGAAGTCCAGTTTATAGGACAGGATGACCCTGGTGAGCAGAACCACGAAGACAACGTATGCAGAGTTCTCAAAATCAGTCAGCTGAACCTGGAACAAAAATAAATTATATACATTATAGACACTGACAACAGTTTAGAAAGATTATATAAAATAGGAAGTGCTTTAGTGAAAATAAACTATATTAAAACAAAGCACAATCCATTTTTCACAGCTCTACACATAAAAACCTAATATTTTTAATGCTCTTAGATACAGAACCAATACAATTCCTTAAATACTTATGCTATATATGTCAATAGAAGGTGTTGGTATAACTACCTCCATAGGGCGAAATTCCACTCTCCAGCCAATGTCTGAGTTCGGAGGAGGAGGTTTAAACCTCATAGTCTGCCAGTTTGTTGACTGGAGGCTCTACAAGGAAGATGAAATATCGGGTATCATTTAGAAACCAACAATTCCACTGATCTAATTATAATTCCAAGAATCTGTCTATCACAATTTTTGTTTCAAATCTTTGGGAATCTTGCTCAGTGCCGTGCCACATATGACAATGTTTGGACAATGTCACAAATTGTTGGTTAAAAGCTGTTGGTCAACAAACAAATTGATCTTAGTCTTTGTTACCCTTAAATCCCCACTCCATAACTATGATTATGGTTCCTGAAAAGCTAGTACCTTGGTATGATACCAGTACCAGTATACCGTGTAACACTATGAGTTAGCTGACCTTCAGCAGCTAACGTTAGCTAGCTACCCAGATAACATTATACAGCCCAGCTAACCATTGCAGTTGAAACTGACAAGGTTGTACAGTCAGTCTGTCTGTCTAACAAGTAGAACAAGGAATCAGTCATAGTCTAATAGTCACATAATCACATAATCCATTATGTTTGTGTTACAACAGATATCAGCAGCAGATATCGGGTTGGAGCAGTTGCTAATTTAGCTGTACCTCAAAGTGTTCAGACTCATTTTCATCATCCAGATGAATTTTTTCCTGGAAAAGTGAAAGTGGGTCCCGGATGAAAAGGTGGGCGATGTGTTGTGCCAGCAATTTGTCAATCCCTAAGAAACACAAAACAAACTTGACATGACTCACTTCATAAATAGAAACATTTAGGACTTTTGTATTACTAATACAATATTAGTGACTGTGGGTGGCATTACCTGCATCTAGAAGCTGTTTATTTATCTCCTCATCTATGGTGAGGTCTATGTCATTGTACTTTTCACCACAGCTGGAGAGGTAGCTGTCGATTGAATCATATCTTGATTTCAAAATCCTGTATTTGTTGTTCTTCAAAGGCTGTAAATAGAAATAAAATGTTTACATTTACACCTTTCCAAATGCAAAATCTATCAAATAAATAATCAGGCGCAAGCCCCTCCTCATTATACATACAATTCAGGAACGCTAGTTTGATATCAGCTTTGGTACGTGACATCTATCGTTAACATGAGTGAGTAAAAATACATAAATAACTTGTGCGCAAATCGTTTTTTGAACTTTGTATACAATAATATTTGGACTCATGTTGTTATGTTTGAGTCAAATAAAATTATAGGTTGGCCTATTATTTAGAAACGTTCTTTAGTTCTGTAATGTTTTCTTAAGTCTAACTTCATTGTTACTAACCTGCTGACACCTAGACTTTAGTGTGTGCACTGCAGTGGCTATATAGCAAACACAATAGCGTACGAGCATGGAATTCTGCAAGCAGTTTGTATTTTCAGTTAAACTTAGTTGATTATAGAAGCGTTTATTGCGATTTATTTTTCCAGGATTATCAATCTAACAGTATGCACTGACTAGTAATTAAATAATTAAACAAATTAAAATCAAAAGATTTTCATTGGGGCACAGCATATATTATACACTGGTGCACTAGGGCTGTCTCCAACTAACATTTTCTTTGGTCAGCCAAAACACGACTAACCACCGACTAATCAATTAATCTATAATTGAAACTTTTTTCACTTTAAAATGTCACAATGTTTTCCATCAAACCATTTTTAAATATGCTCAGACTTAATAACCTTAATCATGTATATATTCTCAGACTTAATAACTCAATAACCTAGGGAGTCCAGGGTATTTCTCAATAACCAAGAAAGTCTGCATCTCAATTTGTTCTCTATCCTTGGGGTCTTGCATGACCGTTCTCACAAGGAGGCTTGTTAAAATAATAATTATAAACAGCCATAGTTTGGCTAACAACTGCAAAGGTGTTTATGCGCATTGCAAAACCCCCAAAATGCAGATTAAGAAAGGGGAAAACAGTAATGCTAACTTTAAATATGTAGTTTATTATTTTTTATTATATAAACATTTCTTTAATACAGCAATGGCGACACGAGGGAGTCAGATCTCACACTGCCATCAGTCAACCAAGGGCATGTGGCCAAACAATCGACTAGTTGGTTGAGCGGGGACGTCCCTGGCAATAATAATTTGAGAGAGAAATGTGGCTTGCTGTAACATTGACAAACACCGTAATCAAACGCTTGAAAGAAAACGGAAGTTTAGTGTATATATTCAGAAACCTTTAAACGCAACTAGTTTTTGTTGTACTTTTAATTGTACTCTTACAAAGCGTGTTCACAGCAGCGACGCGTTGCGGCCGACAAAATGCTTTCCATTCATTTTCATTGTAAACAAAATTATTGGGGTATGGCGCAGGGTCGCCAATGTTGTTGGTACTCCTGGTGGGGTTATGTACTTTTAAATTAATTTGTAACACACCGTAACGGCTAGCTAGGTATCCCCGTTGGCGGCGGTAGCTACATGACTGATTCCATGTTTACACTTTATATTTCACACTGAATAAATTACAAAAGACACAAAAAGGTTTTGTGAGTAGTGGATAAGATCATGCCACATCTAGCTAGAGTATGGGATTTCTTGCATGTGTGTAAAAATGGTTTCCAGACACTATTAGTGGTGTTCACATCTGATCACAAACTCTAAGATTTAATATTTCACTCAATAGAATACAGCGGAAAAGAGCCCAAACTAGTATGTATAGTCGATAACATGGTGCTAGCCAGAATAAAGTGTTTTTGCTTAATGTGTGAAAGTTGTATTTTGATTGTCATGGCTAGACCTATGTCTGCACACTATGTAATGACTTTAGAACTACAACTCTGCATTAACCTGTCTGGCATGCCCCCGAGTGTGGTGCACTATAGGAAGGCAAGCGATGGCAAGCGATTTCTGTCACTGCAGTGGGCACGTGCTGTTAGTCTACATTACATTCCTGATCTTACCTCCAGGCCTCTCTCCTCCTGAGTCCGGTCGTCCACAGAGGCAGATATAACTCCCCAGCGACAGTCTATGTCTGACACAAACCCCCTGTAGAAGGGTGACGCAGCACTTAAGGCCATCTGAAAATACAGGAAGACAGCAAGCTTTTTAAACTTTAAACATAATTTACATTTGATTATTTTATCAGAGTTTAATGATATCTGCGCAGGTATTAGTTACAAATTGAAACAAGTGTCACAGGTGAATCAGGGAGGTGCACTGGCAAGAAATCCTAATATATTTAAATTTAACAACAGCTGGATGAAAGAATTGTATTTCATATGTCAAGGCCATATCAACAATGTCCACACCTTTGACAAAGTGGGTCACAGTGATATCTTCGAAAACAAATTGGGAAAATTACGTTACTCAGCACATTCAAATCACAAATGGAACAATTGTGCAGTGGAGGTGGTGTTTAAGTACTGTGAAATGTTTCTCTTCATGTAATTAAATTGTAATAATACAATGAATAAGTCATGTTTATTTGTATTAATAATCATGAATTATGTTTTATTTGTGAATTCAGCCTGCCTTTGCCATGCAGCACCACCACGACATATCCCCCTCACCTTCAACCCGCCTTCAAGGGAAAATTATGTGCATTAACTGCAGGGTGCAAATACAAAATTCAAATTCATAAAAAATACATTTGTATGTTTACTGGCCAGATGGCTTGTGTTGAAGGCTCAAATCTGACCAACAACTCAATAAGATTGGCTGGTGAGTAAAGGAAATCTTCAAGTCACCTGGATATTTGATTTGCTGTTACTATTATGCCCTGTTTCATAGGCAATGAGCAAATTCACAATACCTGAGACCACTTTGTACACAATCAAACATTTGTGTGGACAAACCGTCATAATGACCTATAGAACTAATGGTTGGAGCTAATGAACAACATATTTTCTAATGTGTAGAGTTACTGTTAGGTTTATTGGAGTCCAGCTTGTGGCTGCTGCTACGTGTTTTGTTTCTGTCATGTTGGGAAACACTGCATGTGTTGCACTTGATGACAGCAAACATTTGTGGTATTTTGAAAATGCCTTCATTTTGCCTGACAGAGCCTACACACATTTTTAGACATGTCCTAGCTCTGGTTTCCCATTAAAAAGTATGAAAGCCAGTGTTTCCAGACTTTAGATTTGAACTGTGTAGGTGTAGGTTATGTTTTCTCAAACTTAATTGAACACCATGATTTCTCATTTCAAACAATCATGAGAACACAAAACATGCAGTTTGTTACAAGGGCTGAAAGTATAGCTCACATTTACTAATGTATAAATGGAGTTGACAAAAATCTGTGTTGTTGTTGTCAACGTGACAATAAAAATATTGTAAGAGGAAATAGTTGTAATTCTAAACTGTATGGATGTTGTTCTTGATATCTTGTTTTTTTGCAAAGTGACATACTAATGGTGCAGTATTTATAGTGTGTAAAAAAGAACTTGCGTTTGTGATGATTGTTATGTTTGTATAGGCTTTAATGACAACTACACACCAATGCACACAACAGGCCTTACCACAATAGGACAGAATGTTGCAAGTTGATCATAAAGGTACCTAGCCTCATCAATGCTGCATGCTTGGAATGTCACCTGTGTAAACACCATAAAAAGGTTAAAGTACATTTATTTAAATATTATTAATTAAGTGTGTAAAACCAATGAAGAACTTTGGGGACCTGACAAAAAATAAATGATTGATCGATTGATTTAATAATCATCTACAAACCAACCACTCTTCCTTACCACACCATGCAGTTTCCTTACTACACCATGCACTCAAACATACAAAATAGTGTGTCTTGGTGATTTTTCGTGTTGCATGTACCTGAAGGCAACAGTTGCCCATCCCAAAGCCCATAGCGTCCATGTAGATGTGATCAGAGAGAGATGCCCTGGCTGCCTCCCCGTCATCCTCGAGGAACTTCTCCACAAAAGGAGACATAGTGCTCTTGTCTTTGAAGACTTCGCAGGTAAACAGAGAGAGGGAAAACAGCAGAATGTTGCAGTTCTGACTGCATGACCAGTCAACGGACTGATTTGACTGTTTCTTCACTCAGTGGAAATATTACTAAATCAGATTGGTACTAAACACATAATACATTGCTTAACTTACTTGGTACATTGATAACCACTTTTTCCCCTCTTCTATGACGAATGTTCCTGGTCAAGGTGCTGAAAGGACATTGTTTAAAGACATGCAAATGTAACAAATAGTGTCTAATGCAAAAACAAAAAATTAGACAGGACAAAAGAATGTATAAAAGTAGTTTTTGCTAACCTGCTCAGCCATTATGACAACCTACTTATGTCTTATGGCAATGTACTGTGAATATTATGCAAGACAAAATGATCTATATTCATAATTCACTTGAAAAGGAAAAAATTGTGGCCTTATCAGTAAATGCAACATGAACACAAGCCTACCTGAATCTTGGGTGTCGGTTTATGGCTTCATCTGGGAAAAACAATGACTTGGACACTCCTTTTTCAACAGGTGTGGGGCGGTACTCTGGTTGGGTGAACCCTGGACACCCTAACCTAGAAAACAGAGTTTGTATTTAAGAGTTAAATTATTGTTAAAATGTAGTAATTACTTCTAAAGCAATGCATAAGTTGCATGGGCTATGATGCAGCCCCTGCCCCAAAACAACAGTGTGACTGCAAAACCAGGAACTGAATAGGATACCTTGGGAATGATGTGATGGTACAGAGTGTTTCATTCTCATCGAGGACAGACAAAGCTTCTCTCCTCCTTTTCCCCATGTTGTCCTCCACTGTGTTGAACTCTGACATAGTCCCTCCATACGGCTGTCCTGGAGTCCCTTCAATCATGTAGCTGCCATATTCTGGCCTCCATAGGGTGGGATGGCTACAGAAGCACAGAAACCAAAACAAGACTTACAGACACAACAGACTAAGACAGAAGTCACTTAGTAGTCAAACGCTTTGTTATTTACGTTTAATTGATTGTTAATTTAAATAAAAGTAAAGCGAATTTTAGTTTTGTTTTCCTTTATATCATGTGAGCTTGCCTCCGTGATATGTTGAGTACATTTGTGCTACAGGGGAATGCCTTCAGTATATGTGCAACTGAGAGGCAGTAATGAGGAATGCTACCGCTTCACTATTCCCCTGTGCCCATTTCCCTGGGTTAAGTTGGCGCCGCATATTTTTGGTCAATGTCATTGGCTGCACGCATCATACTGACGGTCTTTATACAAACACATTTGCACTACGCAGAGTTTACTGTGGTAGAATTTCAATTGATTGTATGGGAATTAACACCTCTGGAACAGTACATTTCAAGCTTACTTACTTGGGGTTACTGTTTTCACCTCTTTCCTGAAGCGTTTCCAAAACTTCTCCACCATTCAGCACAAGACGAACTTTTTCATTCTTTTCGTCTATTTCGATCAACATGTATTCTACCTAGAACACAAATAGGCTTTTAAGATTGTAATTAAACCACAAGAATGATCAAGATTACCATTGTTTCATTTATGTCATTTACCAGCCTTCAAATAGTTTATTAGATTATAGGTTACTTAACATGAAGGACTACATGAGACAAAAGTTACAAGACAATTACTTTTAGTGGAAATAAATGGCTATGGGCAGTCAAACAATCAACAAGCAAATGGCAATGTTAGGCTATCAACCATGTGCGCATTTCCTTATTTCTGTTCACTAGACCAGAATGGCTCTGAGTCTACAAATGCCACAGCCATAATGCCATGTTCAATTGTGTCCAAAATCAGTAGACCCAGAGCCTGTGGATATATTTTCAAGATAGGATTGGGGAAACCCTCACATCCATTCCAATTCATCGATTATGTTTCCTTGACTCTGACACCTAGTAAATCCTCTGTCTGCTAGCAGGATTACTCTATAACAACAGCATTCCACATCGTTTGAAATCAAAGCCTGCTTGTGGTCAGCTGAGGCACACTGAAGTGAAGAGTAGATGAAATAAAGAATGGTATTGAACCATGTTAGAAAATTATAGTCGTCTGGATTGATGCAAACTACTTAAACAGTAGCCTACGTATATTAATGGAACATACATTTAATAGCTTCTATCCTGGTAGCCAGTTTCTCATAATAATAGTCTTAAGAAAAAAACGGTAGTCACGTGGATCACTGTGCGAAGGAAAAAAAAATCTCTCCACTTCTCACAATGATAGGTAGATATCCGTTGCATTGTTTAAAAAAGAAATACCAAAGACTGGTTTATTCAAAGGCCACAGCCGTTTAAAAGTGTATAGTAATATGCCGTGTTGCATGGCATCCATCATTGCATGACATAATTGTATTTATTTACTCAAAACATGCCTACAGCCAAGTAGTTTTAACTAGTTAGCTTAACTAAAGTGAAACAAGCTTCCTGCACCACAAACGTTGCTTGCACCGGCAAAGTATATGACTTGCCAATGACAATGTAATACACCTTAACCGTTTCATCATCACACCCATCTGCAGAAGTGTCACGATGCAGTCATACAACAGGGTTGTCAGTGTAAAACTATACCACTAGCTAAGATTTGTTAGCTTGTCAGCTAACTAGACCACTGGTTATAGCACTATTTAGTTTGCTAGTCAAGTTATGTTAAACCCCTCCTTACCTCATCGCCCCACTTCAACACATCCTTCTGTCGTTCTTTCACCTTGTTGTAGATGTTGAGGAACTGAATAATACCATGTTTCCTGACATAGTCTGCATACTTTTTAGTTTCTTCCCAGTTCAACGGCGACCCTTGTGACAGCAAGCCCATAGTACAAACGGTGTGGTACGGATTGACAACCGTGTTCTTCCTGACTTGACTGTAACTCGCTAGTTCCGCGCACACACTGCTAGCATGAACGTTGCTAGTCAGCCAAGTTTATTAATGTACTTTCTGTCGCTTAAATATGGTCCACAAAAAAAGCTCTAGTTAGTGTTTACACCGTAGGTTACCGTTCTGTCAGCTAACGTACGCCAGCTATCACGAAGGCCTTCGCACATATCTTGTTACATCAGGCTAACAAGCTATTAAAACGTAATGGTAAAATGTTCCAATAGGTTACGGTAAGGTGATTTATTCTAGCAGACGTTCCCAATTGTACATACAGTTGAATTTATTGTATATATGCCAGCAAAATTGACTGCCTTTCTTGATGGACTATAAAGAAGTGTGTCGTTCTCTCTCAAATAACCTACTCGAATGCGCCGTTACCGACTGCAGTCTGCTTAAATGGTATTTCTCCACTCTTTACGTTGGACGGACACACGTGACTGCCCAGCAATGATAACGTTTGCTGACGGTCCGAATATTCCAAATGAATCTGTTGTAACGAGTTATTTTTTCTGAAAGTATATTTACTGAACGATTCCGTCATGTTTTAAAAATTAAAAGAACTCTGTTCAAATATTTTGATAACGGACACAAATTTGTATCACTAGACGATTACCCTAGATGTGACTCAGCATTTTTCCTTTCATTCCTGAGACAATTGTTTGTAACAATCCTCCAATCCACGTTTGCCATTACATTAAAATATGCCCTTTAGTGGACACACCTAGGTGTCAGCCTTGAAATGAAAACGACAAAAAAGAAAAAAGTCGTATCGTAATGATGACTTTGCAATCGTGAAAATTTGTATGTGCTCCAAGTAGGCTAATTGCCGTCGCAGGCGGCATTATGACACGTAAGCATGACTGAAGAGAAAATTATGTAAGAAAGTTAGGCTACAATAATTTGAAAAAATCACTTTTTTTCTTATGTGAAATATTCTGGGACATTAAGTTAAACCTTTCTATGATTATTGTTTTGTATTTCACCGATTGCCGTGACAGAGACCTTGAAGTCATAGGGAATTTAAGGAAGAGAAAGGAGGATTTGCATAATTTGAACAAAAGACTTACTGTGAATGTTGACTAACTTTCTATCAATGACATGAATGTGTGTCTGTGAACAAATTAGGATGGGTGTAGTTTCCCTTGACTGGTCCTTACTAGACTCATACATTTAATTTGTACCGAGTCCGCGATAGCCTGGCATTGCCGTCCTATGTACTTCCACTCAATTTCGATTTCGCATCTGTAGTAGGTGTGGAACTTATACACCCGCTTAGGTTTTCTCTAATCAGATCTCTGAAGGTCCAATCAGAGAACAGAGGGAGTGGCAGATGAGGTAGCTTTCTAATTTGAGTTGTAGTTCTGTATGGTGGCAGAAAACGATGCAAGTGAAGCCATTCGTTCTGTGGCCCACCTCCCTTCGAGCTTAGGGAAATGTTTGATATTCCAGCTGGCCTTGTTAGTCATGAAGGAGTTGGCTATGGCAAACGCTAGTGATGGTAAGCTGATAGTTGTAATTGCTTCCCCGTTTTTTGCACTGCGCAGGTCCTACATAAAACTTTGACAGAAATATTTTGTCTAAGATCATTTTAAGTAATTGTGGCAATGGATGCATTCCGAATGACTGGAGGGCTTTAGCAACTTAATCAGTTGCTTGCCTGGTTTGTAATGGTCCAGCTTTGAAGCTCTATCATAGAACGCCTTCTTGGAATGTTGGTGTAAATATTGTTTAAATAGTTTACCGTATTATGTACAGATAATAATAATAATGATAGTTCAAAAAACATAAATACACTAATTATCCGTGCACATCATGTAATGAATGTTCTTACTTCCTTTGCAGAGGTATACTAAACACCTTTTCACAGAATGTCTTATCACTTTTTTGTACCTTAGAGTCTTTCAAGTATATGATTGTTCTCTTTTATTTAGGACATATACAGTTAAAATTACTGTTATCATCATCAAAATAGATATTGCTATAGAGGACTGGATACATTTTATATTCCCCTGAGTCATATTGCAGATCCACATCGATATCCTCAAACACATCACTAATGATGATTAGAATTTCCTTTGAATGGTCCAATCTAAACACAGGAAGATTAGCAATCATGTACAATTGTTCAAATAGTGCAACACGTTGGGGGATAATTACAACTATCAGCTTAGCATCGTTTGCCACAGCCAATGCCTTCACGACTAACAAGACAAGCCGGAAAATCGAACATGTCCCGATCCTTGTGGGGAGAAGGGCCACAACATCATGGCTTAAAAAATTATGTAAAGACTGTTCTGGCTACGGCTTTATGTTCTGGATATTCAGTAGCATTGCCACAATGGACCAAATGGCTTTGCTTGCATCTTTTTCCGCTGTCATTAAAGAACTACAACTCAAACTAGCGCAGTACAACAACAAGATCATTATCTGCCTCTCCCTCTGTTCGCTGATTGGGCCTTCAGATATCTGAGCGGAGAAAACCCAAGCGAGTGTTTCAGTTCCAGACCTACTACAGAAGCTTAACTGAAATTGAGTGGAAGTACGTGGGACAGCAATGTCAGGCTAATATTTCACTGCAGGAGAAAAAATCAACAAAAACACAGTATTTTCCTTTTATTATTAATGTGCACAGCATGTAAGAAACTATGACCCGCTAACTGAATAATCTTCATAATTTCTGTTCCATCTCATACACACATCAGATTTTTATATTTAAAAGAGGTACATTCAAATACATGAGCTGTCAAGGAATGCAAGAGGAAAAGTCCTCACTCCAATTAAAGCCCAGGCTAGTAACTTATCCATGTGCTCTCTGTTTCATTCTTTTTAACCAAAAAAATGATACCAAATTCACTCAATGCTCTTGACTGCAACCGTCCCCCAGTGTTTGTTGAAGTGTGTTGTTAAATGTTAATGTAAAATAACATACAACACCTACTCCTGGTAGATGTACTAGATAATAATTGAGTGGTATCCTACAGCTAAGGGTTAAGGCTAAAGGGTTTAATAATCCCTTCATCTAATCTTATACATTGATAACTGAAATGTGCAGATTGAAATACGTTTATCCAAAAACAGATCACTAAACTGCAGTTTCCTTTGAGGAAAACTATTACTCCCCCTCTCCTAAGGGTCAAAAGGCTTCACCTTCAACCCTGAAATGAAGCATGTTAATTACCTTTTTTTTTACCCTGTACCCTGTTGGGCACTGAAATGTGCTGCCCATGAATCAGAAAGATTGAGTTTAGTCTGAGTTCAATCAAGCACATACAATCTAAATGTATAATTGTGGGTGTGCATTAAACATAGTTTTGGGTCTTTCTGGCCCCTGAAGAGAACACAAGAGTTATGACAGAATTGGCCCGAAAAGTAAATTAATACAAGAAAAACATCCGGAGATCCTTCACCCTTCATAGAAATACCTTGAACCTTTCTCGGTCACAATCCTAATCAAACACAATAAAGTCAGTTCTGAGCAAGTGCCTATCAATGTTGACCATCAACGTTCTCTTAATTGAATTAATTTGAATTTGTCTCTCAAACTTCCTGAATGTATCTCTCTCTTAACCACTGCAGTTTGTTTTTCAAAATTGCAATAAATTAAATGAGTTGATCAAATATATCAAGATGAAACTAATGCATACCCTTTTAAATGTCATAAGTTTTTCTATTTAATTGACAATGGATTGGTCAATGCAAGCACAGATTTGACTTTCAAAGATGGGATGAAATTGAAGTCATAGGGGGTTCTTTGGTATACCAATTGGCTTGATGAACAAAAATTTCTATATGCTGACAGGGGCTGATGAGACTGAGCTGGCCCTAGACTCTCGCGTTTTGCGTGTAGGTATGGTAATAACACAGCATGAAATGCCAACTGTAGCCTCTGGCAACTCGTCATCCTCAGTCCATTCATTAAGATCTGGGTTGTACACCTGGATGCACTTCTTGTACTTCTTCTCAATTTCGTTCCATCCTCCCATGAGGTAGATCTTGTTCTCCAGGGTGATGGCACCCGCTGTGCTAACCCCTGTGTGCAGGGGGGCAGAGTAGCTCCACTGCCCACTCTGAGGGTTGTAACATTCAACTGCTAAGACATCCACCCTCTCACCACGCCCGCCCAGCTGGCTGCCACCAATGACATAGGCTCTGTCTCCTATTGTTACTGAAGAGTGCCAGCCTCTCGGGGTGCTCAAGCTGTTCTTATCCTGCCAGCTGTCAGTGGATGGGTCATAACAACACACAGCCCTCGAATAGGCATTATTGATGTAACCGCCAGTTACCAGGATTTTGCCGTCAACGACGGAGCTGGCATGACAGCACCTAGGAATCTCCATGGGAGCTTTCATCTGCCATTGGTTGGATGATGGCACATAGCATTCCACGGAGGCCTGGCAGCCGTCGGAGTTGCGGCCTCCGACAGCAAACAGGAGGCCATTGAAAATGTTGAGACTGAAGTGGGTTCGCTTCTGGGTCATGTTGTTCAAATGTATCCAAGTGTTGAATCGTGGATCATACCTTTATGAGACAAGGATATGTTTCAAAGATCTATTGCATGGCGTGCATTTCAAAACATAATAATGGCAATTGATTTCTATGTAGCATAAAGGTGAAGTGAAAGTGCATTTGTGTGTGTAAGAGGGGGAGAATGAAAGAGAGAACATTGAGTTAGTTTGGTAGAACAGGTGTGAGAGCAAATGGATGAGTGCAAAACCTCACCTGCAGAAATTGCTGACAGCATGTTTAGCCTGGTTCCGTGCATCGTTCTGGTCTTCACCTCCAGCCACATAGAGGAAGCCATCCAAAACTGCCACACACTGATTAAAGCTCTTAGCTGGCATGTCTGTTAATTTGTTCCACACATTGTCTTCATCTCTGTAGAGCACCTCTTTGCTAAGAGACTTCTCTGTCAAGGCAGGCCGTCCACCTACTGTCACCAGCACCCGGAGACCTCCACGCACCTTTGTCCTACGAGACTGAAGAATATTCTGCTGGAATGGCAACAGGTGGTAATTCATGGCATCTACCAGCAGACGATGGCATTCAGGGTCTTGCATCATCCTGGGAACACTCTGGACATGGTTAACCAGGTCCTGGGCCGAGATGGTACCAAAGCGGATGTGAGTCAAAAGATCTGCAGCATACTTAAGCCTCTTCTCGTCAAAGTCTAGCCACTTCATTGCAATCTGGAAGGCAGTGATCTCGGAGGGCAGTTGCAAGGAGTCATCTGTGAGAAAGTCACTGATCTGTTCATAGGTCAGCTTCAGGAATTGCTCCATTTCTGAAAATTCAATGAAATTTTCACGCATGTACTTCTGAGCGGCAATCTTGGTTTCTTTGAGGTTGTAGGTATCAGCAATGTTGGCCACATACATGCAGTTCTCCACACTCAGCTCCTGCATTAGGAAGTCGCTGCACATCTTTACTAGGGTGTTGATCTGTAACAACAGAGCAGCCGCAATGGTGCTGCCGATGCCATACAAAGACATTGTCATCTGACCCGAGTAGGCATATGTGATGACTGTGGCAAGGCCTACAGGTGAAAGATCATTGAGATCAATTGTTATTAGGGATGAGTCCTTCTTCAACATGTTGTGAATGTACTCACTACAAGAAGCCATGACCACCTTGTGGACATCAAAGGACTTTGACTTAGTAGCTACAGTAAGGTCACAAAGGAAGCTGTCCTGTCGCATGTTGCTCAAACCCTGTAACAGGTTAGGAGCATACACAGGGTCGGTAACTTCCGTAGAGATGCAGCTGAAGCCATTTCCTCCTTCCAGGAGAGCATTCAGTCCATTTATCTTGTTGATCGGACTGTCCTCCACCATAATTGTCATTTCAGTTAAATCTCCTTTATTCTTTTTAGTGGACTTGTTCTTTTTGGGTGCCATGGCTGCAGCTATGGGACACAGCCCAGACCTAATGAACATGCAAACAAAAACAGGTCAGAGAGAAAAAGAGCACAAAATAATACAATATTCTATAACCTTCATGTTATGTTAGGCTTGGGTATATATATATATATATATATATATATATATATAC